>JACEIK010000991.1:313525-334238 GCA_018107945.1 Datura stramonium | reverse complement strand
GGAGAGCACTACATGGAAGTGGAAGGCACACCTGCGGAACTTGGGTCAGCACCTGCAAAATGCAGGACAAAGTTTGGACTGACTGACCCCCAATTGTGATCAATCGGTGCCTCATGGATAGCACCTGCAAAACGCATGTTCCGTGCAAGTGAGGTTGTCGTCAAAGGGGTAAAATTGTCAAGCACAACAAAAGAAGAGCAGCTTTATCCTATTTTTGTGCACCTTTTTGTAAAGAATAGAAAATTCAATTCCAGAACATGGAATAGTTACCTTTGTAATTTTAGAGAGAGAAAAAGACAGAGAGAAGTGAAAGCTCTTTCCTTCATCTTGTTCATCTTTCTAAGGTAAATACCTCCATTGAAGATCATAATTGAGCTTGAAGCTTCTTATTAATGATGAATGATAGTAATTCCTTTGTTGGTTTTAACCTTTGTTATTCATCCACGAGTAGCTAAAACCTTGCTATGGGTGTGTGCATTATAGAGGCTAAAATGGATTCGGTGTTGCTAGTTTAATCTTAGAATTACTTATTTAGCATATATCCATTGTTTTCTCTAAATTATAACTGAAATATCTATAATTGCAAGTATAGATTGTGTTTATTTATTATATTGTTGCTTGATAAAGAGGAATATAATATGGGTGAGAGAATAATGGTGGGTAATTATGTTTTAATTATGTGGGGTTGGGCTAGAGATAGCCAAAACCTATTTTCGTATACCCATTAAAGAATTTAGGCTAGAGATAGTTCAACTCTTACTCAATTTGTAGTGGTTGATGTGTATGGGACCTTGGGGTTTGAAGAAACCCAAGCCAAAATATATCCAAGTGGTTGAGAAACTTAGAGTATCAACTTATCCGTGACTATTTATGTTTGTAAGTAATTCTTTGATTTTCTAGTTCACCCTAATCCTATAAATGCTCCTTCAATAGCACACCCTTAGTATTTGCTCATATTGTTACTTCAAAGTTGGTTGCCTTGTTTCGTGGATCGAATTTAAATTCATAGTGTGGTCATACAACCCCAATATTTACTTTCCTAATTTTGGTACAATGATGCTATTTGATTAAATTTGATAGATGACTTTTGTTGATATGAATCTTCCTTCCCTGTGAATTCAACCCTGACTCACGAGTTAGATAAATTATATTGCGACGACTGTGTATACTTTGTCCTAGTGAGGAGTGTATTTGGACGTCATCAACCATACTAAGATAAAAATTGCACATAAACACATGTATTCTTGACTCATAAAGATCAGAAGAAGATGCGACGACCCAAGAGTTTCAACAAGATGCATATATAAGGTTTGAACGGACCTTGCAAATCGGATGCTCGCTAAATATGACATTCGGCTTAAGGGAGAGGAATTAGGGAGTCTACTTTCGGCCTAATATAGCTCATAACATAAACATGACAGGTTAAACAACCACATTAAGGCATTTTCATCTCGGTAATCTCATTTTCCCTTCTAGGTCTAATATCATTTCCTTAGTGTTAAGTTCGTTCACAATTTAGCGACTAGCTCTTTTGCTCTTTATGACCCAGAACCAAGTTCCAAATACACAAAACAGCCATACATATAATTTAAAGTAAAGGACCAGCTCATGGTGTCCACAATAAAGGGACATCAGACTCAATTTATAACTACAAATATAATCATAAACAATAGGTATTTTCACTTCACATTTGGTAGTTTGTTACCTTTTTCGTTCATGTTTGAGCTCAAGTGTTTCTAACTCTTTTTGACAGAATATTAAATGATTAAATATGATTTTAAAAACATAAAAATAATGGTCTCTTCAATAGTACTAAATCGTTCTTGAAAAATATGGACAATGGTGCCTTTACATAAATTATTTCGATGTGTTTTTTTACCCAAACTTCTTCTTTGAAAATAAGCCTTTACTCTGCATAATCTTGATTTTTATAGACAAGAACCAAGAAAAATTGACATCAAATATGCACCCAAAATAAATCCCTAGCTGACATACACAACAGCAACCATAACCAACGACAACAACAACATTAGTCATCTTCTCTACACCTAATTCTACAAACTTTTGAGGGGTAAATTATCTAAATTTTCCTGCGCATAATTCAAACAATATGAAGTGTGTTCTCATCCAAAAACATTGTCCAAATAGTAAAAAAAAAACATACAAGAACTTCATCCAAAAACAGTCCAAGCGGCAGCCTCTCTAGTTGCAATTTTCAGCTTTTTAGCTTGCAGTTCTGCTGAATATAAAGTGGTAAAATCCTTATCTTTCTTATTGAGTTCAGTACCTTTCAAGGGGGGATTACAGGAAACCAAAAAGCTCCAAAACGCAGAAAATTCTCCTCCAAAATGCTGCTAAAACAAACTCCAAAACATCCTTCTAACAATTTCCAAATGACTTCTTCACTTGTCTTGTAATTTGATTGAGTTCTACTTGGTGTCTTCTCCTTCATATTTTCTGAAAATAAAAGAGAATATGAAGTCCTTAAGCTAGCAGCTCACTTTAGGGAAATTTGAAAATGAATTCATAACACAACATTTAAAAATATAAATAGGTGGAGCCGTGGCCACGTCACTGCTTGACAATGACCTAGTAAAAGGCCTACAATATTTTTATTCCGAGGTCCTACTAACAAGCGGTTTGATGTTTGGAAAATTAGAATTAAATACTGTTAATTTAATAGGTTGTAGGACTTCTACCTCATTACATATTGAGAGATATGGTCGTTTAAAATTGACCCTTACTTATGAACTTCATATACTCTTTGCTTTTCCCTTCCTACATATTTTCCTCCACACCTATGACCAATATACAGCCCGTACATCTCTTAACATAGCATACAAACATTAAATAATCACAAAATTTTTTTTGGGGTTTAATATCTAGCAAATCACACCATACAAAGCGAAGAAATGCAACAATATAAAAACGCCCATGACTTTCCAACTATGGGAAAAAGATCCTAAATATAGATAAACTGCAGATCGAGCAATAAGAATCAAGAAAAAGAGGATACAATGTCACGAATCGAGCTAAGACTCCGAACTGATACACGAGACCTCGAACCACGAATGGCTCAAAGCTAACCTGTGGTACATACATAACATGATAAGAGTCTTACTAATAAAACATAAAGCATAAGCATGATATAAGTGGAAGTCTGTGTATCATGACAACAGAAGTGTAAACAGAAATTAGCAACGCTGAACAATCTATACATGATTGTCTTAAAAGCCTCTACTAGTACAATGAGCTAATTGGACAACACCTCCAACTAGCTCACTATGTCTGAAACTGAAAGACATAATAAAAACATAAAGCTTATAACGTCCTCGAAGAATGAGGACTCACTGAAGTAGGAACAGAGCTGGACTGGTCAGGAGTGATCTATGGGATGAGATTGAGATGGATCACCAGAACTTATATAATGAGACGATATAGCATAGAGTATACGGTTAGTACTTTGAATGTACTGATTACGTAGAGAAAGTAAAACATGCTAGTAAAATGATAGTATGAAATCATGCATGTAAATCAAGATAGATCATGAAAGTATGGACCACATGCTAAGGTTGTATATCTGAAATATACATAATCATAAGCTATTTGTCATAAGTTGAACATAATGACCCAAGATTTAGAAATAGAAATCTGACGTATCACGTATGAGCGCATGATGATCCCACGTGTTGCCCACCTATAGGAAAGCCATCCTAAGCCTCGACAGGACAAAGGACGAATAGGGTTTGACATCACGGTGTGCCCTCGGGTAGGGGAAACACTCTCTTGAGGGGTCCCAAATAAGAATATATCCTACGTTGGCGCGTAGTTCAAAAACCGTGGTCCTCGGAATCGTTGGTCTACTCGGTGATAGACACTACTCCCAAAACATAAATATTTCTTATAATCATATTCTCAAAACATAGCTTAAATCTAAATATTTGGGAGTCTTGACTCCAAATATCTCTTTAAACTGATCTTGTAAGCCTTGGAAAAAATCGTGATAAAGCATACTTAACTTTACGTGGGCTTGCCAAAATCACGAAATCATACATACTTGAAATATGCTTGGTAATTCTAAATCATTGAATCATAAGTTATAAACATTCATGCATACTAGATAATTCCTCATACTTGAAATAATAGACTCATAATCTTGAAATTCATAAATGATACATAATAGGGCATAAACGTCATAACTTTTAAATCATGAATCAATAATTAAATTAAAGTTTAAATCTTCCCTAATGGTCATTAAACATCAACCAAAACATGAAGGGACTATACCAATAGAGAAAGTATGGAAGATTTCATGAAAAAATGGATAATTGATAACGTCCAAATTCACTCCTTGTAAAGAGAGAGTGCAAATGGTCATTAGCAAAATAAATATATCCGACGAGTGTCGGGTTCGAATCCTACACAGGGAATAGTACTTAGATGGCACAAAAGTTGTCTATCAAGTCAAACTAAGAAGCATCATTGTATTAAAATATATGAAAATAAAAAATTGGGGGTTTAAATAATTACAATTAAAATGTAAAAACAACTTATGATCAATCAACAAGATAACCAACTTAAATTACAAATGTGAGCAAGAGCTAGGGTTATGCTTTTGAATAGGCCTAGGAAACCGAATTATTACTCCAAAATATAAATAATTATGGACGAGGTGGCACCCAATATTTTTCAACCACTTGTGTGCCTTTTGCCTCGGGTTTTCCAAAACCCCTAGGTCCCAAACAACATATCCATTAAGACTTGGGTCAGATTTAAACTGTTTCTATCCTCAAATCTCTCATGGGTGAATGATTATGGGGTTTAGCTATCTCTAGCCTAGGTCCACACAATCAACACCAAATTAACCACCATTGCTTTCTCACCCATACTCAATTTCTCTTTTTTAAAGCAAACATAGAGTAGGTATACATAACCCACATTTGCAACTATGAGTAATTGAATAATAAATTGGGAGAAAGCAATAGATTTATATTTTATGAGTAACTCTACGATCAATCTAGAAATAACCAATCCAATTTAATCCCAATCATGCACACACCCCTAGAAAAGAGATTTAGCTACTTATTGATGTGAAATACAAAATTATATTAATAATTAAAATCATAATATTCATCATCAAGAGTTAATTTTAAGCTAACAATTGTCTTCAATGGAGGTTTTTACCTTGAAGAAGAAAAAGAAAACGCTACTCAATATTTCTCTCTCTAACTTTCTTCAAATCTAGAATGGAATATCTGGTACTTCTTAAAGAATGTACATAAATAGGTTAGAAAATTCTCCTCAAATTTTATGCTAGATGATTTTGCCCTCCTGAAGGCAGCCTCACTTCTGAGCCACCGGCATTCTTCTTGCGCCCATTCGCGGAATGCGAAGGCAGTTACTCTAGGTCTGGCTGGCATTGGCACCGGTGGTTTGCAGGTAGAGACCTACGTTCCGCTTATGCACCTTCCAATCGTAGAATGTGTGCTCTTGCGTTTCAACCTGCATTTCACCAATTTCATCCGGGATCGCCGATCCCATCCGGTAGAGTTTTGAGTTTCTTCTTTATGTCCATACTTTAGTCCAATTTCTTGCCTCCGTAAATTGAATATCTACATAAACTTAAGAGAAAGAACATATATCCCTTCCAAATGACTTGAAAACTATAAAAAAATCTCATGTTTAAAAGCCTAATGAGTTGGTAAATTACCAACTCATCAAACCTCTAAACTTAAATCACTGCTTTTCCTTAAGTAATGCAATTCTTTGCATCGGAACTTTAGGAAGAATCATGTCATATGAGATTATGAACAAGGGACCACTATGGCCTAGAAAACCCCAAAGATCGCTCACCAACACAAAAGAAAAGAGGAGACTCAACACTTTGTGAAAATGCTTCAAGAGATAACCACAATCAATTGGCATGATTCACATTTGATTCCTTCATTCAAAACAAGGGGCTTTGTTTATCACAACAAGATTATATAGCATCTTAAGACATTAAAATTTCACATTCAAAGTTTGCCTTCAAGCGGAATACAATCTTGTCACAATCATATCTTTTGGTAACTGCAAGAATGTTTGCCAATGAGGTGATGTTATTCAAAACAAGAGAGAATCCCATTCAATTATCAAACAATTCAAACTCAAGGGATTATAGAATGAAATAAATACACTTACTCTCACAAAGAAGTTTTCATGCATATAACCTGCCCCAAAGGCTTGCCCTTCATGTAACTCGCCACTAGTGTAGAATCTCTATACATAAAATTAATTAGGACTTGGAGGTCCTGATTTAGGCTAGGGGTGAAGGTAGGATTAATTTTAAGTTCTACTGACTAGAACCTCCCTAATTCCCTTTTTGTGAATCTCGTTGCATATTCCATTTTCTTTTGAGATTACCCTAACTTTATCTCTCCTTGAATATTATTTCCACTTTGGAAATGAGAGCCTTCCTTATCTCTCCTTAGTAACCACTTTTAATCTTATTTTAGCAAGAGGAAACACCTTTTTACAATTCAGTTCTTTTCACCCAAATAATTTATTCATTCTTCTTCTAATGTGGTCCTACCTCACATTGAAGTTCACATCATTTTTTCCATTTTCCATTTTGTGACCCCTAAACTTAGGCTTTGGCCTCATCATTCCCTTTTCTATTCCCACACTTTTCGGACTTCAAGCAGCATTTTTGCATTTCTTCTCACAACTAGCACTAGGAAGGATGGGTGCCAAAGAGGTATTAGGAAAGGGGTAATAGGCTTGTATTGTGGTTTACAAGGAAAAAGCATAAAGGGTTCATGATCAAGGAAGTCATATGGGTAAAGTATATGTCCAAAAGAAAGCCTAAAATCATCTTCCAAGTGCAGCTGGATCTAGGATTTCACCTTGAATCACACATGGGGCAAGTTCTAGAAAATCGTTCATGCAAGAGAATTAAACTAAAATCTTACTCACAAAGCATCGCCCTCCTAGGGGTTCATACCATTTTCATCACCAAATAAAGAGTCATAAAACAAGATAACATGAGAATCAAGTTTCCAAACAAAGAATGTTTAACTTATGACAAAAGAGAACTCAACTCTCAAATTCGAATGCCCCTTTCTTTCTCAAATTCATTTTTTTCAACAGTCATGCCATTTAAGAAAAATTTTCTTGTGGTACCTCTTGGATTACATTGCAATCATTGACTCAAAAGAACATAAACTAGGCATTTTCCCTAATGAAATTCACCTCTCAATCTATCATTTGGAAATTTCACCTAGTTCGACAACAAAGAAAAAGGAAAAAATCGCTCCTCGGAAAAGAACTGTGGTATAAAGAAAACCCTTGGAATTTATTCACTGACTACTATAAACAAAAGGAGATAATTGATACTCGAGTCAACACATTTTTCAATTTAACACCGACCCAATTAATGGAACTAACAATTTAAGAAAAAAAATTTCATTCATTTTTCATTCATCACATGACCGACAAAGGCAACAATCGATAAACCACAGCATCACCAAAAAAAATCGTATCAGCCAGACAAGGGCATTCCACCAAACTAAAAAATTATAAATCATCCAAAACATTAGAAGTTACACACAGAAAGGACAACAAAAATATCAACAACAAGCCCGAAAAGGACACAACAACTCAATAACAACCCCAAGAGAGAAAAATAGCTCAACGCACCCCCAACTATAATAATACATTGTCCCCACAGTATACATGAAAATAGAAAGGGTGATGGGAGCTCTCTGAATTGGCTACTCCTCATCCTCATCATCAGCCTTTTCATCATCACCAAAGACACCCAAATGTTGCTACTCCTCCCTGCCTAAGCCCTTAAACAGATCATCGATGGGTCTCCTCGCTGCGGTTGGGGCAGCCATGGATGCGTCAAGAGCACTCAAATTTGGGTCTACCAATGGTGCTCTGTTATACCCCTGGAACCTAAGGATAAAACCTAGTAGTCAAACGGGGAAAAATGTGGAACATGTTGCAGCAATGTAGGTCGAGTCATTAGACGACTCGTGAGAAGACCCCACGAGTCGTCAGGTGGCTCATGGGAAGGTTGGACTGGGCTGAGGAATTGAGGTCCCCACAGGCGTGGGAACGACACGTGGTCAGCTACCACGAGTCGTCAAGTCTAACGTGGGGTGAGGTTAAGGATTTAATAGGAGGTCATACCAGTGTACCTAACGGATGGGACCCCACGAGTCGTGGTAAGTCCCAACGACTCGTGAGTTGGGTCATGAGAAAGCCTATGAAATTTTAATTGACGACGAGGCAGTGTACTTGAAGGGAAACACGATGAGTCGTTGCCCGTCCTGACAAGTCGTTATGTTACCTGTTAGGGTCACCAGGCAGTTATTTTCTGTGAATTAGTAATGGCCTTCTTGTAATTTCCTAAACTCCTAAGGCCTAAACTACATCATTTTAAGGTCGGAATAGGGGCTTTTAAGGGGGACCAGTCCATGTTAAGCCTCATTTTATGCATGCAAGAGTTAGAGAGGGAAGTAGAAGGTGATTCAAGTGTTCTTCCTCAAATTCTCAAAATTTCCATCTTGGGATTTCAACGGAAATTAAGAACTAAGTGTCCTTAGGTATGTAGGGTTTAGAATGGGTGAATCCTTTAACACCCATGCCCAAATTTCGAATATAATCATGAATCCTCCTATTCAATGCAATGGGGTTTTACCCAAATGCATGAAAATATGATTTCTCTTTGTGGGCATGATTTAATTGAGTTTTAATTATTGAATTATGAATGATGGGCAGGTTTTATATTATTTTCTTTAAAATCATGTTTTAATCTATAAAAAATCTAAAATTTCCATTTGATGAAGATTCATGAAAGTTATGATTTATGATGAATATTCAACATTTTGAGCTTATTGGTGATGGAAGAGCATTATTTCAAGTTACCCATGTTTATGAGCACAATTTTTGAAAGAATTGAGTATGTCAAAGTATTGGGCAATGCCCACATGTAGAATAATGATTTACGATTTATGAACGAATTACCTGATTTATCGATTTATTATGTTGGCCGATGAAAAGGGTTCTTGGCTAAGCATGTTTTAAAGGGGATCAATTACGATAAATGTTATACTTTAACCAGTGAATCTTAATGCATGGTGTTATTGATTTATTTATGAGCCTATATGCATGTTTTGGGAGCCGTGTCTAGCACCAAGAAGCCAGGCGTTCAAAGGACTACGCCAGTGTCTCATAACCATGTGCCATCGTGGGATTCTAATGATATATTGTATTGATAATGATCGCCTAAAATGTGCTATCACACCCAATGATCGACCGTCGCCTGGCAAGCCAGGGTCAGCTCAGCCCACTTGAGTGAGATAGTTAGGTAATCATGAAAGGATCTACCATGATAGTATCGGTTATGACGATTCCTCCCATTGTTCCACATGTTTATGCATTTTTTAATATTTATGTTATTGGCTCAAGTTATGATTTGATAAAGTCTGCTTACGATTATGATAATGAATGATTTATGAACGACTTGAAAGCCTTGAGCCTTATATTTACTTATGAATTTTATGATACATGCATGATGTTCTTCTCCTACATTTATTTATGAGTTTATTTTACCTTTAAATGTCTGTTTTACTTACCTTGCTTACTTGGTACATTCCATGTACTGACCACATACTTTCTATGTTGTATCATTTCATGATACAGGGATCGAATCTCAAGCTCATCCTCATGTTTAGTTCATCTCAGTTCTCGCTCTCAACTATTGGTGCGTCCTCATGTTCCAAGGGATGTTTGACAGACTTTCATGTTATTTATGTTTCCGTATTTGTCAGGTTAGTTAAGGATTTTGTCCCATCAATACATCATATGTAGTAGAGGCTTTTAAACAAAATGTAGAAATCAGCTTATATATCTTCCCAATACTTTTGGTTGTTACGGTATGTTTACGTTTCCGTTATGTTTTTTTGCTAAGTATTCTGCTTTACTAAATGATATTAGATGTATGCATGTTCCATGGGACAACTTAGAATCTCTCGGGGTTCCTTTTCCCGTGTCTACGTTTTGGGTGTACGTTCGGTTGTGACATACTTGGTATCAGAGAAATAGGCTTGAAGTGTCCTAGAGTTTCTGAATGCCACGTTAAGTAGAGTTTTTTCATTAGTGAGAAGAAAGCCACACCTATGACAAAGAGGCTACAAGACATTTAGGAAATGTTCCCTTATTTCATGATTCTATGTCGTGCGATGAAAAGTCCCTCAATCCTTCTAATTCATGTTATTCTCAATTGTAGAATTATGGCTCCTAGAAGAATTAACTGAAGGAGGAATGTAAATGATGAAGGCCACAGGGGTGGCAATGACAATGAGCATAAAAAAACCCCACCTGTTTAGGAGACCCAGGCACCAGAGCCAGCTCTCCACGCTGAGTTTCGGGTGGCTATTCAGATGTTGGCACATGCCTTGACCACTCAAGCCAACCAGAAGGCTGTTGCGCATGTCCCACAGAATGGTAATGCAGCGGTGACTCGGAGTAGAGACTTCTTGAGGATGAACCCTCCTGAGTTTATAGGATCAAATGTGGACGAGGATAATTGAAGGGATCTTGAAGGTCACACAGGTTATGGGGGTGACAAATGGGGAATGTGTTAACTTGGCCTCTTATCAGCTAAAAGAGGTCTCTCATATTTGGTACAAGCAATGGAAGTATAGCAGGACAGAGGGAGCGTGCCCTATCAATTGGGATGAGTTCTACATGGCCTTTCTCGATAGGTTCTTCCCTCGAGAGATGAGAGAGTTGAAAGTAGCTGAGTTTGTGAACCTCAAGAAGGGAAGGATGACAGTGCTTGAGTATTCACTTGAGTTCACTCATTTTTCAAAGAACGCGCCAGAGTTAGTGATGGATTAGAGGGCGCGGGTAAGTTGATTCGTTCATGGTGTGGCTGGTTTCTTAGACAAAGATTGCAGGAATGCCATGCTTTACCAAGATATGGACTTTCGTCGCACAGTGTTGTATAGCCAGCAGATGGAGGTGGCTCATGCGAAGGAGAGGGAGGCAAAGAGGGCTCAGACGGATAACCGGGGATTTTCGCATCAGAGGTCCGGTAGTGACTACCATCCACAGTTTCAGTAGAGATCACTAGCCCCAGCACCATCGTCATCTTGTGTTCCATCCAGACCAAGGGGTGATCAGAGGAGCATGGCTTCAGGGTCGAGGGATTAGAGGGGCATCCAATTAGAGCATACTCCTCCATCCTGCGGGAAGTGCGGCAAGAGTCATACCGGGGAGTGCCTGCTTGGTTCAGATGTTTACTATAGGTCTGGTAGATCCAGGCAAATGTTTCGAGCATTCCCATATGTCAGACAGGGTGATGATAGAGGTCGTGCACAAACCACCAGGACAGTAGTAGCTCCAGCTCGTTCAGCTCCATAGGGAGCATCGACTAGTGGAGGTGGCAGATAGTGCCAAAACTGATTCTATGCCCTTGCCTCGCACCAGGAGCAAGAGACTTCACCAAATGTGGTCACTAGTATGTTGCATGTCTTTCATATTGATGTTTATGCCTTGCTAGATCTAGGAGCTACCTTATATTTCGTGACTCCTAACATTTCTGGTAGCCTTGGAGTTAGTCCTGAGACTTTGTCAGAACCGTTTTCAGTTTCGACCACTGTTGGTGATTTGTTCATAGCTAGATGAGTATATAGAGGATTCCTGATCACTGTGTTGCATAAGGTTACCTCCGCAGACCTTCTAGAGTTAGCATGATTGACTTTGACATTATTCTTGGTATAAATTGGTTGTTTGCATGTTATGCCTCGATTAATTGTAGGACCCGTACAGTGGAATTTTGTTTTCCAGGTGAGTCAGTTTTGGAGTGAAAGGGTAGTTTTGCGATACCCAAAAGTCAGTTTATTTCCTATCTTAAGGCTAGGAAGATGATCTCTAAAGGTTGCATGTATCATCTAGTTAGGGTTAAGGATGTTGAGTTTGAGACCCCGACTATTCAATCAGTTCCGGTGGTGTGTGAGTATCCGGATGTTTTTCCCGATTATTTTTTAGGTGTTCCTCCTGAGAGGGAAATTGATTTCGGTATTGATCTATTACTCGATACGCAGCCTATCTCTATTCCTCCCTACAAGATGGCTCCAGCCAAGCTAAAGGAATTGAAGGATCAGTTAAAGGATCTATTGGATAAGGGGTTCATTAGACCGAGACAGTCTCCACACGGTGGACCACTCTTATTTGTTTGAAAGACGGACGGTTCCCTTTGCATGTGTATTGACTATCGGTACTTTAACAAGGTTACCGTCAAGAACAGGTACCCCTTACCTAGGATTGATGATTTGTTTGACCAACTTCAGGGCGCCAAGTGCTTCTCCAAGATTGATCTCAGGTCCGGGTATCACCAGCTCAGGGTTCGGAAGAGTGACATCCCGAAGACCTCTTTTAGGAATCAAAATGGTCATTCCAAATTTTTTATTATGTCTTTCGAACTAACTAATGCCCGTGCAACTTTTATGGATCTAATGAACAGGGTGTTCAAGGCATATTTGGACATGTTCTTGATTATGTTCATTGATGACATCTTTATATACTCACATAACGAGGAGGAGCATGTCGCTCACCTGAGAGTAGTACTTTAGACCCTCAAGGATCGTCAGCTATATGCAAAGTTCAGTAAGTGTGAATTTTTGCTAAACTCGGTGGCATTTCAGGGTCATGTGGTATCAACTAAAGGCATAAAGGTAGATTCCCAAAAGATTGAGGCGGTGAAGAATTGGCCAGAACCAGTAAATACATCAGAAATTCAGAGTTTTTTAGGCTTGGTAGGCTAGTATAGAAGATTCGTTAAGGGATTTTCATCAATTGCAGTCTCACTGATCTGGTTGACTTAGAAAAAGGTGAAGTTCAAATGGTCGGATGCTTGTGAGAAAAGCTTCCAAGAGTTGAAGACCCGACTCACTTCAGCACCAATGTTAACTTTACCCGAGGGTATTGAAGGCTTTATTATATATTGTGATGCTTCAGAGTCGGACTGGGATGTGTGTTGATGCAGCGTGGGATGGTAATAGAATATGCCTCGAGACAGCTGAAAGCTCATGAAAATAATTATCTGACCCATGATCTTGAGTTGGCTGCAATGGTGTTTGCATTGAAGATATGGTGGCATTACTTGTATGGGTTCCACATGGATGTATTTATGGATCACAAGATCTTGCAATATGTGTTCACACAGAAGGACCTAAATCTTCGGAAAAGGAGGTGGTTGGAATTACTAAAGGACTACGATATGAGTGTCCTCTACCACCCGGACAAGGCTAATGTGGTTATGGATGCACTTAGTAGGCTATCCATGGATGTCCTACGTGGATTAGGGAAAGAAGGTGCTGGTGAAGGATGTCCACTGACTTGCAAGATTCAGAGTTAGATTGATTGACTCGACTAATGGCGGCATTATTGTGCAGAATGGGTCAGAATCGTCCTTAGTGGTTGATGTCATATTTAAGCAAGATGAGGATTCGACTTTGAGGAAGCTGAAGGAAGCAGTGCGGAGTCAAAAGGTGGAGGTTTTCTCCCAAGGGGGAGATGGTGTTCTACAATATCAGGGTCGACTATGTGTCCCGGACATTGATAATTTGAGGGTTCAGATATTGCACGAGGCACATTGTACCATATATTCCATCCATCCAGGATCCACGAAGATGTGTTGGGACTTGCAGGAAATCTATTGGTGGGATGGTATGAAGAAGGATATTGTAGAATTCGTAGCCAAGTGTCCAAACTGTCAGCAAGTGAAAGTCGAACTTCAAAGGCCGGGAGGCGTACTTTAGGATATCAGCATCCCCACTTGGAAGTGGGAATAAAATAACATGGATTTCATTATAGGCCTTCCTTGTACCCAACAACACTATGATTCCATTTGTGTGGTGGTAGACAGGTTAACAATGGCTGCACACTTCCTACCGGTCAAGACCACAGATTCAGCGGATGATTATGCCAAGTTGTATATTCGGGAATTAGTTCGACTTCATGGAGTGCCCTTGTCAATTATTTCAGACCAAGGTACTCAGTTTACCTCCCAGTTCTGGCGGTCTTTTCAAAAGGGACTTGGGACTCAAGTTAATCTCAGTACAACCTTCCACCCGTAAACAGACGGCCAAGCAGAATTAACCATACATACCCTCGAGGATATGTTGAGGGCATGTGTTATGGATTTCAGAGGTAGTTAGGATGATCATTTTCCCTTAATCGAGTTCGCCTATAATAACAGCTATCACTCTAGTATCCAGATGGCACTATTCGAGGCTCTTTACGGGTGGAGGTGTAGATCTCCCATCAGATGGTTTGAGGTTGGTGAGGCAGCTATGATAGGGCTAGATTCGGTTCACGAGGTGATGGTAAAGGTCCAGTTGATAAGAGATCGGTTGAAAACCGTTAAAGTCGCGAGAAATCGTATGCTTATGTGAGGAGAAAGGATCTGTAGTTTGATGTGGACGACTGGGTATTTCTACAGGTATCTCCCATAAAGGGAGTCATGCGGTTCGAAAAGAAAGGGAAACTCAGTCCCCGCTATGTTGGTCCTTACCGGGTTGTAAGAAGAGTTGGTAAGGTGCATGAGTTGGACTTTCCATCAGTGTTATCTTTACTTCATCCAATCTTTCATGTGTCACTTTTGAAGAAGTGTTTGGGTGATCCAACCTTGGCAGTCCCAGTAGACAACATTGGGGTAAAAGACAGCCTTAATTATGAAGAAATTCCCGTTGAAATCTTGGATTGTCAGGTTCAAAAGTTGAGAAACAAAGAAGTAGCTTCAGTTAAAGTATTATGGAGAAATCAGCACGTTGAAAGAGTTGTGGGAAGCCGAAGCGAATATGATGGCTAGATACCCACACCTATTCCTTACCGGCTCAGTTTTAGTTTGAGGTATCAGTTCTTGCCCTAAACCTCTAACAAATTTTCATGTTCTGTTCATGTGTACAAGTTTGTTTTATGATGTGGTAAATGTATGAGATGTCTGAATTCAGACCAACTATGAAGTTCTTTTCGGAGGTAGTCATTCCGTTAGTTTTTGGCTTCTGATCAGTATTTGTATATGGTGATTGCTCGTTTCTGTGTTTTCTGCAAGTTTCTAACATTTGAGGATGAATGTTCCCAAGGGGAAGATATTGTTATACCCCAGGAACCAAAGGATCAGACCCAGGAGTCAAATGGGGAAAAATCTTGAAAATGTTGCAGTAATGCAGGATGAGTCGTTAGACGACTCATGAGGAGACCCCATGAGTCGTTAGGTGGCTCGTGGGAAGGATGGACTAGGCTGAGGAGTTGAGGTCCCCACGGGCATGGGAACAACCCGCACGAGTCGTCAGGTCTACCGTGGGGTGAGGTTGAGGATTTAATAGGAGGTCTGACCTGTATACCTAACGGATGGGACCCCATGAGTCGTGGCCAGTCCCAATGACTCGTGAGGTGGGTCGTGAGCAAGCCTATGGAATTTTAATTGATGAGTAAAAGGTGATTCAAGTTTTCTTCCTAAAATTCTCCAAATTTCCATCTTGGGCTTTCAAGGGAAATTAAGAATCAAGTGGCCCCTGGTATGTAGGGTCTCGAATGGGTGAATCCAGTCACACCCATGCCCAAATTTCGAATTTAATCATGAATCCTCCTAGTCAATTCTATTGGGTTTTACCTAAATGCATGACAATATGATTTCTCTTTATGGGTATGATTTAATTGAGTTTTAATTATTGAATTATGAATGATGGGCAGGTTTTATATTAGAAAATCATGTTTTAATCTTCAAAAAATCTAAAATGCCCATTTGATGAAGGTTCATGAAAGTTATGATTTATGATGAATATTCAACATTTTGAGGTTATTGATGATGGAAGAGCATGATTTCAAGTTACCCATGTTTATGAGCATGTTTTTGAAACAATTGAGTATGTTAAAGTACGGGGCAATGCCCACATGTAGAAGAATGATTTACGATTTATGAACGAATTACCTGATTTAGCGATTTATGATGTTGTCCGATGAAAAGTGCCTTTGATTCTTGGCTAAGAATATTTTAAAGGGGATCGATGATGATAAATGTTATACTTTAGTCAATGAATCTTAATGCATGATGTTATTGTTTTACGTATGAGCCTATATGCATGTTTTTAGGAGTCGTGTCTAGCATAGAGCAGCCCGACATTCAAATGACTACGCCAGTGTCTCATAACAACGTGCCACCATGGGTTTCTAATGATATATTATATTGATAATGAGCACCTCAAATGTGATATCACGCCCACTGCACGACCCTCGCTTAGCAAGCTAGGGTCGGCTCTGCCGACTTGAGTGAGATAGTTGGGGCATCATGAAGGCCCTATCATGATGGTGTCGATTATGATGAGTCCTCTCATTGTTCCGCATGTTTATACATTTTTTTTATATTTATATTATTGGCTCAAGTGATGTTTTGATAAAGTTTGCTTATGAATATGATAATGAATGATTTATGAACAACTTGAAAGCCTTGAGCCTTATGTTTACTTACGAAATTTATGATACAAGCATGATTTCCTTCTCCTACGTTTATTTATGAGTTTATTTTACCCTTAAATGTCTGTTTTACTTACCTTGCATACTTGATATATTTCACGTACTGACCGCATACTTTCTATGTTGTATCATTTCATGATACAGTGTCTGGATCTTAGACTCATCCTCATCCTTAGTTCATCTTAGTTCTTGCTCTCAGCTATAGGTGAGTCCTCATGTTCCGAGGGCCGTATGATAGACTTGCATGTCATTTAACTTTCAATATTGGTTGGGTTAGTTGGAGATGTTTTTCCATCAACCCATTATATGTAATTGAGGCTTTCAGACAGAATGTAGAACTCAACTTATGTATGTGCCTAGTACTTCCAGTTGTTACGATATATTTACGTTTACGTTTTTCTTTTTTGCTAAGTATTCTGCTTTACTAAATGAGATTAGATGTATGCATGTTCCATGGGTTAACTTGGGGTCACTCGAGATCCCTTGTCCCGTATCTACGATCCGGGTGTACGTTCGAGTTGTGATATTCTCATTCCCGCCATTTCCGCACTTCAGCCTAAAGAGATGTTACGACACCCTCCACTACATCCAGTGTGGAGCATAGTTTTGTTAGGATGCCATAAACATTCTTCAACTCCTGCTTCATAGTTCTAGCAATAAGGCCCGGGAGATTTTGGGCTAGCTTTTGCAGCTGGCTCTCATGAGAAGCAACCATTTCGGCAAGCTTTCATATGCCGCTTGGGCGAGAGGATGTTGGGGGAGGTGAAGGCCCTCAAAATGATGTTTCCCCTGATTCATGAACCGATGTCTCAGGGTATGGAATATTAAGATTTGGAGAAATGGGGTACTCTTTTATGTCATGAGAGGTGGAGCCTTCGAGGGCTAAAAAATGTCGGGCACATAAAATATGATTGCCTCCCTGGTGTTGGTAGGGGCTGGCTTTGACTTGACCTACCCATTGCTCTTGCATTTCAAAGTTGAAGGAGCCTTGCCCTTGTTTGACTGCCCGGATAAAGTCTTAATTTTGCAAAGCCATGTTAGTTCCACAGCAAAGCAACATTTCTTTTGTGTTTTTACTAATGGAAAATAAAAATGAACAACTATTCTAAGCTAAGAAAATAAATTATAATTATTGGATGAACAACAATTTGTAGGATCAAAATCAAGTACTGGTGGTACCAGTGAGAGGCCGCCGAAATGTAGATGGGGACCTGCGAATCACCGTTGAGTTGTCAGTGCTTTATAGAAGACTGAGTGAAAAATTATCCATCCGGCACCACACAGTGTTTCACCGGTCTTGACCCACGTAGTGCATGTGAATCGCGGGATTGGGTAGTGGCCTGAAGCCTTGCATCAAGACCTGCATTTCAATCGATGTTTCGTCGAGCCTGACTGGCGGTTCGCTGGTGAATGTTGCTTAGTGAATTTCACCCCTGAACTCAGTTAAAAAGAAATCTTTCAAATTCATGTCCCACTCACTGATTTCACATTATGATTTTATTATCTCAAGCAACACAACAAAAAATAAAAATGTCGATTTTCCCTTAAGAATGATGTCTCGTAATCAATTATTAGGCAAATTGTGCCTTTTTAGCACATGGAGTTACTCAGACTTCATCTCAAACTATTATATCCAACATATACTTCGCCTCNTAAAGATATGGAGACATTACTTGTATGGCGTCCATCTCGTAATCAATTATTAGGCAAATTGTGCCTTTTTAGCACATGGAGTTACTCAGACTTCATCTCAAACTATTATATCCAACATATACTTCGCCTCATACTATCAAATAAAATGAACATTCATGGCAATAATATGGAATTAATATTCAACCCCCAAAATACCCATATAATGAGAAATACTCAATAATGAAAAAGCACAAAATATGGGTAATGAGGAACATGAGTATTGAAAATATCCAATGGGACATGATTCACATTATCAATAGTGAGCAAAATTAAACCAATGTAAGAGCTCATTCATACATACCAATTTGAGAATTGAGAAGAAGTGAAGAAATTAAAGCTTTATGCTTAACCGAAAATGGTGATCCAAAGAGTTAAAGCTTATGTTTCTAAGAGAGAGTTTGAGTGAGTATAAGTGATAATAATAGAATGAGAATGGAGGTCAATATAGGTTGAAGAGTGGGAATGTGATTGGGTAGTGAAAAGGTGGGTGTTAATGGTAGGTTTTAATAGAGGGATGTTGGGAAGGTGAAAAGTGTTGTGGTTAGGTGAAAAGGTGGAGAGAGAGAGTGTTGGAAAGGTAAAAAGGGTGTTTCAACCGGTTTTAGATAAACTGTGAAGTGAGAGGGTCGGTTTAGTCATCGGGTCAATCAAGATTCAAAACTACACTTACTTAACTCCACCCACGCTACAACTGCGACCACCGGTGAGTACTTGCATTTCGCTGATTCAAGCATTGCTCACTTCTTGAATGCCAAGTTCACTATTTTCTGAGTATAGTAAACTGACATTTCAGGGATCATCACCTGTGCTCTGTCGGTGCTTCGCAACTTACCCTTTTTATTTTAAACTTTCCTCCTGGTATACTGGTTCACACCCACGCCAGACTGGCGTTTCGCAAAACCGACTTCCTCCCTTTTTTTCTGAACTTCTGCTTCTCTTATGCGATAGGGAGGCAACTCGCGCTTGAGCATTAGTGTTTCATTGGTCTAGCACAGTGGCCACCCTGTTTTTCTTCTCCTTGTTTCTCATCCAATCATCCTATATAAACTAAATCAACAAAATATTAAGGCATCAAAACATAAAGACACTTGGGTTGACCCTAAGAAATGCCTTATTGAACATTGTGGCATGATAGATACCTTCTCAGATGTCAGTTTTCCGGAGGGTCATCCTCAAAATCAGCCTTATCAACACAAACTTCATCTTGTGCTGCCTCAACATTCAAAATCCCTAAAAACATGAACTCTTCCGGGGGCTCAGTGGTTTGACAAACATTGAAGGTGACTTCCTCACCTCCCTCTCGAAATTTCAGCTCACCAAGCTCCATATCTACTAAAGCTCTGCCCGTGGAAGGCAATAGTCTCCCCAAGATGATGGGTACTTCAACATTCATATCAAAATCAAGCACGACAAAGTCAGTTGGAAGGATGAACATGTCAACCCAAACCAAGATGTCCTCCAACACTCCCATCGATTTCTCTATGGATTCATCTTCCATCAAGAGCCTCATCGATCTCCCAACCACAACTTCTTGAAGATAACAAAAGAAATTAGATTTATGATTTCCCCAAGATCACATAGGGCCTTTTTAAACACGCACAACCCAATGGTACAAGGGATAGTAAAGGCTCCCGAATCCTCTCTTTTGGGAGAGAGATTGCTTTTCATCATAGCATTGTAGTGGTCAGCATCAATAATCTTCTTCTTCTTCAACAAGTCTTTCATAAATTTGGCATAACCCGACATTTGGAGCAATGCATCCACCAGAGGTATATTAATGGATAATTTACTAAGCATCTCAACAAATTTTTGAAACTGATTATTCTCCTTCTTCTTTGCTAACCTCTTAGGATAATGAGGTGGAATCCTAGGCTCTTAGCCCATGGAAAGTAAAGCGTTGTTGCTCGTTTCCTCTTCAATAGAATCATTCATAGGAGTTATATCAGTGACTCGGCAGACCTTCAGGAGGTTTAGCCAACATAAGAATTTTAGAAGACTAACAAGCAATGTCCTATAGATAGTCTTACCAATTTAACGTATCGCTTGAGTAGAAGCACATAGATTGCTACTTCTATACAATCCTTTTACATCTGGGAACTATATATATATATTGCCCACAGGGTGGTTCCTTTACATGTATCGACAACTATACATTGGAACTTCATTGCAAAACTTATCACGTCGATGAGCACATGCAGTTATAAATTCATTTGCCTTATTTGTAGGAAAACATGGGACTTATAACTTGAAGCTTGGAGTTATTGTCATAACGCTTAACATATACGTAGAGTTGAGAGCTAAATTACAAACATACAATGTATCAGACTTCTTTATAACGTATAAACTCGTATTTAGTTAGCTGAGTGACCTCCAGGTGACTTCCTGGGATTTGAAGTTCTAAGCTTAACTGATCATTTTCATAGTTTGTGCTTATACTTACTTAGATATTAGGAACATTGGTACATGGGAGAATCACTCTTATGAATTTAGG
>JACEIK010000991.1:288369-300323 GCA_018107945.1 Datura stramonium | reverse complement strand
GTAACAACCTCCCAAAAATGGGCAGAAACCTCAGTCAAATATCACATAAAACACATATTGACTTTATGTCATTTTCTTACTTTAGCTTGCGAATTTGAGCAGATAAACCAAGTAGGAACACTTACCCTTCACTTGTGTATATACCCTGCCCATACGGGGTTCCTCTTCAGCTAAATTCCGTTACAAAAATGTAGAAACCATGCTGCCAAACCGCAGCAACAACACACACCCACGCAACACATAAGTTCAAATTTCACTTCCAACATCACTTATTAATTAATGATAATTCAAAGAGTAAAAACACCACCTCATTTTGTACTAAACTCTCACCAATATGGAGGTAGAACTTCACCTCCCTACTGCCCAAAAACGCAGCATCTTTGCAGCCAAAAATGCAACAACTCGACAATTAGAAGCTCACAACATAAGAAACCATTTCCAAGCTTGGACTATAAGGAAATTTTACCTATGCATACAATTTATTACCTGGGATTTGTTTTCACCACTAGATAGAGCTTTTAATTCTGTGAATTTTAAAAAAAAAATGAGGTGAAACGGAGTAGAAATGAGCTTTTTAGCTCAAAATTACTTCATATAGGCAAGTTGGGCGGCGCCCGTGTGACGTTCCCTCGCGCGCGCGCGCGCCTGCTGCCTTCCTGTCTAGGCGCCCGCACGCATGGGCGCTTTTCTAGCCGACGGTTCTGTCTTCAAACGAGCATAATTTTTTACCCCAAATTCCGATTGACGAGAAGTTTTTTTCACTGTAAACTACACTCAAATATCTTTCATTTCATAGGACATAGGACCTCTGAATCATTATATATTTGGAGATATGTTCATTTAAAGTTTACCCTTATTTACAAACTTCACATACTCTTCACTTTTCCCTTTGCACATGTTTCCGTCCTCACCTACGGACAACATACAACTCATAATCCCCTTATTATGACATATAACCATCAAATAATCATCAAAACAAATTTCGGGGTGTAACAAAATATCAGTTGTTTTTTATCAATATTTGCAATTACTAGGGTAGGTATTCCCCATGGATTCATAACTTCTTGGGGTTTACACTCGTTATCAATTCCAATGCATACTTATAGAACTGATAAATTGGGTTCATCAAAATGACTTGTCCGTCCCTATTAGATGACTATACTCAATGATCGGGTTAGGTCTCATGAGTGATTTCAAGTTAATTATTATCAATTTTTCTCAAATAAACTATCCTGTGCGACCGCATCTCAAATTATACAATGATCATAAAAATTAAGGCTTCATTGTAATTTTTCTTTTCCTAATCACTACCTCTCTAGTTCAAGAAAGTAGAGAATTATGGCAATTCCTAATGTTGCTCTTTGTTAAGAATCATTAAAGACAAAAAGAATACAATACAACCGCTTAACATTGGTTTCTAATCACTTTTTGTAACCCTAGTTCGTTAATCCACCATGGTTCCCATAATCCTAGTTGTGGAGGTTTTAGCCTATCATGATTGTAAGATTATAATTACTATTCATGGACAAACACATAATTAAATATTTACAATGATGATTGAAAGAAAAACCACGTTGAATATTGTAAGAGAATATGATGAAAAAATTCAAACAATTGAAAAATCCAAGTTATGATTCTCAAGAATCGTTGTCCAACGTTGTTAAAAACTAATTACAAACTTGATAACAATCAACTCTAACTAATTCTTACCATCTCTCATCTATCCCGATCTAAAAAGGTATTTATACAAATAATAAAATTCTTTCCCTAACATAACAAGGAAATAACCAAATCTGGCAACGACACAACCTACAACTCATCGTACGACTCGTAACATGATTGTATGGGTAGTGCCTTTCTCATACGTTCCTTGGCTTCTGTAAGATTGGCTAAGTGTTGGCATGTGGTACGACTCGTAACATGATCCCACGAGTCGTACAATCAAGTCGTGGTTTGACTATAAGAAATTAGGCATCTTCTGAAGATTCTACTAATGTCTTGTCACGCCTCGTACCTTTGTCCTACAACTCATAATAGCTTGTCGTATCATGAGAACAGCCAAATCTGAAAAATCACTGAATGTTTCCATGACTCCTAGTATGGGTCATAGGTAGATGCTACGATCTGTAGGTGCTACCTGTATCAGGAGACTTCAACTGTGCAAATTTCTTAGAAGTATTTTGCGAATCAAGTTATGGCTCATACCAGCTTAGTATTACTCATACTGAGAGTCATACTATTCCTTTTCCTTGTACCAATCTTCTGAGCTTTTCCATAAGTCTCTATACGGCTCGTGTAATCTTGATACGACTCGTATTGAGATCAATACTTGGTTGCTTTTCTGCAACTTTTGCACATTTTTGTTCCAACACCTATTTTCCTTGAAAATAAAGTAAAAACACGTCATATCCGTATAAACATACCTAAGTATATCCTATTCTCCTAGTTTTAAGTGTCAAAAGTGATGTAAACTCACAACACATCAACACCCTGAACTCAATACTTTTACATGTCCTCAGGCATTGAAAATAAAAACTAAAAACAACGCTTATCTAGAAAATAAACCTAGGATACGACAACAAACACCAATCAAAACTTGAACTATGAACAAAATTAGCTTTTGACCCTTCTCCAGGTAAACCAAATCAGTTATGCATATCAAGTGACCAAAAACCATGAAAAATAGGGATCAAGATATGCCATCTAGTTATCAGCAGAGAATTAAGTTATTACCAATGCTTTTCACTCATACAACTGGCAGGATAAAACACAAGCCATGTACCCTTACATCAAATGAAGTCTTCAACTCACAAATATATGAAAATATGAAACTTGGGACTAAGCAAGTGAGACTCTCACTCTCACAAGGAGGTTCCAAATACTGCACATCAGATACCATAGGCTTGCTCTTATTTTCTCTACATCTGTTGTTCGGAAAATCAGGATAGGATCACTATAGGATTTTATTTGGCTTGTAATGTAGGCTTCGGGCTGGTTATGGGAGATATGGGGTTTTAGTGACTAAGCCCTCCTTGGCACTATATACATGTGGCTCCATTTTTCACTTATTTCACCCTTTTCACTTTTTCAACTTTTTCTTTCCTTTTCTCCATTTTTATTCAATATATCGGTGTGGTGTGTTTTTAACTTTTTCATTCATTTTCTTGTTTTATATTTTACTTTAAATTTTTTTTCTTAGCTCTTTTTCTTTTTTCTTGTCACACGACACCTTATTCTTAACCATTTTTCCTTTCTTTTCCTTTTTCACCTCCCGATAGTCTATGTACCCCTAGTCTAGCCACCCTCAACTTAGACATTTTGCCTGGGTTGAGATTCACAATGTACATGGAGGGACCAAGGACAAAACAAGTTCATTATAAAAAAAATGTGTAAGGTTAATTGATTAATCAAAGAAAAATGGTCCATTTAAGGCTCAAAATTAGGATCAAGGGAATCATATCAATTTGGTAAGGAAATTTAAGCAAAAATGCGCTAAACAAAAATATCCTAGGATCCTTTCCTAACTAACCATCCTAAAACCTATGTAAAGGCAAACCCAGCAAGTTCTAGATCCTCAACGAAGTATTGAACTAAGTATTGATCCTCATGCACTCATGGTACATGTTTTGCATTCATTCTACCTGTCCGATTAATACATGGCCAACTATAACTACTCATGCTAATACACTGAATGACACAAAAAGATTCACAGAAATCATGCTTTGCAGTCAACAAGTACACAACTAACATCCAAAAAATTTTAAATAGGGTTATTTTCTTAAAACCTTGAAACTAGTGCATTTTATTGGCTGGGTAATCCTAAGCTACTTCATAATTTAAAAAAAACATCCTAAACATGGCAGTTCTACTAGATAGCATACCCAAGGGAAAAAAAATATGGCAAGAAAAACCCTCAGATGAATCAAAAATCCCAAAAATATATAAGTACACCCCCTCCCCTTTTGAAAAGCATGCTTCGTTCCTGAAGCATAAAATAGAAAAACACAAGGGAAAGAGACATACCTATGGCTAGTCAGACATCACCTTCCATGAGTTGCCTCACATGCAGTGCCTAATATAATGTCGCATAACGACGTAACTTCCATGATTCTTCAAGCGTCATCAAGCTACACCGCCTCAATTCCTCTTATTTCCTTACTGTCTCCTAGATACTACATTATCCTTTTCCCATTCACCTTGAACCTCTTGCCATATTTATTTTCAAGCTCCACTGCACTATAATGGGACACATTCACCACTCTATATGGTCCCAACCACCTGGATTTCAATTTTCTGGGATGCAAATGAAGCCTTAAATTGAACAGTAAGACTAGATCACCAGCGTTGAACTCTCTCTTTGCAATCTTCCTATCATGATATATTTTAATTCTATCTTTATAATTGGCTTCACTCTTATAAGCTTGGACCCGAAATTCATCTAAATCATTGAGATGGTCTAGTCTCAACTTGGCTGCTTCCTTCCAATCTAAGTTCAGCTTTTTTAGAGCCCATAATGCCTTATGCTCAAAGTCTACCGGCAGATGAAATGACCTTCCATAGACCAAATGATATGGAGGTGACCCAATGGGGGTCTGATAAGTTGTTTGATATGCCTACAGGGCATCATCGATCTTTCTAGGTCGATCTGTTCGGTCGGTATTCACTGCTTTGGCAAGAATAGTCTTTATCTCGCTGTTATACACTTCCACCTGCCCACTTGGTTGAGGAAGGTAAGGTGTTTCCACCTTATGCTTCATTCCATATTTATCTAGTAGAGTTCTAGTTACAAAAGTGTGATCCACTGTCACTAATGATTTCTCTAGGAGTACCAAACCTAGTGAATATGTGCTTCCGCAGAAATGTTGTGACACTTTTTCCTTCATTGTTAGGTAGTTCCATAGCCTCTACCCATTTGGAGACATAATCCACTGCCACTAAGATGTATTTCATCCCATAGGAGCTAACAAATGGCCCCATGAAGTCAATACCCCATACACTGAATAACTCAACTTCCGGGATAGTGGTCAATGGTAACTCATCCTTTTGAGTAATGTCACCTTGTCTTTGGCACTGATAACATTCCTAGGCATAATCATAAGAATCTTGGTGAATAGAGGGCTAGTAATACCCGCACTGTAGAAATTTCTGTGCAATTCGAATACCACTATGATAATCCCTAACAGGGACGAGTGACAAACCTCCAGAATGCTCAACATCTATACCTATGGCACACACCTCTAAATCAACCCATCTGCACAAATGTGGAATAATTATGGTTTATCCCAGTAGTACCTTCGAGTATCAATAAAGAACTCATCCTTTGTTGGGGTGACATATCTTTAGGGATCATGTCGCTGACCAAATAATTTGCATAGTCAACAAACCAGGGGATCCAGTCTTGAGATATAGCTAATACCTATTCATCTGGGAAAGCATCATCGATATAAATCTCCTTTATTACTCTAGCCTCAAATTCCAGTCAAGACAAGTGATCATCTACCTGATTTTTAGTTTCTTTTCGGTCTTTCACCTCAAACTCAAATTCTTGGAGCAACAGAACCCATCTGATCAAGCTGGGTTTAGCATCCTTTTTGGAAATCAAGTACCTCAAAGAAGAATGGTCTGTATGGTCAATTACCATAGTTCCAAGTAAGTATGCTCGAAACTTTTCAAATGCAAAGACCACTGCTAGCAGCTCCTGTTCAGTGACAGTGTAGTTATTTTGGGTTGTTTTGAGTGTTTTACTAGCATAATTGATATGGTGAAGAATCTTCGCTCTCCATTAGCCCAAGACAGCATCGAGGGCCAACCCACTAGCATTACACATTACCTCAAATGGAAGAGACCAATCTAGAGCTATAATAATAGGAGCTATGGTGAGTTTATCCTTTAGGCACTCAAAGGCCTTCATACATGCCTCATCAAATACGAACTACACCTCCTTCTCAGGTAGTCTATAGAATGGTTGTGCGATCTTTGAAAAGTCCTTGATGAACCTCCTATAGTATCCTACATGGCCTAAAAAGCTTCTAACCCCTTTTACTGAAATAGGCGGTAGCAATCCTGCTATTACTTAATTTTTTGCCTTTTCCACCTCTATCCCCATTCAAGAGATTTTGTGACCCAGCACTATTTTTTCTTTGACCATGAAGTGACATTTCTCCCAATTTAGGAATAGATTAGTTTCTTCCCATCTATTCAACACTTTGCCTAAATGCTTGAGGCAAGATTTGAATGGTTCACCCATAATTGAGAAGTCTTCCATAAAGATCTCAATGGTTTCCTCCACCATAACTGAGAATATCGACGTCATACAGTGCTAGAATGTGGCTTGTGCATTGCACAGCCGAAAGAGCATTCTCTTGAAAGAAAATGTTGCATACGGGCAAGTGAAAGTGGTCTTCTCTTTGTCTTCTGAGGCTATAGTGCTGATTGTACCCCAAATAACAATCAAGAAAATAGTACCATCCTCTACCTGCCAACCTTTCAAGTGTCTGATCCATGAATGGCATTGGAAAAGGGTCCTTCCAGGTCCAGTGATTGAGCTTTCAGTAATCAATACATACACGCCAACCTGTGACTGGTCTTGACAGTATCAGCTCATTGTTTTCAATGGGTACCACTGTGATTCAACCTTTCTTTGGCACACATTATACCGAACTTACCCACTTTCTATCCATAATGGGATAAACAACACTAGTGTCTAGCCACATGATAATCTCCTTCTTCACTACTACTTGCATCAGTGGGTTCATTCATCGTTGATGTTCTATGATGGGTACACAATTCGTCTCAAGCTTGATTTTGATAGTGCATATGCTTGGAGGAATCCCGATGATGTCAGCTATGGTCCATCTGATTTCCTCTTGGTGCCTTTTCAATACTATGACCAAAGCTTCTACTTTCCAATCTATCAAATCAGCTGCATTAATTACCGGTGAAGTATTATTTTCCCCCAAGAATGCATATTTGAGGTGGGAAGATACTGCCTTATGTTCTAGAAATAGTGGTACCTCCACTGATGGCTTTTATGATAGAGTTACACATTTATTCAAGTCAAGTTCTATCTTTTTTGTTATGAAGTTATTGTTGTGCCCAGCGCACTCGCAAGTGTACGCGGTCGTGCAAGTAATATAGTTGCCCTTTTTAAGAGTCGGATGTCGAACCCACAGGGACTGGACCGACTCAGCTAATTATCAAGTTCAAGTGCGATGTTAACTTTCACAAGTGTTGATTATAGAAGTTTTAGATAAAGTTTGATTAAATCTAGAGGTGGTCACAAAAATACTCTGAAATCATTCAAGAAGCAACTAGAGCTAAGGCCGGATAATCATGCGATACTACGCTTTGTAATGGTTTAAGTATGGAATTATCAATTGTCGTCTCACATAATTAAAATTGCATGTTCATGGTCTTTCGAGCCTCTAAACACAACAAACTAGCTTCAAAACTACATCGTTGAGCGGGGATGTGACATTCTAGTTCGTGGGAAATTCAATTACGTGGATGTGGTTTACGGGGTTTATGCTCTTGATTATGGACTTTCGTACCTCTAATCATTTAACTTAACTTAGCTTCACAACTACTTTTTCGAGTGGTGGAGTGACATTTCTAAGTTTTTTCGTGTTATCCTCCCGTTTCTATCAACCAAGCAAGGCTAATTAGGTATAATTTCTTATCCTAACCCCGAATCACATCAAATGATATGAACTTTCTCCCTACATTCTCATGTTCTTGCCTAGGTTTACTTTCTCAAGCTTTTGCCTAGGTGTAACGTGTGTGTTTTAATGGTGATCAATCATAAAAACAACCATAATTAAGAATGTAAGACAAACAACAATTAATAACTTAAAACCAAAACAAATTCACATAATCACAATCACATCTTGTGGCCTCAACCCTTAAGGAAGGGTTCTAGCCACTCGAGTTCATACAATTACTAGAAAACATAATTAAAGTAACATACTTACAAGAATAGGTAGAAGAGAAGATGAAATTTAGGAACCCTAGGTGAGTTCTCCCACTTCTCCCTTCACTCCTTGGTAGTTCTTCAGAAATAAATCGTTACCAAATGATTTTAGGAGCTAAGGGACCTATTTATAGTAAATGCGAAATGTAGAAAATTATGCCCGACATGAAATAGCTTTGTGGCACGGAGATGGTCGCGCCAATTTACCTCCGTGACATGGAGGAATCACGCATGCACACAGGAAACACAAAACAGTTGCCAAGCAGCCCCCTACCACGTTGGCAGTGTGTCATGCTGCTTGTGCAGCGCGTTAGGGGCCGTGGCACGCCCTTGTCGCGCAGCCTGCCTAATATGGCACGTTGCCAACACGCAGGTGGGCTGTTTTGCGTGTCCTCCTTGTCGAATTCCGCGTTTTGCTTCCGATTCCATGCCTCCACTTCACCAAATCAAAGATTAGTTCCTCAAATTCATTTTAAACCTACAAAAACAAGAACTAATCATGTTGGTTAGTATATATATTCACATTTACATAAAATTACATGAGAATGTATAAAAATAAGTAGATAAACAATACAAAACTAAGTTATAAATCATCACTTGGGCATGCCATTTTGCCCAAGATCAGTTATACGATCCCATTCCTTCTAGAGCATTTACAAGTTCCGTGTACCCCAGTACTACATCTCTCCCATAATTCATCAAGACGACTTCTAGTTTATCAATATTCATCATCTCTCCCATGGGCACTAGAAACTTCTTGTCTTCCATCTGAGAGTTCACAGAGGTAGCTTCCTTGGTGTAACCTGAATGAATCATAGAAGAAAAAAAAAGGTAAACGAGGAAATAACAACCAAAGATTAAACACAAGCAATTAATCTAATCTTAGTCATATTCCCTGGCAATGGTGCCACTTTTTGATAACACTCAAACTCACACTCCTGACAATTTATGAAGTGCACATTGTCAATAAAGAATCTAACAAAGAGGTTGGGTTCGAACCCACAGGGAATATAGGCTAAGATTAGATTAATTGATTGTGTTTAATCTTTGGTTGCTATTTCCTCGTTTACATTTTTGGTGTGTTATCTCCAAATTTAGGCTTTTTGGTGTGTTATCTCCAAATTTGGGGGATTATAGAAAAACTATTGTAAAAAAAGCATAAAAATCTTTTGTTGTTTATAAGGATTTGCAATTAACTAGGGTAAGTGTTCCCCATGGGTTCATAACTACTTCAGGTTTACACTCGTGATAAATCCCAATGCTTACTTGTAGAACGGATAAATAGGGTTCATCTAAACGGCTGGTTAATCCCTATTGGATGAGTATACTCAATCACCAGGTTAGCTCTCATGTGCGATTTCAAGTTAACCATTATAAATTTATTCCAAATTAACTATCCTGCGACCACAACTCAAGTTATACAATGATCATAAAAGCCTTCATTGTAATTCTCTTTTCCTAATCTCTAGCTCTTTAGGTTCAAATAAGTAATGAATTTGGGCAAGTCCTAACATTGTGCTTTATTAAGAACTATTAAAGATTAAGAGAATATATTACAAGCATTTAGCAATGGTTTCAAATCACTTTGTGTAACCCTAACCCACCATGGTTCCCACAATCCTCGTTGTGGAGGTTTTAGCCTTTCGTGATTGTAAGATTATAATTACTGTTCATAGACTAACATATAATTAAATACTTACAATGATGATTGAAACAAAACCCACATTGCATTTTGCAATAAAATATGATGAACAAATTCAAGAACAATTGAGAAATCCAAGTTATGATTCTCAAGAATTTCTCTCAAATGTTGTCAAAAAATAATTACAAACTTGATTACAAGCAACTCTAACTAATTATGATTGTCTCTCACCTATTCTGAACTTAAAAGGTATTTATGCATAGAATAAAATCCTTTTCCTATGCTAACAGGGAAATAACCAAATCTAGCACCAACACATCCTACAACTCATCATAGTACCCATAACAAGATTATACAGGTCGTGCATTGTCTCATACGTTCCTTGGATTTTGCAAGATTGGCTAAGTGTTGGCATTTGGTACGATTTGTAACATCACCCCACGAGTCATTCAATCAAGTCGTGGTTTAACTACGAGAACTTTGGAATCTTCTGAAGATTTCTACAAGTGTCTTGGTATGCGTCATACCTTACTCCTATGACTTATAAAAGCTTTTCGTATCATGAGAACTGCCAAATCCAAAGAATCACTGAAGCTTTCCACGGCTCCTAGTACGGGTCGTAGGTAGATTCGATGATTCGTAGGTGTTACCTGTATAAAGAGACTTCAACTGTGCAAATTTCATTGAAGTATTCTACGACTCAAGTTACAGCTCAAACAGGCTTTGTATTTCTCGTACTAAGAGTCATACTTTTCCTTTTCCTTGTATAAATCTTCTAAGCTTTTCCACGAGTCTTAGTATGCCTCATACAATATCGGTATTGATCGTACTGAGAATAGTACTTGGCTGCTTTTCTGCTCTTTTCTGCAACTTTTGCACATTTTTTTCCAACCCTTATTTTCCCTGAAAACAAAGAAAAAACTTCATATCCGTATAAACACATCTAAGTGCATTCTATTTTCCTAGTTTTAAGCGTCGAAAGTACTGTAAACTCACAACACATCAAGGAGTTAAGCTAGGGGATCCATTATCCCATGCTTTATTTATCCTGATAGAAGAAATGTTATCTAGGGCTTTAAACTCACTGTTTAACATTAATAGGCTTAAAGGCTATGGGATGCCTAAGTAGAGTTTTGACCTTAATCATCTTGCCTATGATGATGATACAATTTTATTTGTATCTGCAGATAAGGTTACTTTGGTGATGACTATGAAGACTCTTGGGGACTATGAGAAGCAATCTAGGCAACTAATGGATAAAGGAAAAAGTGGTTCTATGTATACAATAAGACAACCAATAATCTAATACAACAGGTGGAAGAAGGAACTGGTTTTACTAGAGGAAAATTTTCAATCATGTATCTTGGATTCCTTTTGAATCATGCAAGGAGAAGGAAAATCCATTACAATGGCCATATCAAGAAGGTAAAGAATAAACTTCAGGATTGGATACGGAAAACTCTATCATATAGAGGGAAGTCAGTATTGAAAAAAGTTGTTCTTCAAAGTATGCCTATCTATCTTTTATCAACTATCACTCTACCTAAATATGTGATATATGAGTTACATAAGATCTTTGCAAGATTTTTGCAGGACAGTAGGGATGACAAAAAGAGGAAACACTAGGTGTCATGGGGTATAATATGCCAACCTACTAAAGAAGGGGCTTGGGTTTCAGGTCCTTATTTGATGTAGCAAAAGACGTAATGGAAAAATTGTGGTGCAAATTTAGAACATAAAAATCAATGTGGGCTAATTCTATGAGGAATAAGTATTGTAAATGGAAAAGCTCACAAAAGGTGATATAGAGAGGAGGAACACATGTATGGAGACAAATATTAGAGGCAAGAGATTGTGTTGACCAAGTGATATGGTTTGAGATAAACTATGGACATACAGATGTATGGATGGATAATTTGACAAATTTGGGAGATTACAATATGTATTGCCACACCCTTTTAATTTAAGCAGATCTGGAGAAAAGGTGAGGTAGTTTATGAAGCAGGGAAAATGGGATAATGAGAAGCTATAGTAGATAATACCTCCATACATAATTGAGCATATTGAAAGAGACGTGTGTTCACTCCCAATTACATGCAAGTGCACGTGGTCGTACAAGTAATAAATTGGATTTATTTCAAGCCAGGTATCGAACCCACAGGGACTGTAATGTGGATGTAATTTTTCTTTAGGTGTTTAGTATATGCACTTCTTTATACAAGCAGACAAACAGAACAAATGGAGATTTTTCAAGAATACTAGTTAATGTAACTTTAAGTAAAAAGATTGTAAATTATAATCTGAGCAATAGCACGAACAAGCTGAGGTTAAGGAAAAACATGC
>JACEIK010000991.1:222335-259081 GCA_018107945.1 Datura stramonium | reverse complement strand
TATTAGAAGATGTAACACCCCAAAAGTTCCTAAGACTAGACCCTAAATATGGAATCGGAACCAACAGAGAAACTACAATTTTTCCATATGACGACCCTCAATAAGACTCGTGGGAGCATGGTACGAGTCGCACCAAGAGTCATAGCAAGAGGTTCAAAGGGGAAGAAGGCAAGTGGAAAATCCTAGCATGATTCTAAGAATGAAACATGACATGAGCACATGAGTCCTGCCAAGACTCATAGTATGAGTTCAGAGAGATTAGCAAAAAGTGGCAAGGAAACCAAGACTAGATCCTACAATCTATACTAGGGTGATACGAGTCATAGGATCACAGGTAGGAGGTTCAGAGGATTCTCAAGGGAGAATTAATAGCTACAAAGATTTAGTACGAGTCCTAATATGATTGTACAGATAATCATTTCAGTGGTGAGTTGAAATATTGTACGCCTCAGACTTTCAGGCGAAGTTTTAAACCCTTCTAGGTATATGGATAGGCCCGAACATGATGAATTTATAGGAACAAGGTGCTAAGATCAATTACATAGGGTAAGAAGTGGATTGGATGCAAATTAAGGTCATAATGAACCTCTAGCACAATGTTGAGTTGAGAGTCTTCTTACCGATTGAGTTTTCATATAAGTTCTTATAAGGGTCAACTTCAAACGACTATAGATCTCTTTTGACAAAGTTTTTTTAGGTGATTCAGCATATCAAATAGAATCACTATGTGTCTTCTTTCTGATGCATCTGAATTTACATCAATCGGAGTTCAGAGTAAAATGTTGTGAGCGATTTAGTGAAGCAACACTAGGCACTGTACGAACCTCAGTATGGATGGTACAATCTAACAACGACCAGTATTGTTAGTCATAGTAACTGCCAGTTGCAGAATCTAATTTGATATTTTTGGGGCATTTCAGTAAACTGGTATAGTTCTAACTCTTAAATGATGTTATTTTAGGCTTACCATAGGCTAGGTTAAAGAGATTAACCTAGCCTAAATCCTTTCCCTCTCCAAAAGATCGATAGTGGGATTTTCTCTGAAGAAAAGATCTAGGGTTCTTCTTCAAACCTCTTCAAATCTTCTTGGGCTCTTCAACACAATTCAAATGATATTCAACCCAGGAATTTAGGATTATGAATGGGAAAAATTCTTCCACCCTTATGCCCTTTCAAGTCCAAATTCATGATTTCTACTTCTCAAGTTATAAAACGTTAATTCTGGGGTTTAACCCAATTCAATGCAATCTTCCATTCTATCTCTATGAATTATGTTTTCTCATGTTTTAGTTGATGCTTTATGTCTATTAGGTCAACTTTAAACTCTCAATTTACTTTCTAATTCATGATTTTAAGTTTATGAAGATTATGCCCTATTATGCATGATTTATGAATTTCAAGCTTATGAGCCCATGATTTCAAGTATGATAAGTTATCAAGTAGGCATGAATATTCATGAATTCTTAAACTTATGAATCCATGATTTCAACTTATGAAGTCTATTTCAACTATGAATGATTTTATTATTTGGGCAAGCCCACACAAGTTAAGTATATTTTCGTGATTTAGCGTTGTTCTATAAAATTTTCTTACCATATGGTATTGGAGTCTATACTCCCACTTTCATCTAATGGTATGGTTTCCGCTTCGTTGAAAAATGATGTTGAGCATCTTTCACGTTTTTGGGAGTCGTGTCTAGCACCAAGTAGGCCAGAAGTTCAGGTAAAACCTGGGTCTTAGAACTACGTGCCAATGTAGGTTTATATATATACTTTGTGACCTCCCTTGAGATTTTTCCAGGCCACAAGGGGCCTTCAGCTTTATATCGATATCATTGTAGTGTCCTTAGCGCTGACAAGGTTTTGGGTAGCTCTGCCCACTTGAGTATGACAATTGGGGCATCACATAAGCTTTATTGTGATGGTGTCGGTTATGATGAGTCTCCCATTGTTACTCATCATTTTAATTATTCATGTTCAAAACTTATGATATTATGTTGTACATTAGGTGTGACCCAATGAATAGTTTATGAGCTTTTACTTATGATTTCAGCTTTGACCAGTCATATGATTTCTATTTTTAGCATTGGGTCATTCTTTTAATATATGATACTCGGTTTATGACAATATATATGTCTCGTATTTAGATTTCAGCATGCAACCCTTACTCACATGATCAACTACTTTATATTTATATACATTATTTCAATTAAACGTGACTCAACATGTTTTACTTATCTTTCTTACTCAATACATTTCACGTACTGACCACATACTCTATGCTATATCATTTCATGATACAGTTTTGAGCAATCAGACTCGGTTTTGTTATTAGTCTAGATTTCCATGTAGTTCAGCTCAGTTCCCACTATTGGTGAGTCTCATCTTCTGAGGACATTCAATTTGGCTTTTGATTATGATATCTCAATTTTAGATTTTAGCAAGCTAGTTTTAAATGTTATCCTATCAGCTCATTAGATATTTTAGAGTCTTATCAGACATTATGTAGATTTTCATCTTTGTTAAGTGTTGACTCCATCTATGTTTGTTATGTTATTTAGACTTCTGCTTATTCATGTTTTAGTTATCGATTCCACTTGATATAAGCTCAATAGTTGCTATGTTAAAGTCATGGGTCGACTTGGAGCCATTCATAGTTCTATGTCTCATATCTCAGTTTGGGGTCCGGGGTCTGGGGTCCCAGCATGAGTCGTGACAAACGTGGTATCAGAGCAAAGGTTTAGGTTTATCCTAGGGTGTTTGAAAGTCGTGTTAAGTAGATTCTTTTACATGGGTGTGAAATGCGCCACACATATGAGGAAGAGGCTATAAGACGTTTTAAGAAACTTCCCTTATTTCTTGATTATATCTTGTGCTATGAAGTTCAACACTTCTATTCTCCTAACTCGTGCTTTAAGATTTAGCAGACAATGCCTTCCAGAAGTGATAGTGGAAGAGGATATGGTAACGAGAGCCCACCAGCCCCACAAACTCCAGTATTCCCCCTGAAAGGGCAAGTGACGGATGTGGAGCTCGGGGATGCCTATAGAGTGTTAATACAAGGCATGAGAACTCAGCGTAACCATCAGGAAGTCACACCTACAATCTCTACTGGAGGCATTTTGGTTACTGGGATTCGAGACTTCACCAAGAAGAGCTTATCGGTGATTCATAGTTCGAAGGTGGATGGAAGGTTTAGGGAAGGAACAAAGGAAAACAAGAGGGGTATAACTAGAAAATTTAAGGTTTCATAGAAAGGGTAAGGTGGTGGGAATCACCCACAACTCCAATAGGGAGTATTGGCTCTAGCACCTTCGTCAATCTGTGTCCGAGTGCCATGAGCCGAAGGGGAGCAAAGGGGTAGAAAGTCTGACCCTATGATTTGGGGGAGCAGATTTAGAGTAAGGGAGATTACATATCTGACTTGTAATAGATGTAGGAAGAACCACTTAGGGACGTTCTTGATGGGTTTAGATGCTTGCTTCTGGTGTTGCAAGACTGATCATAAGCTCCGAGATTGCCCGGCCGCCAAGCGGGTGAAAGGTGGAGCCCCAACAATCTCTTCGGTACCTCTAATATATTGCCCACCTTAGTAGGGTGCATCAATTTGTGCAGGTACTAGACAATGCCAGGATTGGGAGAGCTTGACAGGAAAAGTCACAGATATGTCATTAGCCTTTCAAGTTGATCCTTGAACGTTGGTAGACCTAAGATTCATATAAAAATGTATAAGACTCCTTTTGCATCCTAGTATAAGATTTGTCCATAGATGGTATGAAATTCTTATAGGAATGAAGCCCTCAGTGATAACTGTAGGGGCGAATGGAAAGTTAGGAATTTTTGACGTAGTCCAGCCTTAAGGAAAGATACAAGAGCCTTAAAATGATGGCCTTAAGGTAAGGGGGAGATGACAAGTTGAAGAGACAAGTCATCTCTTGAGTTATTCTACTAAGGAAGTTCCAAAAATAGTATCTAAGGGATGTCGACCCATTCCTATTCAGATGATTTCCTTTATGTTTCGGTCGACATTATGCTCTACTCATGCTTAAGTTCAGACTCCTAGAATTATAGATAACCGCTTCAGACAGCGATCTCAGTCTTCTTCAATGATTCCATAGATATCAGCTTCATGCCATGACCCTCATTATGTATGTGAACTCATGTATCTAAGCATGCTCAGCTCTACGAAATCAGTCCTTAATATTTAACTTATCAACTTATAAGATCGTGTTGTGTTAGGTATATGCCCAACTTAGATTTCATGAATGATTCATGTACACGATTTCCTTACTCTAAGCCCTATATTTGTTCCCCCATGATGGAAATAATGGTTACAGAGTGTACATTAATGATAACTCTTTATTCATGCCATAGGTGCCAGTTATGCAGAAGTTCATTAAGCGCAATTATTAGCCAAGCCTAGAAGATAGGGAGATTCTCGAATAGTGTTAGATACAAGGAGCCATGGGATAATCATTGTTGATAGGCTTGAATGAGGTGGTGATGTATAGGTAAACCATAGTATGGTGTGACCAGTGACTCTTTATTAGAGCTCGAAATTGTGTGACTTTCTTGTTAGGGGGGAGTAATGTTCTTAGTGGATAGCTTTAGATTTCAAGAGGTGTAGCGAGCTAGGTCTGAAAGTGAAGGAAAGTGTGTTGTTGGACTCAAACTTTATTATAGATAGGAGCTTAGAGAGAAGTATAGGCTGAGGAGGTGGATCATAAGAGGCCGGGAGGTATGCTACAAGGTATCAATATTCCTTTTTGTTAGAAGTAGGAGGAGATCAAGGTAGATTTTGTTATAGGCTTTCCTTGTATCCGCCGACAATATGACTCTATTTGGCTGCTTGTGGATAAGTTGACCAAGGTAGCTCATTTCTTACTGGTCAAAACTACTGATTCAACTAAGAATTATGCTAGATTGTACATTCGGGAGTTAGTCTAGTTGCATAGGTGCCATGATCCATCATTTAAAATAGAGGTACTCAGTTCACCTCTTAGTTTTGAAGATCGATTAAGGTCATGGTACTCAAGTTAAGCTTAGCGCAGTGCACCCACTAATAGAGTGTCAGGCTGAGTGGGCCACTTAGATTATGGAGGATATGTTGAGAGCTCATATGATTGATTTTTAAGGTAGTTGGGACAATCACTTACCTCTCATCGAATTTTCTTAAAATAACAGTATCATTCCAGCGTTCAGATGGCTCTGATTGAGTCTCTTTATGAGAGAAGGAGTGGATCACCTATTAGATGGTTTGAGGTAAGTGAGTTATGTTGATAGGGCTAGATTCAGTTCATGAGGCCATGGAGAAAGTTAAGTTTATTAGAGAAAGGTCAAAAATAGCTTAGAGTGTTTAGGAATCTTATGCGGATGTGAAGATGAGAGAGCTTGAATTTGAGGTTAATGATTGGGTATTTTTAAGGTGCCTTCCATGAAGGGAGTGATGAGGTTGGAAGAGAAAGGGAATCTTAGTCCCTCATATATTGTTCCTTATAGGATCCTGAGGTAAGTCGGCAAAGTGGCATATTAGTTCGAGCTACCAGTGGAGTTAGCTGTGATACATCTAGTTTTCCATGTACTTAAAGCCACAAGTGACCCCAAGTCAACTCTTGGTCCATCATACACTGGTATCCTAAATAAAACATGCTTAGTGGAAGCTTTGAATTGACAACATAAAAGCATTTCATAAAAATGAAACTAAAAGAAAACATAAAATTCACATAATCTGAAATTCTGAATGTACTCTATGTCCGAAAGTCATCTAACTGATGAGTTGTTGGGAGAAGCCCCAAGCTAACTCTAAGTCTAAATAAAACTGTAAGATAATGATATAAGGCCCTCAAATGATGAGGACTCACACTTCAACAATGACTGAGGAGGATCTGAAATGTTACTGCTAACGCTGCTGAATCTAGGAACCTGCAGCTATATCATAAAATGATACAACATAAAAGTATGCGTCAGTACTTTGAATGTACTGAGTAAGTGGGAGGAAACATAACTGAAGTACAAAGTCTGAACTGCAATGATATGTAATGACCAACAAGAAAACTGATCTGAGCTACTGATATATATACTGAAATGGTCAAGATGACCCTGTCTGGCGTTCAAAGACATGCCCTAAGTCTAAAAATTCTGAGTCTGCGATACTGTCCTAAACTGAGATAACTGATAGAAATGGAACTAAACTGAACTGCTTATTCTGAACCGGACTGAACTAACTAGTGGGAGAGTCTATAACCGACATATAACCACATAAGCTAGATGTGGAGTTCGATGTTTACACCCCGCCGGTACAAACTAGTATACCTTGTCAGGGTATAAAGGCATGAACTGGGTGATCACAAAATTCTGGGGAAAATAAGGCCAAGTAATACTGTAACCTACGTGGGCAACGTAATTTTTGGAACCTGGGTGTGCTGGAATTCCGGCCTGCTCGGTGCTAAGTCCTACTCCCACTGGAAAACTTAAACTGACTACTAGGCTGATAGCTCGAAACTGGGGTTCAAGACTACTCAGGGACATATAACTGAAGATCCTGAGAGTCTTATCAGACAAGATTCTGAAACTGGGTTCTACACTGGTCAGAGCTGCTTATCTGAAAGCGTCGTAACCATCTAAGAACACTCTGTAAACTGAACAGGGGTCTTGGGGATGGTTAGAGCTATATATCTAAAATGCCATGATCGTCTAATGGACCAATAAGCTAGATTCTTAGTCTTATTCTGATAATTGGGAGGCACCACTACCACCTCGGGAAAACATTGAAGTCAAACTGATCAGTTTACACTTTCTATATAATTCTGAGGAAATTCTATGTTCTAACTAAACTGAACTACTGAGCAGCTAATAGAGAACCCAACCCATTCCAACAACACAGGAATCCCATAATATGGAAAAATTTCAAGAATTAAAGGAATCTCATCCGAAAGGGCTAAAATCATTCTCATCAACGGAATAATTGCTCATCATATATGTATAATAAGAATTATTAGGAAATTCAAGCCAAAATATACTTCATAAACTAGCCGAAATTTAATACACAAAAAATCTTTACTCAAAAATTTAGGGTTTTAAATGACTTTGCAAGAACCTTAACAATTTACTTAAGAACTGATGAAGATCATATGAATAATAAATATGGATTCTATCCCAATTGAAATTAATGAAACCCAACATGATAATTTATTTATATTCGAAGAACTTAGGGCTAAACTGATAGGGAAATATGGGAGGGTTTTGGGGGACACAAGGGAAGGGACAATTCCCTTGTTGAATTCCCACATACCTGACTAAAATTCTCTTAGAGAAGAAGAATTAAACTACTTCAAGGGTGAGCCACCCTAAGCTTGCTTGAAGGATTCTTGAGAGGAGAACTTATGGTGATTTTCTGAAGACTGAAAGTGGGAATAAGGAATGAACTGTATTTCTCCACTAAAAGGTCTAGAATTATTACTAAAACGACGTATTTTTAAGCCTGGGAGAGTAGGAAATTACTAAATAGACCTTAGAAATTCGCTGGGAAAAACTGCCAGGTTACCCTAACGAGGGACCTAACGAGTCGTGGTCACCAGTCATGGACCACACTGTCTAACATCTAAAGATTAAATGCTAAGTTTGGTGAGGAGTCACCTAACGAGTCGTTGCCACAAACGAGGACTCGTTGTGACACATGTCAGATACACTGGCTAAAAACTCACTAGGCCTGGTAATGGGGGACATAACGAGTCATTACTAGGGATCACGACTCGTTGCCCCCACCCATCAAGTACACTGCTCCACTAATAATATCCTCAACCCAAACTTCACCACAAGTGACTCAATGGGCCGTGGTCAGTGACCACGACTCGTGAAGTCCCCCGTTGTTTACACTGTCTCCCTTCTTAAAATTATCAAACCTCTTTCTCAAGGTTCACCTAACGAGTCGTGGGGTCACTTAATGACTAATTAGGTGACTCATCCTGTAGCTTTTCTGCAGCTTTTCCAGATTTGCTGATTTAAGTCCTGGAATTAGATTTTGAGTTTATGGGGCATTACAATATCTCCCCCATGTAAACATTCATCCTCGAATGTTAGAATACACACAGGAAAGTAGAGAATAACAATCAAAATTTCCAAATACTGCTCATTTAACTCCAAAACTGTCGGAATGACTACCTCCATTTAAACATACATAACTTAATTGAATTTTCTTTTCACACATACATTCAAAAATGTAAAAGAGACTTGAACACCTAAACTGAGTCATGAAAACTAAATTGAGTCCTAGGGTCAAAACTAATATCTCAAGTTGTGCTAGAGCTGGTAGGGAACAAATGCGGGTATTTGGCCATCATATTTGCTTCGGCATCCCACGTAGCTCCCTCCACCTACTTATTTCTCCATAAAACCTTGACTAAAGCAATCTCCTTTTTTATTAGCTTACAAACCTGACGGTCAAGGATCTGGACTGGTACTTCCTCATATGAGTGACTATCTTTTATTCCTACACTATCCAATGGCACAACTGAGGTTGCATCTCCGATGCACTTCTTCAAAAGTGACACATGGAAAACTAGGTGTACAACTGCTAGTTCTGAAGGTAACTCTAGCTCATAGGATACATTGCCAATACGCCTCAAAATTCTATAAGGTTCCACATATCTCGACTAAGCTTCCCCTTCTTGCCAAACCTTATCACCCCTTTCATAGGTGAAATTTTTAGATAAACCCAGTCATCAACTGCAAACTCCAACTCTCTTCTCCTCACATCAACATAAGATTTCTGACGGCTCTGAGCTATTTTCAACCTTTCTTGGATGAGCTGAACTTTCCGCATTGCCTCGTGAACTGAGTCTGGCCCTATAAAGGTAGTTTCACCAACCTCGAACCACCCTATAGGAAATCTACACCTTTTACCATACAATGCTTCAAATGGGCCATCTAAATGCTGGAATGGTAGCTGTTGTTGTACACAAACTCGATAAGAAGAAAATGGTAATCCCAATTACCATTAAAATCAATCCCACACTCTCTTAGAATATCTTCTAGGGTCTGAATGGTCTACTCGGCTTACCCATCAGTCTACGGGTGAAAAGTGGTTCTAAGTTTGACCTAACTGCCTAGTCCCTTCTGAAAGGACTTCCAAAAGTCTGAGGTGAACTGTGTTCCCCTGACTGAAATGATAGCCAAGGGAACCCCATGGAGTCTGACTAACTCTCGGATGTAAAGTTTGGCATAATCCTCAACTGATTCTGTGGTTTTAACTGGGAGGAAGTGTGCTGAATTATTCATCTGATCTACTACCACCCAGATTGAGTCATGCTGTCAGCGATTCCGTGGTAGACCCATAATCAAGTATATATTTACTTCTTCCCATTTCCATATGGGTATACTGATGTCTTGACTCATGCCTCCTGGTCTTTGATGTTCCACCTTAACTTGTTGGTAGTTTGGGCACTTGGCCACGAATTTAGCAATGTCCCTCTTCATACTGTTCCACTAGTAAATATCCCGCAAGTCGCGGTACATTTTAGTAGCACTAGGGTGAATGGAGTATCTGGAGATGTGGGCCTAAGCCAGTATCCACTATCTCAACTCACCAACATCCGGTACACACAACCTTCCCTGGTAACGGAGCACACCATCTCTCCTTTTGGAGAAAACCTCAACCTCCTTTCCAAGAACTGCTTTTTTATGTTTAAGTAGGACTGGATCTTCATCTTGTTTGGACTTAACTTGAACTACTAAGGACAAATCCAACCCACTTTTCACTACCACCCCACCTTCGGCTGAATCCACCAGCTGCACCCCTAACTGGGCTAGTCTGTGAAGATCCCTTGCTAACTCATTTTTACCTTCCTAAATATGAGTCAAACTCCCCATAGACCGTCTGCTTAGGGCGTCAGCCACCACATTGGCTTGCCCGGGTGACATAGTACACTCATGTCATAGTCTTTTAGCAACTCTAACCACCTTCTCTAGCGCAAATTTAGATCCTTTTGACTCAGCACGTACTGAAGACTCTTATGGTCTGTAAATACATCTACGTGAACTCCATATAAGTAATGCCTCCATATCTTTAGTGCAAACACCACCGTTGTCAACTCCAAGTCATGAATTGGATAATTCTTAACATGAACTTTGAGCTGTCCGGAGGCGTAGGCTATCACTTTGCCCTGCTAACTTAGAACGCAATCGAGCCCAACCCTGGAAGCATCACAATAAACAACCAATCCATTTGTTCCTTATGGAAAGGTTAGAACTGGAGCAGTAGTGAGTCGAGTCTTCAACTCCTGGAAAATCTTCTCACACTTGTCTGACCATTGAAATTTCACCTTCTTCTGTGTTAGCTTAGTTAGAGGAGATGCTATGGAGGAGAAGCCTTCCACAAACTGTAGATAATAACCTTCTAACCCTAGGAAACTCCTGATTTCAGTAGGAGAGGTAGGTCTGGGCCAATCCTTCACTGCTTCTATCTTATGAAGGTCTACTTGTCTCCCTTCACCCAAGACCATAATACCTAAGAAAGTCATAGACTTTACCCAAACTTCGCACTTGCTGAACTTGGCAAATAACTAACAGCCCCTGAGTGTCAGTAATGCTAATCTTAGGTGTTTGGCATGCTCTTCCTCATTTCTGGAGTATACTAGAATGTCATCGATAGATACAATGACGAACATATCAATATATTGCTTGAAGACTCTGTTAATTAAATCCATGAAGGTTGCTGGGGTGTTTGTTAACTCGAAAGACATCACCACAAACTCGTAGTGACCATACCGAGTTCTGAATGTTGTTTTCAGTATGTCACACTCCCTGACCTCACACTCCCTGACCCTTAGCTGATGGTACCCTGACCTGAGATCGATCTTGGAGAAATAACTAGCTCCTTGAAGTTGGTTGAATAGATCGTCAATTCTGGGTAGAGGGTACTTGTTCTTAACTGCGACCTTGTTCAGCTGATGGTAATCTATGCACATTCTAAGGGTACTGTCTTTCTTACGCACGAATAGTACTGGAGAACCCCAGGAAGAGATGTTGGGTCTGATAAAACCCTTGTCAAGAAGATCTTTTAACTACTCCTTCAACTTTTTAAGCTCAACTGGAGCCATTATGTAAGGAGAGATGGATATGGTTTGAGTATCTAGGAGGACGTCTATTCCGAAGTCTATTTTCCGGTTAGGGGGAACTTCAGAAAGATCCTCAGGAAACACGTCTGAGAACTCGCTGCCCACAGGGATGACTGGATAGTCGGGGTCTCAGAGTTGGAATCCTTGACCGGAACTAGATGATATATACACCCCTTGGAGATGAGTTTCTAGGCTTTAAGGTAGGAAATAAACCTACCCTTAGGCACTGAACTGCTACCCGACCATTTTAACACTGGCTTATTGGGAAACTAAAACTTGACAACTCTAGTTCTGCAATCGATTGAGGCATAGCAGGAGTATAACCAATCCATGTCGAGAATAAGGTAAAAGTCGACCATGTCTAACTCTACAAGATCATCTAGAATAACTTTATTCAGGATTGAGACTGGGCAGTTTTTATACACCCAGCTAGCTCTAACTGACTTGCCAACTGGGGTAGAGACTAAAAATAGTTCTGAGAGGACCTCTGGACTAATATTAAACTAGACTGCTACATAAGGAGTCATGCACGAAAGAGTGGCTCCTAGATCTAGGAGGGCATACACGTCTAGATGGAAAGGACGTAACATACCAGTAACTACGCCAGGTGAGCTTTCTTGATCCTTACTGGAAGATAGAGCATAGAAATGATTTTGGCACTAATTTCCATCTGTACCTGATGTGTTGGCTTGCTGAGCTGGTCGGCCTATTGGCGTTGATGATGTTGTGGATTTTTATCTCCCTCACCCTACTGACGGGAACTCCCTAAGCTTGTGCCCATGCTGTCCACACCCAAAACAACCCTCTTTGCCCTGAAGGAACTCCCTCAGGTTATTCTTACCACACTTGGGCTAAGTTGTGTACTTGTTCTTGGCACTGAAATTCAGAGACTGAGAGCTAGATGCTCCACCCCTCCAATCCTGACGGGATCGAAAGGTAGGGGTGCTGACTGAATTAGGTGTTGGGGCCCTCTGCTGCTGTTGCCCTGCTGTTGTTGTTGTGGGCGACTACCACCGCTAGACCTTTGGTGGATAAAATATGAATGGCCAATGTTTACCCGTTTGTTCTTTCACTCCACATCCTTCAGCTTTTCGACCTCAATTTGCTGGGCATCAACAATCAAGCTAGAAAGGTCCATGTCCTTAATCAACATTGCAGTCCTACACTCCTTGAGGACCTGATTTGATACTACATTTACAAACATCAACATGCGAGCCCTTGGCTCGGCTACCATCTATGGAGCATACTTAGACATCCTGGTAAACTCCAGAGCATACTCCTCTATAGTTCTGTTGCCCTATTGTAGATTCATAAACTCCACCATCTTTTCCTCCCTCAGCTCTCAAGGGAAAAACCTGTCCAAGAAAGCTATGTGGAATTCTTCCCATTCAACTGGTCCTGCTCTTGTTGGCCGCCCCTCTTTCCACTGTTTATACCATACCAGAGCTACCCTTTTTTAACTGGTAGCAGCCAGGTCAGCACTCTCTGAAGAGATAACACCCATAATGCAAGTGATCTTTCTGATCTCATCCATGACCTCCTGGGGATCATCCCCTACTTTGGATCCCTGAAAAGATGGAGGGCTCATACGGGTGAAGCCCTCACCGTCACAGCCACGGCGGTCCCATTGGTGTTCATCGGTACCACCTGTTGGTTCACCTGGTTGGTGACTGTTTAGGCTAGCAATTGGATGGCTGCCAGGAATTCGGCGGTAGATATTGGATCTTCTTAGGGAGCTTCAGGGGATGGTGGGGCAGGCCTGTTGGAGTTACCGGCCTTTCTTCCAGTTCCACATCGGGGAGGCATGGTTCACTGAAATGAAACAGAGCACAAGTTAGAAGGGCATTTCTGGAATTGAACTTTAACGCACGATAAGGAGTATGAACAAAAGGGAGTTTTCCTAATAAACTCTTATATCCTCCTCGTCATAAGTGTGGCGCACTTCACACTCATGAAAAGGACTATACTCGATGTGTCTTTCAGACTTTCCAAGGATACTCTAAACCTAGTGCTCTGATACCAAGTTTGTCACGCCCCAAGCCTACACGAAGGACATAACACGGTACTTGAAACCACAAGTGACCCAAAGTCAACCCTGGTCCATCATACACAGGTATCCTAAATAAAACATGCATAGCTGAAGCTTTGAATTAACAACATAAAAGCATTTCAGAAAAATGAAACTAAAAGAAAACATAAAATTTACACAATTAGAAATTTTAAATGTACTTTATGTCAGAAAGCCTTCTAACTGATGAGTTTATAAGAAAAATCCCCATCTAACTCTAAGTCTAAGTAAAAATGTAAGATAATTAAATAAGGCCCTCGAAAAATGAGGACTCACACTTCAACTGCGATTGAGGAGGATCTGAAATGTTACTGTTAATGCTATTGAATCTAGGAACCTACAACTATATCATGAAGCGATATATCATAAAAGTATACATCAGTACTTTGAATGTACTAAGTAAGTGGGAGGAAACATAACTGACGTACGAAGTCTGAACTGAAATGACATGTAATGATCAACAAGAAAATTGATATGAGCTACTAATATATATATACTAAAATGGTCAAGATGACCCTATATGGTGGTCAAAGACATGCCCTAAGTCTGAAAATTCCAAGTCTGCGATACTGTACTAAACTGAGATAACTGATAGAACTGGAACTGAACTAAACTACTTACTCTAAACTGGACTGAACTGACTAGTGGGAGAGTTTATAACCGACTTATAACCACGTGAGCTAGATGCGGAGTCCGATGTATACACCCCACCAGTAGGACCCAATATACCTTGCTAAGGTATAAAGGCATAAATTGGGTGATCACAAAAGTCCGGGGCCAATTTGGCCAAGTAATATTGTAACCTACGCTGGCAACATAGTTCTGGAAACCTGGGTTTGCTGGAACCCTTGCCCGCTCGGTGCTAACTCCTACTCTCACTAGAAAACTTAAACTGACTACTAGGCTGATAGCTCGAAATTGGGTCTAATACTAGTAAGGGACATATAACTGAAAGTACCCTGAGAGTCTTATCAGAATAAATTCTGAAACTGGGTTCTAGACTGGTTAGAGCTGCTTATCTAAAAGTGTCGAACCGTCTAAGAATAATCTATAAAATGAACTGGGGACCTGGGGCTGGCCAAAGCTATATATCTAAAATGCCATGACCTCTTAATGGACCAATAAGCTGGATTTGAGTCTTATTCTGATAATAGGGAGGCACAACCGACACCTCCGAAAAACACTAAAGTCAAACTGATCAGTTGATACTTTCTATATAATTCTGAGGAAATTCTATGTTCTAACTGAACTAAACTACTAAGCAGCTAATAGAGAACCCAACTCAATCCAACAACACAGGAATCCCATAATATGAAAAAAAATTAAGAATTAAAGGATTATCATCCGACAGGGCTAAAATCATTCTCATCAATGGAATAATTGCTCATCATATATGTATAATAATAATTATTAGGAAATTTAGCCTAAAACATACTTCACAAACTAGACGAAATTTAATACACTAACAATCTTTACTCGAAAACATAGGGATTTAAATCACTTGGCAGGAACCTCATCAATTTACTTAAGAACAAATGAAGATCATATGAATAATAAACATGGATAATATCCCAATTGAAATTAACGAAACCCAACATGAAAATTTATTCATATTTGAAGAACTCAGGGCTAAACTGATAGGGAAATACTGGGATGGTTTAGGGGGACACAAGGGAAGGGACAATTCCCTTGTTGAATTCCCACATACCTAACTAAAATTCTCCCAAAGAAGAAGACTTGAACTGCTGCAAGTGTGAACAACCCTAAGCTTGCTTGAGAGGAGAACTTACGGTGATTTTCTAAAAACTGAGAGTGGGAATGAGGAATGAACTATTTTTCTCCACTAAAAGGTCTAAAATTAATACTAAAACGATGTAGTTTTAAGCTTGGGAGAGTAGAAAATTACTAAATAGCCCTTAGAAATTTGCTGGAAAAAATTTCCAGGTGACCCTTACGAGCGACCTAATGAGTCTGGTCACTAGTCGTGGACCACACTATCTCACATCTGAAGATTAAATGCTAAGTTTGGTGATGAGTCACCTAATGAGTCGTTCCCACTGATATGACTCGTTGTGACACTCGTCAGGTACACTGACTAAAAATTCACTAGTGCTGGTAATGGGGGACATAACGAGTCATTACTAGGGACCACGACTCATTGCCTCCACCCGTCAAGTACACTGCTCCACTGGTAATATCCTCCACCCAGGCCTGACTACGAGTGACAGAACGGGTCATGGTCAGTAACCACAACTCGTGAAGTCCCTCGTTGGGTACACTGTCTCCCTTCTTAAAATTATCAAACCTCCTTCTCATGGCTCACCTAACGAGTCGAGGGGTCGTTTAACGACTCGTTAGGTGAGTTGTCCTATAGCTTTTCCATATTTCCTAATTTAAGTTCTGGAATCAAATTTTGAGTTTCCAAGGCATTACACTCTATTGAACAAGTGCATTGGTGACCCACCTTAGTTGTTTTGGTTGAGAGCATAGGTTTGAAAGATTGCCTTATCTATGAGGAGGCTCCGGTTGAGATCCTTGATTGTCAGGTTTGGAAGTTGAGAAACAAAGAAGTTGGTTTAGTGTTCTGTGGAGGAATCAGCTTGTTGAGGGAGCTATGCGGGAAGCCAAAACAGATATGGTGGTTAGATACCGGTTAGATACCGCGTCTTTTCCCTTCCGGCACTGTCCGACCCTGATGTGCTAGTTTTGTCCTTGGTACTTTATTAAGTATTCATTTCAAGTTCATGTCTCTAAGTTTCCTTCATGTCATAGCATGCACGTATGTTTAATTAATCTAGTTCAGTCAGGTATTTCAGTCCAGAGTCAATCACTACATCAATTTTTGGATTTAATTATTCAGTTTTGGGATTGTAGTTCGTTCCCTAACCCTTTAATATGCTTATACTACATTCGAGGATGAATGTTCCCCAGGGGAAATAATGTAACAACTGAAAAGTTCCTAAGAATAGACCCCAGATATCGAATCGGAACCAGTAGAGAATCTAAAAAATTTCCTTAAAATGACCTACAGTATGAGTCATGGGAGCATGGTATGAGTCGTACCATGAGCCATAGCAAGAGGTTCAGAGGGGAAGCAGGCAAGTGGAACATCTCAATAGGAGTCTCAGAACGACTTGTGATATGAAGGTACGATTCCTACCAAGACTCGTAGTTTGAGTTCAGAGAAATTAGCAGAAAGTGGCAAGGAAACCACGACTAGATCCTACGATCCATACTAGGGTGGTAAGAGTCATAGGAAAGGATCATAGGTAGGAGGTTTAGAGGATTTTTAGGAAAAAATCAGTAGTTATGAAGACTCAGTATGAGTCGTAATATGATGGTATGAATCATCATTTCAGTCATAAGTTGTATGCCTCGTACTTTCGAGCTATGTTTGGAACCCGTCTAGGTAATCGAACCGGATGAATTAATGAAATCAAGGTGTTAAGATCAAAGATTATGGTTAAGAAGTGCATTAGATGCAAATTAAGTTCATAAGGAAGGTCTAGCATAAAGTTGAATTGAGAGCCTTCTAACTGATTGTGTTTTCGTCTAAGTTCTTATAAGGGTCAACTTCAAATGACCATAACACTCTTTTTACAAAGTGTTATTGAGTGATTCAGCATATCAAAAATCCATTTGAGTCTTCTTTCCAACGCATTTGATATATAAACAAGCATGTATTGATTAGATTGGCATTGAAGGAGGATTTCATAAATCTAACTCCAAAACCAGCAGTTTATATTACCTCTATGGATGGAAATGCTTATTAAATGAGGCCTTTAATTTATGATTCAAGATTCACAATAGAGGAGGAAACTACCAAGGTGATGGCTTGGATATCTTTCCCTAATCTGCTACCCATGTACTATGCTAAAGAAGTTCTGTTCTCAATAGCCTCGGCAGTAGGAACCCCATTACACTTTGATATGGTTACTATAAATAAAACCCGACCTAGTTGTGCAAAGGTGAAAGTGTTAGTGGATCTAATGCAAAATATTCTTGATCATGTGAGGATCGATATAGAAGATGAGGCTACAGGCTCAATAAGGACTGTTAGGGTGAATATACAATATGATTATTTTCCAAAATACTACTGGCAGTGTAAACTACATGGGCATAACTTGGAGGAATGTCGATATAGATATACTGAACCAATAGTACAAGGGATGGTAACAAAGGAAATGTTAAAGTTAATGATAAAGGGAATCAAGCTGATAGGGAGCTAGGTGAACAGGATAAGGAAACAAGGAGGAATAACATAGAGAAGGGAAATCAAGTTGAACAAAAGGGGAGTATGTTATTGGGACAATTTCAAAGTTTGTTGGCCAGTGGGAAAATTGTAGGGACCCCAAGTCAGTGGAATGCAGTTGGAAAAGGAAAAGAGAAGACGAACATCAATAGAACTCACATAAATGAAACCATCATAACACATAATCAATTTGCAGCCCTGGAGTAGGATACACAAACAGGACCATCAGGCAACAATAATGAGCAGGACATGTTAAATGGCAGTAAACAGGAGTAAGGAAATAAAGATGTGGGAAAGAAGAAGGTGAGGCAGCTGGTTAGGGAGCACAATAATAGGGATGAAGTAGAAATAGGAGTGGTATATAATGAGGAGTGGAGTGGGCAAGAAGGACAGTCAAGTAGCGTAAATAAAGGGAAACAACAGGGATGGTGGACAAGGAGATCAATTTAGTAGAGCAAATTGGTGACTCTGAATCTAGAACAATACTATCACAAGAGCAAAGAATAACAGAAGCACAACAGGTAGACATAGAGGAAGGAAATTGTCAAGATGGGACAGAAAAAGGTGAAGGGGATGAAGGAGATATAGTTAAAGATGTTCTTGGCGTAGAAATAGGTCAAGAGGTGCAAGAAAGAGATGGTGATAGTCAGGAAACAGTTAAGTGGATCAGTGCAGTTCAAAAAGACATATCACCACTGAAGAAGTTACAAGGCATTGTCTTGCATCAGGAGGGAGAGGTAGAATGTGCAAAAGAGGATCATGAGAGCATTGAGCATGATGATGGTGGATTAGATGTTGGACAATAAAATATTTAAAGGAGGAGAAACAAAGGGAAAAGTGGAGATGTTCCTCAACCCAAAAGAATTATCCCAAAGAGGGGTGCAAAATCCACAACATCACTATGTTTAAAACACTTTTATGGAATATCAGGTCTATGAATAGACAACAGCCCTTTCATAGAGTTCAGATGCTACATAGAAATCATAAGTTTTGTGTGATTTCTTTGATGGAATGTCACCACTCGAATGTACACCTGAATCGTAGACACAGGACAAAGGACCCCGAGAGACCCCAAGTCAATCCATGGCACATGCATTCAACTAATCTCATTTAAATAAATGGAATATTAAGCATAAAACATCGCGGAAATGTAACCATGACATAACATTAGGAAATACCAAACATTTACATAAGCTGGATACTACTCATTTGTCCGAAAGCCTCTAATACGTAAGATGGGTTGATGGGAAAAAATCCCCAACTAACCCGAGAAATACTGGAATATAATCAACATAAAAGTTTATCAAACAGCCCTCAGAACATGAGGACTCACCAACAGGTTGATATCGTAGGCTGGGATGGACTAAGGATGAGGATGAGCCTGAGATTCGGTCCCTGTATCATAAAACAATACAATATAGAAAGTATGCGGTCAGTATGTGGAATGTACTAAGTATTCAAGGTAAGTAAAGGGACATTTTAAAAGTAAAGTAAACTCATAAATAGACATAGGAGAAGGACTTCATGTGTACATCAAAATCTTCGTAATAAAACATAAGGCTCAGGACATTCAAATCATTCAAAACCATTCATTATCATAGTTGTAAATAAATTTATCATAATATAACTTGAGCTAATAACATAAACATAAAAATGAATAAAACATGCGGAACAATGGGAGGACTCGTCATAACCGACACCATCATGGTAGAGTCTTTCATGATGCCCCATGGTCTCGCTTAAGTGGGCAGAGCCGACCCTGGCTTGCCAGGCAAGGTTCGTGCATAAGTCTTTATATCACATTTCAGGGGATCATTATCAATATATCATATCATTTACAACCCATGGCAGCACGTGGTTATGAGACACCGACGTCGTCCTTTGAATGCCGGGCTGCTCGGTGTTAGACACAGCTCCCAAAAATATGCATATAGGCTCATACATAAATCATTAGCATCATGCATAAAAATTCATTGGCTAAGATATAACATTTATCTTCATTGATCCCCTTTAAACATGCTTAGCCAAGAATCATGACCCCTTTTTATCGGCCAACATAATAATTTGATGAATCATGAAATTCCTCTCATAAATCGTAAACCATTCTTCAACATGTGGGCATTGCCCAGTACTTCATCATATTCAATTCATGCTCTTAAACATGGGTGACTTTAAAATTTTTCTTTTCCATCATCAATAAACTCAAATTATAGAGTATTCATCACAAATCATAAATTCCATGAACTTTCATCAAATGGGCAATTTCGATTTTAAAATCTTGAAACATGATTAAAGGAAAATAATGATAAAACCTACCCATCATTGAAAATACAATCATCAAAATCAATTAAATCATACCCATAAAGAGAAATTACATTGTCATTCTTTGGGTAAAACTCCATGAAATTTGAATAGGAGAATTCATAAATTAACTTTAAATTTTGGCATGGGCAGGAAGAATTTCACCCATTTTAAAACCCTACATACCTGGGAATAGATGGACTTAAAGTTCCTCGAGCACCCACAAAGAAATTGATAAAAATTTGGGCAAGAAGGCCTTGAATCTCGCAAAAACCTCTCTAAAATCCTTGCATGAGAATGGGCATGTATAAAGGGATTAATCCATCTTATCTAACTCAGAAACATATCCAAAATGACATAGTTTAGGCCTTAGGTACATAGGAAGTTACGAAAACAGCCTCATTAAAATGCATGAATTTTTGGTTGCCAGTCCTCATGAGGGACCTAACGAATCCTTGCCATAAGGCACGAATCCTTGCCATAAGGCACGAATCGTTTCCATAGGGCACGACTCATTGCCTTGATCTATTGAGTCCACTGCCCAAACCTCTAAGGGAACCCCACGGGTGACTTCACGAGTTTTGAGGTCAGACCACTACTCATGGTCACCTTCCATGGCCTACACTGCCCATCCCAATTTTTCCAATCCTCTAGGGTTGACCACGAGTGACCTTAAGAGTCGTGAGGTCTGACCACAACCCGTGGCCTCCTCACTCAGGCCTTGCCACACCATACTAACAATGAGTCACCTCACGACTCGTGGTCACTCCTCACGACTCACCTCACGACTCGTTCTGTGACCTAGTGCGAATTTTTAGTTTTTCTCCATTTTCACTTTCAAGTCTGATCCTTGGGATCCCAGGGTATAACATGGACCATTTCATAACCAAGACATATTCAAAAGTACAAAATGAGGATACGGATGCAATATTCAAACTACAATCAAAATGGTAAAATCTAGATGTTTGTAGAAGAAGGGATATCAGTGGAGAATTTGCTAGACACTACGCAGCATCTTACCTGTAAAATGACTTTTTAGAATACAGGGAAAACTTTGGTGACCACCATAGTGTATGCAACATACAATGCAGTTGAGAGATTAGAGATATAGGAGAGCATGTCAGAGATGGCCAACATATGTAATATTCCTTGGTTGGTAGGGGGAGATTTCAATGTAATAGCAAATGAGGAAGAGAAGTTTGGAGGTTTTCCAATGTTTGCAAAAGAATATGAGGAGTTTGTTACCTGCCTACAATCATGTGAACTGGAGGAAGTTAAATTTAAAGGAATTCCTTTCACCTGGTGGAATGGAAGAACAGATGAAGGTTGTATGTTCAAGATACTGATAGATTGTTTGTTAATACAAAGTTTCAAGATTGGCTGGGATTTGAGGAAGTGACCCACCTCTCCAGAACAGGATCAAATCATCCTTCTCTATTTCTAGTTTGTGGGGAACAAGACACTCAAGTCATTAAACCTTTCAAGTTTCTAATTTTTTGGATTGAGCATCCAAATTTCTTGAATGTGGTGCAAGAGAATTGGGTTGCAGAGGAAGAAGCAGACTTATTTGTACAGATAAAGCAGAAGATGAAAAAGATCAAAGTAGCACTGACTAAATGGAGAAGAGACTGTTTTGGAGATATTTTCAAGCAACTAGCAATAAGGGAAGAAATAGTAAGAATCAAGGAAATATTATTTGAAGAAGAGCCAACACCAGAGCATAGAACTATATTACAGAAAGCCAAGGCAGAAATGAAATAGTATTTGAATTATGAGGAAGCATCTGGAGACAAAAAGCAGGGGCGGCTTGGTTCTCTAAAGGGGACAGAAATACTATATATTTGTACCATCTAGTGAATGGAAGGAGAAATAGATTAAGCATTGATAGAATACAGACAATGAATGGAGAGTGGGTTGAGGGAAGAGAAAGAGTAGCAGAAGAAGCTATAAAGTATTACAAGAAGCAATTTACTGGGGAGGAAAGAAATGTGGAATTGTCTTTTCTAGAGCATATTCCATCATTAATATTACATGAGGATAATGTGAAACTAACAAGATCCCCCACTATGGAAGAAATTAAGAAAACGGTGTTTGAATTGAAAAGTGATAGTTGTAGTGGGCCAGATGGGTTAAATGGTTGTTTCTATCAATCTTGCTGGGAAATAGTTAGGGAGGATGTTTTGAATGTAGTCAAGAGTTTGTTTGAAGGGAATTCACTGCCTAAGTCAATTACTCACACTAATTTGTTCCTAATTCCAAAAAAGGAAAGGATACAAACCTTTTCAGATATAAGACCAATTAGTCTGAGTAATTTCTTGAATAAAGTTATTTCCAGGGTGATACATGACAGAATAGAATGTCTACTACCCTCTCTAATATCTCTGAATCAGGTTGTATTTGTGAAGGGTAGAAACATCATTGGAAATGTCTTATTAGCTCAGGAAATTACTGCTGATATTCGAAAGAGAGGGAAGCAAGCTAATTTTTTGATCAAATTGGATATGGAAAAGACATATGATAGAGTAGATTGGAGATTCCAAATTGAGGTTTTGCATAGAATGGGCTTCAGTAATATTTTTAAGGATATGATATGGAGATTGGTGGCAGATAACTGGTATTTAGTTCTAGTCAATGGACAAGCATTTGGTTTCTTCCATTCTACAAAAGGCATTATGCAAGGGGACCCTTTGTCACCTGCTTTATTCATTATAACAGTAGAGGTGTTGTCTAGAAGTTTGAATTCATTATTTGAGAATAGTCTGTTCAGATGATATGGTATGCCTAAATGAAATTCTCCTTTGAATCATCTTTCTTATGTTGATGACACTATAATATTTGTACCAACAAATAAGACTTCGTTAGAGATGATTATTGATGTTTTGGGGAAGTATGAAACACAATCAAGCCAATTGATAAGCAAAGACAAAAGTTCCTTTTATGTTTCTAGTAGAATTGGGCACAATCTGATTCAAGAGGTGGCATAAGTGATAGGCTTTATGAGAGGTAATTTTCCACTAAAATATCTTGATTGTCCTATATCACATTCCAAGCAGAAGAAATGTAATTTTAGTGACATCACCAAGAAGATAAAGAATAGACTACAGGTATGGAAAGGGAAAATATTATCATTTGGGGGAAAGGCTGTGTTAATTACAAGTGTTTTGCAGAGTATACCAGTTTATTTACTATCTGCCACAAACCCTCCTAAATGTGTGAAACATGACATCCATAAAATGTTTGCAAAGTTCTTATGGAATAGTTCAGAGGAAAGAAGAAGACATTGGGTAGCATGGAGTAGTGTTTGTCTACCAAAGGAAGAAGGGGGTTTAGGTTTCAGATCCTTATTTGATGTTTCTAAGGCACAATTTGCAGAACTCTAGTCGATTTTCAGAACAAAGCAGACACTATAGAAAAATTATATGTGGAAAAAATATTGTAAAAGGTATTATCCATAAGTAGTGGATTGGAAGGGAGGGACTCAGCTATGGAAACATATGCTAAAAGCTAGAGATTTTGTGGATCAGGAGATTTGGTGGGAAGTTAAATGTGGGCACTCAAATTTGTGGTTGGATAATTGGACAAAGCTGGGAGCTTTGTATTACGTCCTACAACCTTCTTTCAGACTAGATAGATCAATTGAAGATGTTAGTAAGATAATGAATCATGGGGGGTGGAACATTAATAAGATGAGGCAAATTTTGCCCCAACAAATAGTAGAATATGTATCTAGAGAGATATACTGTGAAGATGGGTCAGAGGAATGGGATAGGCTGAAATGGATGTTGAATGGAAATGGCAGTTTTTCACTCTGTAGTGCTTCGAAATCTCTAAGACAAACAAGTGAAAAAAAGGACATTTTCTCCAATTTTGGATAAAATGTCTTCCTTTTAAAGTCTCTTTTCTGATATGGATAATATGGATGCGAAGAATACTAAATGGGGAAGTCTTGGTTAGAATGGGATTTTTGGATAGCCAACTATGTTGTTGTTGTACAAGGGGTGAGCAGGAGACTTTTGATCATTGGTTCATAACATGTCCTTTTGCAACAAGGATATGGCAGGTGTTTATTCAGGCAACAGGAAGACATATTCAATTAATACAATTGAAACACACACTGTTGAACTGGTGGGAAATGAAAGCTGGTACATATTGCAGGCCAGTATATCAGGTATTACCATCCTTCATTATATGGTAGATATAGAAAAGGAGGAATGCTCTAAGGAATGGGGAGAATGTGTCTTATTTTAGAGCAATGGGTGATATAAGTAGGAATCTGTATCTCTTTGCAAAGCACAGATTCCCATGGATGAAAAATCTTCCTCAGCAATGGCCTTTATTAGTACAGTTTCTGGAAGAATATTCCCCTTCCATTAATTGTTAGATAGTGTATTGGACGAAACCTCCATAGGGAGTTTATAAATGTAACTGTGATGGCAAATTTAAAGGAAGTACAGGAATTGCATTAATAGGTTTCTATATAAGGGATTGTAATGGAAATTTGGTTCATGCTGAAGCATGAAGAGTATCTGGAGAGGATAGTATTGTGGAAAAAGCAAATGTTATTTGTGCTGGATTGGAATTTGAGGTAGCTAATCATTATAATCCTATGGTATTGGAGACGGACTCACTGGTGCTTAAAAACGTCTTAGATGGGATATGGAAAGTTTCCTGGAAGATAAACATGGAAATCAATCGTAACAATACTTTAAGGAGGAATGTGGATGTGGTGGTCGATTAAGTTTACAGAGAGGGCAACCATCTGGCGAATTTTTTTGCTAACATGTCTGTTCGTTTTGTAGGAACAATCATTTACAAGACTAATCTAGACATACCCATGGAAGGAAGAAAGCTTATGTATTTAGACAGAGATCAAACAGCTAATCTCAGAATCAGAGAACAACAAAATTCCAATTTCAATGTCTAAGATCCAGAAGGCAACAAGACATCAATAAAAGAACAAATTCACAGTCGACATAGCAGAGGGAAACATCATTACAAATAACAAATTTGGAAATAATTTTTAGATACTAACAAGATCCATGGGGGAGGTCATCATAGTTTCAGACAAGCAAACAGTAAATTAGACTATAATTACGAAATTATTCTAGGTAGTAGTATCAGCTTCATAGAGGCTCAATCTACCAGGATAATTAGTAATTATAGTTTAATTTTTTTCTAGGATTAATGGAGGCTTATGCTACTTACCTGGTAGTGGAAACCGAGAACTTACAAGTCTAAAAGAAGTCTTCACCGAAGTAAATTTTAATGCAGTCCTGAGAGTTGGCTGACTGATGAATGAAATCGATCGAACTCCTGTGTAGGTTGTTCCCTAGCTCTGTGTGGTAGCTATGGCCGGCAGAATCCATTTTTGGATCGGTGAGTTTCCTGGGCAGAGTAGAAAAGGTGGCTAGAAGTTTCTGCTATTTTGGACATATTTGTTTGAAATGTGTGGGGTTTATTGGGTCGGGTTTCTCTATTATTTTGGGATAAATGTATTTAGATTCTACTCTTTTATTAATAAAATCAGATCATCTTGACCCTTTAATTCACAAAAAAAATACATCTGACTTTGCATCAACCGGAGTTCGGATTAAAAAGTTATGAGTGGATTAGTGAAGCATCAGCAGGCATTGTACGAACCTCAGTACGGGTCGTACAACCAATGACCCGTAGTTTTGGTCATAGTAATTGCCAATTGCAAGATCTAATTCGATAGTTTGGGTGCATTTTAGTAAACTACTATGCTTCTAACTCCTAAATGATATCGTTTTGGGCTTCCTTTAGGTTAGATTAAAGAGATTAACTTAGTATAAATCCTTACCCTCTCCAAAAGATCGGTAGTGGGATTTTCTATCAAGAAAGGAGCTAGGGTTCTTCTTAAAACCTGTTCAAATCATCTTGGGTTCTTTAAGACGAGTAAGGGATCATCAACCCAGGTATTTAGGGTTATGAATGGGGGAAATTCTTCCACCCTCATGCCCTTTTAAGTCCAAATTCATGTTTTTTACTTCTCAAATTCAAAATTTCGAAATTCTAGGGTTTAACCCAATTGAATGCAATTTTCCATGCTATATCTATGGGGTCAATTCTCTCATGTTTCAATTGATGATTTATGTCTATTAGGGTAGTTTTTACTCAAAATTTACTACTAATTCATAATTTAAAGTTTATGAAGATTATGCCCTATTATGCATGATTTATAAATTTCAAACGTATGAGCCCATGATTTTAAGTATGATGAGTTATCAAGTAGGCATGAATATTTATGAATTCTTAAACTTATGAATCCATGATTTTATCTTATGAAGTCAATATTAGGTATGTGATAACGTCCAAATTAAGTCTTCTTAGTGAGAGAGTGTAAATGGTCGTTTGAAAATTAAATATACCCAATGGGTGTCGGGATCCCACAGGGAATATTAGTTGATCACGCAAGAGTTCGTATCAAATTGAAGTAACTTCCATCAACATCTTAAAAGAAGTAAAGTAAAAATTTGGGAATCATAACTTGTCAATTTAACTATAAAATTCTGTCACGAAAATAGGGACAAGTTTAGAAAATAACAAAGGGGAGAATACTAGGGGTGTGAAATTATCGGGGCTTCATCTGATTGTGCTTATTAACATCTCCTATCCTTACTCAATAGTATAATTAGTTGCGGAAAATATAGGATCCTACGTTTGTCAACCAATTAGATTCCTTAAAGCTCGGGTTTTCTCAAACCCAAAAGGCTTTTTCACAATAGCTACATCAACTTGGGTAAGAATCAACTATTTCTAGATTTGATTCTTAATGGGTGTTTGACAATGGGTTTTGTCTATTTCTATCCCAACCCCACATGATCAACACCCAATTACCCACTGATGTTTCATCACCCATACTTTAAATTCTATTTTCAAGAAAAGTTAGAATAAGTAAAAACAACCCACATTTGTAACTATGAGTATTTAGATTAAAACATAGGTAAAACACTAGAATTATACTAATTGAGTAAATCTAAGATTAATTGAACAATACTCAATCCAAATCAACCCCAATAATCTACAAACCCTATCAAGGAATTTAGATATTCATATAAGTAGAAGAAGACATTGAATCCAATAATAATTCAACATACATTCAACAAAATGAGTAAGAAAAATTCAAGCTCAAAGTTCTGATCTCTAATGGAGTTTTCTACTTTTTCAAAGAAGAAGAAGATGAGTGTTTCTCTCTCTACTTATCTCTCTAATTCTCTCTCTATTTCACTCTCTAATTCAATACAAGACTAATAGAATAATCATGGAATTTAATATTTTCATATTCTTTTTGAGATATGCAAAAATATGGTACAAAAATGATTCTCTTTTTCTGAGCTGGACACCTTTGCCTTCTTCTGATGGGTGTCACTTACGAGAAACTGGCAGTTCGCCGGTGCTAGTTCACGATACACCGATTGCTTTCATATGATGGCTAGTGATTTCTAGATCAATTCGGTGAACCGTCGGTGCAAATTTATGGTCCGCCGGTTAGTCACATATGATGGCCAGTGATTTCCAGAGCAATACGGTGTTGGCATCGGCGATTCACCAGTGTTGTCTGCGGTCCACCAATAGCCAATATTCCTCAACACAGTAGCTGTTGTAGTACACTAGCGTTCCATCGATGTCCTCCAGTGGAGCTCTAGTCCTTGTCTCTATTTTCATGCTTCTTGCTCAATTTCATGATTTTTATACTCAAATTAAATACCTATAAATATCAAGGAGAAAAAGTATAAAATCCACCTGAAAGACTTGATAACCAATAAAAAACTCATGTCTAAGAGTCTAATGAGTTGGTAAATTACAAGCTCAACAAACCTCAAAACATGAACCATTACTTGTCCTCAAGTAATGCAATTCTTTACAGTCGAGCAAATGGAATAACATGTTATACCATATGAGATTATGCACCAAGGACCACTAAACCTATGAAAACCCAAAAGTATTTCACATACTCAAGGAAAAGAGAAGAGAGTCCCCAGAATATGTTGCAAAGGTTTTAAGAGGTAACCACAATGAATAGGCATGATTAAAAAGATTCTTTCATCCTTCAATGCTAGGGTATGTTTTATCAAAACAATCACACATAGAATCTCAAATCATTACAAATTCACTTTCAAAGCTTTCCTTGAAGCTCACAACACTAATGTCCCAATCAAACCAGTGCAAACATGTTCTCCAAAGGAGTGATGCAACTCACAAGAACAGAGAATCCAATTTCTATCAAGCAATGCACAAAAGGGGATTATTGAATAGGACAATAACACTCACTCTCACAAAGAAATTCTCCATGCACACAACTTCACCTATAGGTTTGCCCTACATGTAACTCGCCATTATTGTAGAGTTGCTGCACTCAGAATCAATTAGGACTTGGGGGTCAAAATGAAGGCTAGGTGTTAAGGTAGGTTAAATAATGAGTTTGAGTGGTTAGAACCTCCCTAATGCCTATTTGTGAATATTTTGAACATCCCATCATGCTATTGAGAGCGTTTCACCTTATCTCTTCTTACTCATCTTCTTCTTTTATTTAACCATAAACACCTTTAGAGCACTTTTGTATTCCACACTCCAGCTCGTCTAAGCAAGAGGTAACACTTTTCACTATTATTTCTCTTTTCACTGGTTAATGGTTTTTTTAACCAACCAATTCAGTCAATTTTAATCACAATTTGGTGCTACCTCACATTGAAGTTATCACATTTCTTCCTTTTATTGTGAATCCCCAAACTTAGGATTTTGCCTCATTTTCCATACATTTCTTTATCTCTCCCTATTCCTAGGCTTGCATCCCCGCTTTTCATTCTTTCTCCACTAGCACTAGGGAGGATTGGTGCCAAAGAGAGGCATTTAAAAGGTCGTTAGGCTTGTAATGTGGTTTCCAATAAAAAGGGTCAAAGTCTCAACATTGGCTAGCAAAGAAAGATGTTTAAGGAGGTCATTTTAATTGAAGTGACTAGCAATAGAAAGCCTAAAATCATGTTCTAAGTGAAACTGCCTCTAGGATTTCGCCTTGAATCACACTTAGGACAAGTTATAGAAAAATATATATGCATTAAAATCATTCAATCAACCTCACCACACAAGGCATCACACTCCAAGGAGTTCACACAATACATTTCCATAACTAGATTATGATTTTACGACAATTTAGCAGGTGAATCAACAAGTCAAAAAAGGAATGTGCAATATATGACAAGAGAGTGCTATATTTTTCATTTCAATTGCCCCATTTCTTCAAAACTCTTTTTTCTCATTCCACACAAAATATTTTCGATGATACCCCTCAAAAAAAATTTCAAAAAGACTCAAAGACATGGCATTTTTCCTTAAAAAGGTCACCTAACTATTTGTCATTGGGAACTGTCACCCAATTCGACAATAGAAAAAGAAATTGCTCCTCGGGATAGAACCGTGATATAAAAGAAACCCATTGGAGTTTATTCCATACCTACTATTTACAAAGTTGAAAATCATACTCGCACTAACAATTCATAACAAAATTTTCCTTTCATCCATTATGAGCCCGATAAACGCTCAACAACCATTCAACAAACATCAACACAATAACTCGAAAAGGGCAACATCAAGCATCAATAAAATAAGCCTGAGAAGGGCATCCCGAGCTCGACAAAGGCTCACAAATCATCACAACTCACACACAAAATCCCAACAAAGGCAACATCAATCATCAATAAAAATGACAACAATAAAAGAAATACTCATCCCACCCCTAACTCAAATAATACACCATCCCAAATATATGCATATAAAACAAATGAGGGTAAGAACTCCCTAAAGTGGTCACTCTTCATCATCTTCATCATCTTCAGCTTCAGGATCCCCATCACGGCCTTCGTCTCCCAGGTCCTCCTCATAAAATCCCAAGCCGTCGAACAAGTCATCAATGGACATCACCATTATAATACGACCTTTCCATTCCACTACTTTAGCCTAGAGAGAGGTGACAGCACCCTCCACTACATCCACACACGAGTATAGTTTGGTCAAGTTATCATATATTGACTTTATCTCCTTTTTTACCATCTTTGCGATCAGAGTAGGGAGAATTTTAGCCAATTTCAAAGCTGGCACTCATGGGAGTGTGTCATCTCTGCATGTTTATGGAGGATATTTTTTAAGAAAGATATGGGAGGAGGTGAGGCTCCCCTATTAGGTGCTTCTCCTGATGTCTGGCCCAAAGCCTCAAGATGTGGCATATTGAGATCGGGGGCCATTGGGGCCTACTTTAATCCATGAGAGATGGATTCCTCGGGGACTTCAAAGGGTTGCAACCAATTCCACTTACTCTTGGGAGTGTCTGCATCCCTTATTCTATACACTATAATCACACCAGTAGCAGAGCTAGGGGCTTCATCTGGGAAAAGTAGCACTCTGGCTTGAAGGCACAATTGAGATGTAAGCATAGCGTAGGGAGTTGAAGTGCCAGCTTGCCTTGCCATTCGTTTCATTTGAATTGACACTATTTCCCTAAAATTTATGGGGACCCCTATCATGATGGACCACAAACATACCCTCTGCTCATTCTTCGAAGGCATACTAGGACCACAAATGAAATTCAGCCACAACTTGTCTTGAAACTTTAGATCATGCCAAGAGATCTCGCCACCCATAGAGGCCCCAAAAAGTGTACCGGCAGCAAAGACGGGAGCTATCCACCTGAACTGTTTCTCTTTGTCAGCAATTCTAGCAGCATACATAGAGTCGGTGTCAATCTCATCTCCCAGTATAAATAATTGATAGTCACCGGTGTGATGTCCACTTCTACACCCCTCACCATGACTGAGGGATTGAAGGGGAATTCGTCAACCTTGCCTTTGTGTTGCAAGCTCTCTCGCCTAGCCTTTTATGTTGTGTAAAACTCAGGCATTAGGCTTTAGTAGAAATAAGATAGAGGTTTGGCAAAGACGTGCCATTAGCAGTCATTGAATTGTGTTGTGATGTTGGGGAAATCACCTCGCAGCCCCACCAAATAGAAGTACTTCTCTACCATGATAGAGAGCCCCTTGCAAATAGCATAGAGCTCTTCCATGCCGGGTACGCAAATTATAATGACCTCTCTAGTGTTGGGGGCTGGGGTCTCCCTTGATTTCCCCTTTCCTTCACTTTTTGATGAGACCGGGGCCTTGCCCTTGCTTGTTTCCTACATGAAGTCATACTCTGCAAGACCATGTTAGGGCCATACAATAATATTTCTTTTTGTATTTTCTTTTTCTTATGAAAAATAAGAACTGACATCTATTCTAAGATAAGGCAAGGAATTATAACAATTTGATGGAAAACAAAAGTTGAAGAGTTTAGAGGTGAAGCATTGGTAGTACCAGCGGGACACTGGCGAAATGCATATTGAGACCTGCGAAGCGCCGGTTAGCTTTCGGTCGTTAATAAAAAACTAGGGAAAAAGGGTTCATTCGGTGCCACAATGACATTTCACTAGTCTTGACTTGTGGAGCACCGGTGTAATGCAGGTCTAGGACAATGACCTGAAGCTTTGTACCCCAACTTGTGCTTCATCCGGCGTTTCGCCGGTGAACATCGTTCAATGTATTTCATCTCCAAACTCAGTGTAATCAGCAAAACATACATATCCAAGAATCGCTCACCCAACACAACAACAACAAAAACAAGTAAAAGTTACAATTTATCCTTAAGAAAGACCTCCCTCAATCTATCATTGGGAAAATTGTGCATTATAAGCACACACAGGGCCACTCAGACTTCACCCCCAACTTGAATCGAACACATCAAGAATCAAGCATTTTCCCACAAAGGATACTCACATTGTCATTCAACATTTTATCTCCACGCCCATATACCCACAATATGAAAAATATACAAGCAATTAAAAGTATAATAACGGGGTAATGAGGACATATGAGTGGGGAAATATTTCGACTTTCACATGCTCGAAATGATTCACATATTAAAATCAAAATCAAAATCAAAGTAGGGGACACATACCAAATGAATTTGAGAACGAAGATCAAGGAAAGATCAAAGCTTAGTATTGCCCAATAATGGGTTTTCCACACACTTTTTGTCTTAGTGTAGTGAAAAGATGAGTGAGGATTAATGAAATGAATGGAGTAAGAGTGTGGAATTTATAGGAGAGAAAAAGTGGATTGGAGTGGTATATGAGGAGATGAGTTTAATTGTGGGAAGGTGGAAAGGTGATGTATGGGGAAGTTAAAAGGTGTATATGGGGAAATGGAAAGGTGGAGAAAAGGGTTTATGCAGAGTTAGAGAGGTTTTGACCAGATTTTTTAAATCCCTGGGTTGGGTTGGTCAATGGGTTGGCTAATATTTTAATCACATAGCATAGCTTCGCCTGCAGTTAACCGGCGATTGCCAGTTGGCACTGACATTTCACCACCTTAACACAGGTGACCAACACCCTTATCAGTTCACTACTTTGTACGCGGTGGTTGACTAGCACTTCGCAGGTTTGCACCTGCATTTCGCCAGTTTCATCACCGATCTTTCTTCAACTCACAAGTGTTCTTTTGTGCACCGGTGTCGCATTCAATGTTTTGCGATTTTAGTACCAGCGTTTTGCCGGCAACTCGGTGGTTTGCCCCTCTTCTTCCCAGCCTAATGCTCTTAACTCACATTGAACTGGTATTTAGCACATGTGTATCGGAGGTTCGCCGATCAAGCCCTGTACCTGTCCTGTTCTTCTGCTCCTTGGTTTTCCTCTTATTTGCCTACAAAATTAAAAACAAATAAAACATTAAAGTGCTCTTTGTAAGAATGCTTGGGGTGCCTCCCAAGAAGCACCTTAGTTAGCATCGTGGCACAAAAGATATCTTCTCCATCTTTAACACTCTTGAGGGTCATCCTATGATTCAATCTCATAACCAAATGGTTCATAATTCTCCACTTCACCTTCAAGGACTTCCATGACCATACTCATCCTGAGGCTTGATAGGCTGACACACATTGAAGTTGAAATCATCACCATCTACTCAGAACTTAAGCTCCCCAAGCTCTACATCAATCAAAGATCTTTCCGTTGGTAGAAGTTGGCACCCCAAGATAATTGGCACCTTCATGGACATCTCAAAATCCAGCACAACAAAATCAACTGGAAGTATAAATTTGTCCACTCTCACAAAGACATAAACTAACACTCCAAAGGGTCATTTAGTTGATCTATCTACCATCAAAAGCCTCATGGATATTGGTTTGGGACTCCTCAATTTGAGTTTCTTGAAAATGACGAAACGCATCAAGTTAATACTAGCACGAGGTCGCAAAGAGCATTATTGAATATGCATAAGCCAATCTTACAAGGAAAGGTAAATGCTCCAGGGTCTTCAGGTTTTGGGGTAAGGTTACTTGTCATGACAGTACTATAATGATGGGTCACCTTATCGGTGCCCATATCCACCACCTTCATTTTCTTGAAGAGCTTCTTCATAAACTTCGTGTATCCTATCATTTGAATTAAAGCATCCACAAGAGGTATATTGATGGATAATTTGCTGAACATTTCGATAAACTTACAAAATTGAGTATCTTCCTTTTTCTTGGTTAGCCACTGTGGATATGGAGGTGGGACCCTTGTTTCTTGATCTTTGTCATTGGAGGCCCTCTTGCCTTCATTTTTAATCACATCATATGAAGGAGTCAAATCAACTTCTCCCTCATCCTTCCCTTATTCATAATCATAATCACTTGGTGTTTTTGGCACCCTTTCCACAACATCATCATCCTTTACCTTCGGGGAGACAACATCCTTGGGCTTCACACCCACATCCTTCAATATTTTGTCACTCCTATTCACGATTGTCATGCAATGGCCACCTTTAATTGGATTAGGAACAATGTCACTTGGGAGGTAACACTTCATGTAGGGGTTCATTTGTGAAGACAGATGGTTCATTTTGGCTTCAAGATGCTTGATCGATGTTGAGTGGGAACTTACCGTTTAGGCGAGTTTAGATACCTTCCCTTTTAATTCTTGAATCCCACCGTTGGTGGATTCGACCTTCTTCACCACCTGAGTCAACATGTCTTCAATATTCTAATTTGTCGCATCACTCACTCCTGGCTTCCCTTGAGATGCTTCTTATTTTGCAGGAGGCACATAGGGGTTAGCACTTCGGTGGTATCGCTCTCCTTTGCGATTTTGATCTCTATTCACCCATCGATCATTTCTATCCCCTCATCCTTGATTATCACGATTTATCCAACCTTGATTCTCCTCCCTTGGGTGCCATGGGCCTTGATTTGCACTTTGATACCTAGGGAGAGAACCCCCCAATTGACCTGCCATGTATTGACACTCCTCCTCATATCTCGGAGGTGAAGTGTCATCATCCAATTGCAAATGGATTTGGGCATTACTCTTTGCACCAGCTCTATCACATGTTTCATCATCAACTCTAGTTAGGTCATCATCTTAGCAAGAGTTTCATCTCTAGCTTCATCCCTTTTTCTTCTCTTAGCAGTCATAAGGTTGGGAGCAAAACCACTAGAAGATACCTCCACTTCTCTAGTATTCCATGCTCGATTGGACTTAATCATTGCGTCAAGAAGTGCTTTGGCTATTCCATAGGGATGATCCATGATGGAACCCCCAGCCAAAATATCTGCCACCGACTTATTGATAGAATTCAATGAACGATAGAAGTGCTGAAGTAGAACCCCATCGGGTAAACCGTGGTTCAAGCAAATTGCAATTGTTTTCTTGAACCTCAACCATGCTTTATGAAGTTCCTCCCCCACAAGTTGTCGGAAGTTGGTAATGTCATCCCTCAATTGTAGCATCCTCAAGGGAGGGAAGAACCTGTCTAAAAATGCTTACGTGAGTTCATTCCAAAAGGTAATAGATCTGGGAGGCAACTCCAACAACGCGGTTTCTTCGCTGGTTAGTGAAAATGGGAAGAGCCTCAATCTAATCGACTCTTGATTAATATTTGCAATGTTGAAGGGTTGACAAATCTCAAGAAAATTTCATAGATACCTATTTGCATCCTCACATGGTATTCCTCCAAAGAGACCTTTTATTTGGAATAAGTGCAACATTGTACTCGTTACATAAAATATTTCATTCCCTATCATAGGAGGTAGGCGAATGGCACCTGCTACATTGGGCATCACGGGATCATCATCCTCATAATCCATGTGCCCATCTACTGAACCTTCTCCTTTTTGTGAGCATTGACTCATATCAAAATCAACCTAAATGGCACCAATCACAAGAGTAAATACAAACCAACCATGATGCAACAAATCAATTCAAAATATCAAACAACTAAAGGCTAACAAACTACATTCCCTAGCAACGGTTCCATTTTTGATAATGTTAAAATTCACTACTGTTAGCGAGGTCGTGTAAATGGTCGTTGGCAAAACAAATATACCCTACGGGGGTTGGGGTCGAATCCTATAGAGAATATTTGTTGATCATGCAAGAGTTTTTTATCAAATTGAAGTAACTTTCATCAATATCTCAACAACAACAAAGTAATAATTGGGGAATCACAACTTGTCAATTTAACTAGAAATCTTGGTCACGACAACAGGGATAAAGTGTAGAAAATATCAAAGGAGAGAACACTAGAGGTGTGAAATTATAGGGTCATCATCGGATTGGGATTATTAATATCTCCTAGCCTTACTCAACAGTTAATTAGGTGTGGACAAGATGGCATCCTACGTTTCTCAACCAATTAGATGTCTTATACCACGGGTTTTCTCAAATTCCAAAGCCTTTTTCACAACAGCCACATCAACTTGGGTAAGAATAAACTATTTCTTTCTTATATTCTCAATGGGTTTTGGCTATTTCTAGCCTAACCCCACTTGATCACCAACCAAATACCTATTTACGTTTCATCACCCATACTCGAAATTCCTTTTTCAAGTAAAATTGGAGTAAGTAAAAACAACCCACATTTCCAACTATGAGTACTTAGATTAAAACTTAGATGAAACACTAGAATTATACTAATTGAGTAAATTTATGATAAATTGAACAACACCAACTCCAAATCAACCCCGATCATCCACACACCTCTATCAAGGAATTTAGCTACTCATATATGTAGAAGAAGACATTGCATTCAATAATAATTAAATATCCAATCAACAAAATGACTAAAAAAATTCAAGCTCAAAGTTCTGATCTCCAAAGAAGAAGATGAGTTCTTCTCTCTCTAATTCTCTCTCTAATTCAATACAAAGCCAATAGAATAATCATGGAATAGAATTTTCAGATACTTTTTGAGATGTACAAAAATAAGATACAAAAAATGCTCCTCCTTTTATGAGCTGGACACTTTTGCACTTTTCTAATGGGTGCCACTTGCGAGACATCGGTTGTTCGCCGGTGCTAGTCCACCGTCCTCCGGTTGGCTGCATCTAATGGGCAGTGATTGCCAGAGTAATTCAGTGACTGCTGGTGCAAATCTGCAGTCTACTGGTTGTTCGCATACGATGGCCAGTGATTTCTAGAGCAATTTAAGGTTGGCACTAGCGGTTCGCCGGTGCTGATCCGCGGTCCCCCAGTAGACAACTTCCTCAGCACAATAACAGATGTGGTCCACCGGCGTTTTGCCAACGTCCTCTGATGGAGCGCCAACCCTCATCTCCATTTTAATTCTATTTTATCAATATCATGCTTTTCTACTCAAATTAAATACTTGCAATGATCAAGGAGAAAGAGCATAAAATCCATTTAAAAGACTTTAAATCCGAGCAAAATCTCATATCTAAGAGTCTAATAAGTTGGTAAATTACCAACTCATCAGTATGCATGATTTTAAGATTTGAGAAAGCCCACACAAGTTAAGTATGTTGCATGATTCAGCTCAATTCTATAAAATCATCTTACTATATTATTTTGGAGTCTATACTCCCACTTTCAGCTTATGGTATGGTTTCAGCTTCATTTAAAAATGATGGTGAGCATCTTGCATGTTTTTGGGAGTATTTTCTAGCACAGAGTAGGCCAAGGGTTTAGG
>JACEIK010000991.1:181620-196174 GCA_018107945.1 Datura stramonium | reverse complement strand
GTTGATTCCGTAAATCAGAGTTAGAGCCAGCCAGGCACTAGAAGTGCTTAGGCTTAGCAGTCCAGCAGTTCAGATCCTAGTAGGGCACCAGGTGCCAGTCCTACCCCCCAAGGTGGGGCGTGACACAAGGCTTGAACTAGCACCACTTAAGGGCACTTCAGTGTCCCTAGTGTGCCAAACTCAATTTGTTTTGGTCATCCTATCCAAAAAAGCCTTGGCTATCCCATAAGATTGGTCCATAAGGGATCCCCCAGCTATGTTATTGGCCACTGACTTGTTAATGGAATCCAGAGATTGATAAAAACTTTGAAGTAGCACTCCATATTGTACCATGTGGAATGGACATAAGGCCACTTTCTTCTTGAATTGAATTCATGCTTCATGTAAGGGTTCACCCTGGGTTTTCCTAAAGTTGGTAATCATCTCTCAACTGCAACATCCTCGATGGAGGGAAGCACCTATCTAGAAGAGCTTATGTCAATTCTTGTCATGAAGTATTACACTACGGAGGAAGCTCCTCTAGCCACATGGTAGCTTCTCCTATCATGGAAAATGGGAAGAGCCTTAGTCTAATCGGCTTTTGGCTAATATTGGTAATGTTGAAAGGTTTGCTCTCAAGGAAATTTAGAGGATGGCGATTAACAACCTCACTCGGTTGTCCACCAAAGAATCCTTTCATTTGTAGTAGGTGCAATATCATGTTGGTCACATGAAACACCGCGTTCCCCACCTTAGCTGGTAAGCGAATGACACTCGCTACATCAGGTATCATTAGATCATTATCCTCGTGGTCCATGTGGTGGTCCACATAACCTTCTTGAGAATGTTGGCTCATATCAGTCAGCCTAAAGAGACACCAAAACAACAACAAATGTAAAAACAAAACACAAGATGCTTAAATAATTCAAATCAACAACAACTAGTGGCTCCCTAATCCTATTCCTCGACAACGACACCCAAATTGATGACGTACAAATCCAGTCCTTGCTAGAAAAATATGTAACATTCATCACAATATTATTACTCAACTTGTATGTCAGGGTTGAATCCAAAAAGAATAAACATTAATGGCACAAAAGTTTTCTATCAAATTGATCTTAATCGCATCATTGCATTAAAGATTGGAAAGTAAATGTTGGGGGAAAGTAGGATCACAATTAGAATTAAACTTAATAACCAATCAAAAAGGCAACCAACGTTAAAGTAAAAATATGAATAATGACTAGGGATGATGTGGTATAAATAGGATTGGGGCTAACTAGCAAGTCAAAGCATTACTTACAAACACAATAGTCGTGGACAAGGCGATACTCTATTTTTTTCAACCAAGTATCGTTTGCCTTGGGTTTTCTAAAACTCAAAGGTCCCACACACATCAACCACTACAACTTGGGCAAGAATCGAATTATTTCTAGCCTCAATCCTTTCATATGTATGTGAAAATGGATTTTGGTTGTCTCTAGCCCAACTCCACAAAATCAAAACCCAATTACCCACCATTATTTTCTCACCCGTATTCTATTCCTCTTTTTCAAGAAACAATAGAATAAATAAGCACAACACATTTTTGAAACTAAAGATATTTCTCCTATAATTAAGAGAAAATAATATATTGTCACGCCCTGAGTCCACATACTAGATGGAACACGGTACTTGAAGTCACAAGTGACACCAAGTCAACCGTTGGTCTATCATACATTAGTATTCTGAGTTAAATAATATAGATAGAGCTTTGAAATAATAGCATAAAAGCATTTATGAAAATAAAATCGAAATCATAAAGTTTAAGAACATCTGAAGTCTGAAATTTGTTCTTTGTGTGAAAGCCCTCTAACTGATGAGTTGTTGGGAAAAGCCCCCAGCTAACTCTAACTCTAGCTAAAAATAATGAACTAACTGAAAGAAATGAAATAAGGCCCTCGAATGATGAGGACTCATACTTCAACTGTTGAGGTGGAGGGTCTGAACTGCGGCGACTAACGGTGTTGATTCTAAGAACCTGCAACTATATTATGAAATAATACAGCATAAAAGTATGCATTAGTACTTTGAATGTACTAAGTAGGTGAGAGAAGACATAGCTGAATATAAATAACTAAACTGAAATGACATGCAATGACCAACTAATATACTAGACTGAACCACTGAAATAAACTGAAATAATCAATATGACCCTGTCTAATAGTCATGGGCATGCCCTAAGTTTGAAAGTTCTAATTTTGAGATACTGTACTAAACTGAGCTGCTTATTCTAAACCTGGACAGGACTGACTAGTGGGAGAGTCTATAACTGACATATAACCACGTGAGCTGGACGTGGAGTCCTATGTATACACCTCACTGGTAGGACCCAATATACCTTGAAAAGGTATAAAGGCATGAACTTGGTGATCACAAGAGTCTGGGGCTAATCAGGCCAAATAATATTGTAACCTATGTCGGCAACGTAGTTCTAGGAACCTAGGTGCGCTGGAACCCCATCCCGCTCAGTGCTAAGTCCTACTCCCACTGGAAAACCTATACTGAACTACTAGGCTGATAGCTCGATACTAGGTCCAACACTAGTCAAGGACATATAACTGAAAGTACCCTGAGAGTCTTGTCGGATCAAATTCTGAAACTGGATTCTGGACTGGTCAGAGCTACTTATCTGGAAGTGTCGTTACCGTCTTAAAACAAACTGTAAACTGAATTGGGGTCCTGTGGCTAGTCTGAGTTATATTATCATGACCGCCTAATGGACCAATAAACTAGATTCTGAATCTGATTCTGATAATTGGGAGGCACCATTGACACCTCAGGAAAAGATTGAAGTCAAATTGATCAGTTGACAACATCTGAATAGTTCTGAACAGGTTCTGCGTTCTAACTAAATTGAATTACTAAGCAGCTAATAGACAACCCAACTCATTCCAACAGCACGGGAATTCCATAATATGGAAATATTTCAAGAATTAATGAAATCTTATCTAATAATGCTAAAATCATTCTTATCAATGGAGTATTTAATCAACATNATGCTAAAATCATTCTTATCAATGGAGTATTTAATCAACATATAAATAATAAGAAATACTAGAAAATTCATCCCAAATCACACTTCACTAGCTAGACGAAATTTAATACACAAATAGTCTTTACTCGAAAATTTAGGGCTTAAATTAACTTTGGCAAGAACATGAACAATTCAGGTAATAATTTATGGAGATCATATCAATAATAAGAAAGGATATCATTCTATGTGAATTTAACAAATAATAACATATAATTTCTTCGTATTCAAAAACTCAGGGCTAAAATTAATAGAGAAACTATGGGAGGGGTTTTGAGGGACACAAGGGAAGAACAACTTCCCTTGTTGAATTCCCTCATACCTGAGTTGAAGTTTCTTGAGGGAGATAGCTTGGACTACTGTAATGGAGGAAAACTCTAGGCTTGCTTGAAGGGTTCTTGAGAGGAGAGCTTAAGATGACTTTTCTGAAAACTTAGAGTGGGAATGAGGAATGAACCGTTTTCCCCCACTAATAGGTCTAAAATTATTACTAAAATGATGTAGTTGAAGTTTAGGAGAGTAGGAAATTACTAAGTAGCACTTAGAAAATCGCTGAAAAAATTGATAGGTGACCTTAACGGGTCATGGTGATTGACAAGCACATTGAGTACACTGCCCGGATTCCCCTATAGTTAACCATGAGGTACCTAACGAGTCATTACAGGTGAGCACGAATCGTGGTCACCATCCGTCAAGTACACTGCCCAACTCCTAAAATTCTTGACCCGACTTGACCACGATGACTAACGAGTTGTGGGACCTGACAATGACTCGTGAGGTCTTCCATTGGGTACACTTCCTCTCCCTTATCATTTCTAAGACCTCCTTCCCACGACTGACCTAACGAGTCGTTAGGTCTCTTAACAACTCGTTAGGTGAGTCGTTCTATGACAATTGCAGTAAATTTCTCAATTTTTTGATTGAAGTATCGGATCTAGTCTTTGAGTTTCTGGGGCATTACTATATCTCTATTATACCCTGAGAATTCCATAATCAGACCCAGAAGTGAATCAGAAGAAAAACTGGAAAATGTTGCAGCAGTTGCAGAACGGATCACTTGACGACTCATGAGGAGGCATAACGAGTCATCAGGTGGCTCATGGGGAAGGCCTGAGATGTTGGAGGACTCGAGGTCCTCACGGGGGATGTAACGAATCATGGTCAATCACCACGAATCTTCAAGTCAGTCGTTGGTTGGCCTCGGGGAAAGTTAGCAAGGCTTATCTAGTGTACCTGACGGGTGGCACCCGACGAGTAGTCGTCAGTCCTAATGACCAATTAGGTTAGATGTTACCAAGCCAGTGGAAATTTATTAAAAGATGAGGCAGTGTATTGAAGGGAGATCAAACGGATCGTGAGCCCTAATAATGAGTCACCAGGTCGTCCGTTAGGACCCCCTGACAGTTATTTTCAGCGATTTCAGTAAGGGCTTTTCTGTAATTCCTAAGTTCTAAGGGCCTATACTACATCGTTTTGAGCTCATAATAGAGGGTTTTAAGCGGAGATAAATCCATCTAGGCCATTTTCTTCATGCATGCAAGGGTGAGATCTTGAAGGGGAGAAAGTGAGGAGAAATTCAAGGATTTCAAGAGAAATCTCAGCTGGGTAATTAGAAAGAGATAAGATTCTTCAATCCCATGTATGTAAGGCTATGAGTGGGTGCTTTCTTCCACACCAATGCCCATTCCTTATTAATTTTTGACTTATTTGTGATGATCAAGTATGGATTTTCACTCAATTGCATGATTCCTACCTTTCTACTCATGGATATGATCAATCAAGTTGATATTGATGATTTACTGAGCTTGGCGGATTCTATCTTAATTTATTTTACAAAATTGTTTTTTTTTAAATTGAATCTAAAACGCCCATGTGTGGGGAGTACCTATGATAATGTGATGATGAGGGAATAGATGATGAAAAGCATATGTTCAATCCTACCCGTGATTTTGATGATATTTTCAAAGAAGATTAAATAGACTCATGTAGGATGAAGCTTTGGGTAGTGCCCAATGTTGAGTATGAATGTCGATTTTATTGAATTGATTATAATATTTTGTTATGGAGTGAAACCTCCCAAATTAAAATAATTTCAAATGATTTAAATGGGTTCAAGCATGATAAGGTTTTGGGAAAGGTCCCTATGTTGATGATAATGAATTGATAATACTAAAGTATTCTTACCACATGATTTTGGAGGAAAGCCTCCCACTATCCTTGAGCTTGTGGTATGTGACGTAATAAAACTTCTCATATGTATGAATTTCATAATTGAGATGTATGTTGACATTAAGCTTCATTTCGCATGATGTTGAGTCTAAGCATGATTTCACTCTAAGCTTTTTCGAGATGACATTGTTTAGCTTCATATTTATATGATTTCTAATGCATGCATGATTTCATAATGAGCTTTGTCAGTAGACAATATGGAGCTTTGTTTCATACGATGTTGAGTTTACGCATGACTTTATGTTGAGCTTTGTCACTAGACGATGATGAGCTTCATATTTATACGATGTAGAGCATTGCATGTTTTGGGAGAAGAGTATAGCACCTAGCGGCTAAGGGTCGGCTACCCTATGCCCCTGAACTACGCGGCAATGTAGGATTGATTCTATTATATTGTTGGGACCTCCCTTGTGAGCTATCCTTGGCCCGATTGGCCCTTTGAGCTTGATATCAATATCATGGTAACTTCTACTACCCTGGCAAGATTATGGACGGCTCTACCCACTTGAGTGTGATAGTTGGGACTACATAAGCTCTATCGTGGTATGTCGGTTAAGTGACGAGTTTCCCATTGTCTATATAATTTGAATTTGCATATCCATTACTCATGATGATTATCTTATACATGCATGTTGGGAAAGAAAGGTTTGACTCATTGTTCAGCTTTTGATATAAATGTTATGATTTAGCTTTGAGTCATTCGAATCAGTCATAATGTTCTAAACCCATGCATGAGCACGTTATGATAAAGTTCGATTTCAGAATTAATGCATGTGTCCTCCAACTCACTCTCAAAGTTTAATATATATATGTATGACTGGAATTAGCTTATATTATTATCAAAGCGGTTTTACTTACCTTGCATACTCGGTACATTCCACATACTGATCGCATACTTTCTATGTTGCACGTTTCATGATGCAGGATCGGGTTCTTAGGTTCAGCCCCGTTTGTAGCTGCTATTAGAGTTAGCATTTGCTGCTTGGTGATTCCTCATCCTCCGAGGACTAGACTTTCAGTTATTTTGAGCGTACATTCAGTTTCAGTATTTCTGAGCTAGTTGGGGTATTGTCCGATTAGCTCGTCCAGATTAGAGGTTATTCAGGCTTAGGCATGTATTCAGCTCAGATGTTTATTTTGTTGTGATGCTAAGCTAGACTTTTGTTGAGTTATATTTATGTTTCCTTCATGTTTATGGAATGAGATAGTGAATTCTTATGCCATGGGTTGACTTGGGGTCTCTCAGGGTCCCTTGTCCCGTGTCTATGATCCGGGTCCCCTCTCGGGTCGTGATAATCTCCCCCTTGGAAACATTCGTCCTCAAATGGAAGAAAACACACGGGAAAGCAGAGAATAACAATCAAAAATTCCAGATACTGTTCATTTAACTCCAAAACTGTCGGAATGGCTACCTCCATTTCAAAATACATAACTGAACTGAATTAACTTTTCATACATATATCCAAAGTCGTAAAAGAAACTTATGCATATGATTAGAATATAATCACTAGATCAATTTCTAAGGAAAAAATAACATTTTATGTTGTAACAGAGTTGGTAAAGAACAAGTGCAGGTATTTGGCCATCATATCTGCTTCGGCCTCCCACATAGCTCCCTAAACCTGCTAATTCTCCATAAGACTTTGACTGAAGCTATTTCCTTGTTCTTCAGCTTACGAACCTAACGGTTAAGGATCTGGACTTGTACTTCCTCATATGAGAAGCTATCTTTTATTCCTACACTAACTAATGGCACAACTGAGGTTAGATCTCCGATGCACTTCTTCAAAAGTGACACATGGAAAACTGGGTGTACAACTGCTACTTTTCAAGCTAATTCTAGCTCATAGGCTACATTGCTCATACACCTCAAAATTCTATAAGGTCACACATACCTCAGAATTAGCTTTCCCTTCTTACCAAACCTCATCACCCCTTAGACCGTCTACTTAGGGCGTCAGCCACAACATTGTCTTTACCCGGATAATACAACACACTCATGTCATAGTCCTTTAGTAACTCCAGCTACCTTCTCTGATGTAGATTTAGATCCTTCTGACTCAGCATGTACTGAAGAATCTTATGATATGTAAACACATCTACATGAGTTCCATATAAGTAATGCCTCCAATATTTTTAGCGTGAATACCACCGCTGCCAACTCCAAGTTATGAGTTGGATAATTCTTCTCATGGACTTTGAGTTGTCTAGAGGTGTAGCCTATCACTTTGCCCCGCTGCATTAGAACGCAACCGAGTCCAACTCATGAAGCATCACAATAGACAACCAATTCATCTGTTCCTTCTAGCAAGGTCAGAATTGGAGCAGTAGTGAGTCGAGTCTTCAACTCCTGGAAACTCTTCTCACACTCATCTAACCACTGAAATTTTGCCTTCTTCTGAGTTAACTTAGTCAGAGGAGATTCTATAGAGGAGAAGCCTTCCACAAGTCGTTTGTAATATCCAGCAAAGCACATGAAACTCCTAATTTCAGAAGGAGAGGTAGGTCTGGGCAAATCATTCACTGCTGCTATCTTGTGAGGGTCTACTTGTATCCCTTCACCCGAGACCACATGACCTAAGAAAGTCACAGACTTTAACCAGAATTCGCACTTGCTGAACTTGGCGAACAAATGGCGGTCCCTAAGTGTCTGTAATGCTAATATTAGGTGATTTGCATGCTCTTCCTCATTTTTGGAGTATACTAGAATGTCATCGATAAATACAATGATGAACATATCCAGATACCGCTTGAAGACCCTATTAATCAAATCCATGAAGGCCGTTGGTGCATTTGTTAGCCCGAAGGACATCACCACAAACTCGTAGTGATCATACTGAGTTCTAAATGCTATTTTTGGTATGTCACACTCTCTAACCCTTAGTTGATGATACCCTGACCTAAGATCTATTTTTGAGAAATAGCTGGCTCCCTGAAGTTGGTAAAATAGGTCGTCAATTCTGGGTAGGGGATACTTGTTCTTGACTTTGACTTTTTTCAGCTAATGATAATCTATGCACATTCTAAGGGTCTTTTCTTTCTTACGCGCAAATAGCACTGGAGCACCCCAGGGAGAGATACTAGGTCTGATAAAACCCTTGTCAAGAAGATCTTTTACTTACTCCTTCAACTCCTTAAGCTCAGCTGGAGCCATTATATAAGGAGGGATGGAGATGGGATGAGTATCTGGGAGGAGGTCTATTCCGAAGTCTATTTCCCGCTCAGGGGGAACTCCGAAAAGATCCTCAGGAAATACATCTGGAAACTCACTGACTACTGGAACTGACTGGATAGTTGGGGTCTCAGAGTTGGAATCCTTGACCCAAACTAGATGATAGATACATCCCTTGGATATGAGTTTATGGGCCTTAAGGTAGGAAATAAACCTACCCTTAGGCACTGAACTGCTACCCGTCCATTCTAACACTGGTTCATTTGAAAACTGGAACTTGACAACTCTAGTTCTACTGTCAACTGAAGCATAGCAGGAGAGTAACCAATCAATGCCAAGGATAAGGTCAAAATCGACCATGCCTAACTCTATGAGGTCAGTTGGGATGACTTTATTAGAACTGAGACTGGGCAGTTACTATCCACCCGGCTGACTCTAACTGACTCTCCAATTGGGGTGGAGACTGAGAATGGTTCTGAGAGGACCTATAGAATGATATTTAACTGGACTGCTATGTAGAGAGTCACAAATGAAAGAGTGGATCCTGGATCTAGAGGGGCATACACGTCAAGATGAAAGAGACGTAACATATGCGTGACTATGTCAGGTGAACTCTCCTGGTCCTAACGGGATGAAAGAGCATAGCAATGTTTTTTATGCCGACCGTCATCTATACCTAATGTGTTAGCCTAATGGGTTGGTCGGTCTGTTGGAGCTGATGATGTAGTGTATTGCGATCTCCCTCGCCTGATTGATGGGCACTCCCTAAGCTGATGTTCGGGCTGTCCACAACCAAAACAACCCTCTCGACCCTGAAGGCACTCTCCCGGGTGACTCTTGCCACACTTTGGACAAGGTAAATACCTGTTCCCAGCACTATGGGTCTGAGACTGAGTACCAGATGACTCACCCCTTCGATCCTAGCGGGATCGAAAGGTTGGAGCACTAGTTGAACTAGGCGCTGGGCTCTCTGCTACGGTTGTTGATGTTGCTGCTGCTATGGGTGGATACTACCGCTAGACCTCTAATGGTCGTAATCTGACTGGCTAGTCCTTGCCCATTTGTTATTTCGCTAAATATCCTTCAGCTTTTTGGCCTCAATCTACTGGGCATAGAAAATTAAGTTGGAGAGATCCATATCTTTAATCAACATCTCTATCCTGCACTCCTTTAGGACCAGATTCGACACCCCATTCACAATTTCAAAATGACAACCCTTGGCTCGCCTACCATCTCTAGGGTGTACTTAGACAGCCTGGTAAACTCTAGAGCATACTCCTCCACTGTTCTATTGCCTTGTCTAAAATTCATAAACTCCGCCATCCATGCCTCCCTTAGCTCCCAACAAAAAAATCTGTCCAACAAAGTTGTGTGGAACTCTTCTCACTCCACTGGTCCTGCTCCCACTGGCCGCCGCTCTTTCCACTGGTCATGCCAGACTTGAGATAACCCTTTTAGCTGGTAGGCAGCCAGGTCAACACTTTCAGTGGAACTAACACCCATTATGCGGGTAATCTTCTTGACCTCATCCACGAACTCTTGGGGATCCTCCCCTACTTTGGATCCCTAAAAAGATGGAGGGTTCATACAGGTGAAGTATGGCACCCTCGTAGATGCTACAGACCCGTTGGTGTTCATCGGTACCACCTGCTAATTCACCTGGTTGGTGACTGTTTGGGCTAGCAGTTGAATGGTCGCCCTGAATTCGACGGTAGATACCGAATCATCTTGAGGGGTTGTTGGGGTTGGTGGGGCAGGTTTATTGACGTTACCAGCCCTTCTTCCATTCCCACGTCTAGGAGGCATTTTTAGAGCATGAGTTAGAAGGGCGTTTCCAGGATTAAACTTTAACGCACGATATAGAGTATAAAGAAAAGAGAGTTTTTCCTAATAACATCTTATAGCCTCCTCGTCATAAGTGTGGGGCGCTTCACACTCATGAAAAGGACTCTACTTGATGCGGCTTTCAGAAATTCCGAGGATACTCTAAACCTAGTGCTCTGATACCAAGTATTTCATGCCCCAAGTCTACACCCTGGACGGAACACGATTCTTGAAGTCACAGGTGACCCAAAGTCAATCCCTGATCTATTATACACTGGTATTCTTAGTTAAATAAATATAGAGGGAGCTTTGAAATAATAGCATAAAATCATTTATGAAAATAAAACCGAAATCATAAAGTTTAAGAACATTTGATGTCTGAAATTAGTTATATGTCTGAAAGCTCTCTAACTGATGAGTTGTTGGGACAAGCCCCCAGCTAACTCTAAGTCTAGCTAAAAATAATGAACTAACTAAAAAAATGAAATAAGGCCCTCGAATGATGAGGACTAACACTTAAACTGCTGAGGTGGAGGATCTGAACCGCAATGACTAACATTGTTGAGTCTGAGAACCTGCAATTGTATCATGAAATTATACAACATAAAAGTATGCAACAGTACTTTAAATGTACTAAGTAGGTGAGAGAAGACATAGTTGAATATAAATAACTAAACTGAAATGACAGGCAATGACCAACTAATATACTGGACTGAACCACTTAAATAAACTGAAATGGTCAAGATGACCTTGTCTGATGGTCAAGGGCATGCCCTAAGTCTGAAAGTTCTGAGTTTAAGATACCGTACTGAACTGAGTTGCTTATTCTGAAATTGGATTGGACTGACTAGTGGGAGAGTCTATAATAGACATATAACCACGTGAGCTAGACGTAGAGTCCAATGTATACACCCCACTGGTAGGACCCGATATACCTTTTCAGGGTATAAAGGCATGAGCTTGGTGATCACAAGAGTCTGGGGCCAATCAGGCCAAATAATACTATAACCTATGCTAGCAACATAATTCTGAGAACCTGGGTACACTGGTACCACGGACGGCGCGGTGCTAAGTCCTACTCCCACTGGAAATTCTATACTGAACTACTAGGCTGATAGATCGGAACTGGGGTCCAAGACTAGTCAGGGACATATAACTGAAAGTACCCTAAGAGTCTTATCGGACCAGATCCTGAAACTGATTTCTAGACTTGTCAGAACTACTTATCTGGAAGTGACGTAACCGTTTGAGAACAAACTGTAAACTGAACTGGGGTCCTGAGGCTAGTTCGAGCCATATTGTCATGACCATTTAATGGACCAACAAACTAGATTCTGAGTTTGATTCTGATAACTGGGAGGCACCACTGACACCTCAGGAAAAGACTGAAGTCCAACTGATCAATTGACAGTTTTTGAATAGTCTTGAACAGGTTCTATGTTCTAACTGAACTGAACTACTAAGTAGCTAATAGAGAAGCCAACTCATTCCAACAACACGGGAATTCCATAATAAGGAAAAATTTGAAGAATTAAAGAAATCTTATCCGACAAGGATAAAATTATTCTTATCAATGGAGTATTTATTCAACATATAAACAATAATAAATACTAAAAAATCTAGCCCAAATCACACTTCAAAAACTAGATGGAATTTAATACACAAATAATCTTTACTCGAAATATTAGGGCTTAAGTTCACTTTGGAAAGAACATCAACAATTCAGGTAAGAATTGATGGAGATCATATCAATAATAATCAAGGACATCATTCTATGTGAAATTAACGAATAATAACATATAATTTCTTTGTATTCGAAAACTTAGGGCTAAAAATGATATAGAAACTATGGGAGGGGTTTTGGGGGACACAAGGGAAGAACAATTTCCCTTGTTGAATTTCCACATACTTGATTTGAAGTTTGTTGATGGAGAAAGCTTGGACTGATGCAATGGATGAAAACCCTAGGCTTTCTTGAAGGGTTCTTAAGAGGAGAGCTTACAATGACTTTTCTGAAAACTTAGAGTGGGAATGAGGAATGAACCGTTTCTCCCCACTAATAGGTCTAAAATTATGACTAAAACAATGTAGTTGAAGCTTAGAAGAGTAGGAAATTACTAAGTAGCCCTTAGAAAATTGCTGGAAAAACTGACAAGTGACCCTAACGGGTCGTAGTGACTGACCATGACTCGTGGTCAAACTCGTTGAATACACTAGCCAGATTACTCTATGGCTCATCACTAGGGATCTAACGGATTGTTACAGGTGACCACGACTCGTGGTCACTATCTGTAGAGTACACTGCCCAACTCCTAAAATTCTTGACCCCAGCCTGACCACTAGTGACCTCGCGAGTCGTGGAACCTGACAATGACTCGTGAGGTCTTCTGTTTGGTACACTGCCTCTCCCTTATCATTTCTCAAACCTCCTTCCCACGACTGACCTAACGAGTCATTGGTTCTCAACGACCAGTTAGGTGAGTCATTCAGTGACAATTGTAGTAAATTTCTAGATTTTCTTATTTAAGTCCCAGATCTAGCCTATGAGTTTCTGGGGCATTACATATATTTATGCTAAATAAGTAATTCTAAGATTCAACAAGAAACACTCAATTCAATTTAACCCCTACCGTGCACATACTCCAACAAAGATGTTTAGCAACTCATAGATTTTCTAGACTTATTTCCCCCTAACAATGGATTAGGTCGTCACAATTCTTGGCTAGGATTCCACCATTAGAACGACCCATTGATTTTAGGATGCTAGGAAATCAAATGGAAAGAGAATTAGATAAAAATCTTACCTTGAGAAGGAGAAACTGGTTTGCCTTTGGAATATTGCACTTCTGCTCTCAAAGATCATGCTTTAGAGTACCAAAATTCTAATTGAAATCTTCATACCGCCTCTCATTGTCATAATCTTTATCCTTTACGCATTTTCTTTTGCTTTTATTTACTTCTATGCGATTTTTATTGCTAAATCACTAGATTTGAAAGTTAAAATTGGAAATTTTATTCATATATCTAAAAGAGGGAAATGGGGATTGAGCTAAAGTTTGAAATTCTAATTAGATTTTTAATTTATTATTGTATTCTTTAACTAATTATAGGCAATCATGTAAGTTATCATATTTTGACCTACTGATTCAACATATATCTTTTTGGTTCATCAAGAGTTGAGTTTGACTTTCAAACACCCTAAAATTTTGGCATCAATTTTTCTAGACTACTCTATCCCTCTCCTACCCTCCACTCCTGAGAATCTTTAGAATTCATATTACTTAACTATTAATTCTCCTCTAACCATCAAATGAAATGTGAATAATCCGTCCTCCTCTATTTGAAAGAAGAATTTATTGTTACATTAAATATTTAAATTTGCTCTACTTTAATTGTTTAACACTTTTTAAAATTAATTCCCTTCAAAGATAACCAGAGGAAATTCAGTCATTCAGGCGATTCTCTTTATTTTGGTTCATACATTTTAATTTTCTTCCTTATATAGTGAATTTAACTTGTTTATCCATATCAATTGTATTGATATAAATAGATCAATCTAATTTCTAAGCCCTAGATTCTTCAATTCCTTCAAAAAAAATATTTTTACTATATGTTGTACTATTTGTTGAAAAGATTGTATATTTTTCTTGCAGATAAATAAACTGCATAACGTTAATAATTCTTTTTCTATTTATTTTACAAAAAATTTTTGAAAGAATAATGTCGTCAAGTGCAGAAGATTTTGCAAAATAAAGCACAAAGAACAATCCAAGTGTTATTGTATCTGATGATCCTCCTGTGCAACAACAACATCTAATGCTCTTTGGAGTTTTATTGGTTTCGAATAGCCAAATTATTTCGATAATTATCCGTTTTCTAATTTCACCACTAATGAAAATTATCTAAACTTTGATATGTGAATATAATCTAAAGTACATTCTTCTGATTATGTTGTAAAGGACTAAACACTGAAAAAGATCTTGTTGTAGAGCAAAATAACAATAAAATCATCAAAAAGCAACAATAGAATTTTTTCCCACAAGGGTCAGTGCTTGTACCAAGGTAGATTACTGAAACATAAGTGACATATTATTTTTTTTTGTAATAATTATTTGATGTTGCAAATAAAATAAGACAAGTATCTACCTTGGTACAAGAACAGACCCTTATGTGATATATCTCATGATATTTTGTGGTGGAAAATTCTCTTCTGGGTTTTGGACGATCTAGTTGTTATTTTGCTCTCCAACAAGATTATTTTTAAATGTTTTGATCCT
>JACEIK010000991.1:162723-179181 GCA_018107945.1 Datura stramonium | reverse complement strand
CTATTGTCTTGCTTTTCAGATATATATTGATATGTTAAATATACAAAATTCTCTATACTAAAAATTACTAGTACATATTCTACCTCTCTTTTTCTTTTTCTCGGATCGTGATAATATCCATATCAAAGGCATCTAGTGAAATGGAGGACACCACTGGCCAGGCTTGATAGAATACCCTAGTAGTCCTATTATAATGCATTTTTTGTTTTGTTATTGATCTTGCATAGATTACATTGTTATGTTTTGAGTAATGTAGCTGTTTTTACTATTACACTACTGAGGCAAGCAGAGTCAGCAGCTATAGGAACTGTTGAATAGTAACTAGTCTGGATAAAGGTATAAATAAACATGGTGACTTTGTTTTATTTTGTATTAATAAGGTAATTCAATTTATATATTATATAGTAAGTATTAATAAAACTTGCTCATGACTAGTCTCAATGGATCTTTGTGAAACAACGTGAAATGGAATGTTGTTTGATCATACATCAGTTGTGTTAAGGAATTTAGTTTTTATTATTTTTGAATTTCAAGTTGACGAAATGTTGGTATTGTGAGACTTTATTATTTTCCAACTATACCTTATTTTATGCTAGCATGTGTCTCCTCATTCATTTATCATAGGGGTCACTAATAACACTCAAACTACACTCCTCATTTAGAGTGAATTAAAGCTATCATTGTATAAAAATAAATTACCCAACGAGTATAGGAGTCTAATCCAACAAGGACTAGAGAATGAATTGCACAAGTGTTGTTAAGTAAATTAAATTGATTTGCTTCCAATAAATAAAAACGTAAATGTAAATTTTGGGGGAAGTGAAGGCAAAAATATTATGGATTCTCAAGTCAGCTAATCAAGAGAGCAAGATAACTAAAATTGAGAAACAATAATGAGCAAAGGCTAGAGGTATGGTGTAGATGGGATGTCAATCAATTTGGGATTACTAGATAGTCATATTATTACTAACATTTGTAAATAACCTTGAAAAAAGATAGAGTATGATGTTTTTCAACCAATTAGGCTCCTTATCCTCGAGTCTTCTCGAATATCAAGATACAATTCAACTATTCCTATATGGATTTGATTAAGGGCAGAGCTATTTCTAGTCATCAATCTCTAAAGGGATTATGATCATGGATTTTTGCAATTTCTAGCCCAACCCCACATAATCAAATCCCAATCCACTATTAGATTCTCCCCCATTATTTAATTCTTCTTTTTCAAGAAAAAATCAAGTAAGAAAATCATACCCATATTTCCAACTATGAGAAATCAACTATAATTTGAGGAGAATTCAATAGATTTACACTAATCAAGTAATAACAAGACAAATTAAGCAATACCAAATCAACTTAAACAATCATCATCACACACCTCTAGTTATAGATTTAGCTGCTCATAATTAAGAAACACAAGACCATATTCATTAATAAACTCAATAATTTCATGTAATACCCCGGAGAGGCCTAAGAACAAACTCGGTAGTTGAATTTGAAAAGTGCAGAAAACTGGCAAAAACATCACAGACCGGACGACTCAATGACTAATGGGTGGATACAATGAGTCGTAGAAAGTAGTCATGGAATTGGGGTTCAGGTAGGCAGTGGTGACAACTGATGGTGTAACGACTCATTGTCAGGAACAATGAGTCATTATAACTGGTTGTTGGAAGGACTAAATTAGGCTGAGGGAGAAACAACGAGGAATCCCATAATTTATGGTAAGGAGGAACGAACCGTTGTTTCAAGTCGTTGCTTGTGGGTTGAGTTTTCCAGTGAATTAAATGGATGGAGACCATGACTCATTGGATGGAACCACGAGTCGTGGTGAGGCTCGTGGAAAGGGAAGCCAGATTTGGTCAAGGAGTTGACGACGGTCGATTCAATGACCCATTGTTTGATGTAACGACCTGTCCTGACGAGTCGTGGGAAGGACCTGAGAGATGTTATGAGGAAGTGGAACCAACGACTCAATACCACAAGTCGTGGTATATTGCCATGACCCGTTGGGTCAGTCGTTCGTTTGTCCGGTACTGTTTTCAGTGAAATAATTTAAGGGCATTTTTGAATTTTTCATGCTTTTATACCCTAAACTACGTCATTTTGGATATTTTCTGAATGTGATAAGAGGATTTAAGTCCTTTATGCATGTGCATTCTCATGCAAGAACTTTAGAGAGATTTTTAGGAGATTCAAGGTCTTCTTCCCAAGTTTCTATCAATTTCTTTATGGGTATTCAAGGAACTTTGAGTCAATCCATTTCCAGGTATATAGGGTTTTAGAATGGGTGAAATTCTTCCCCACCCATGCCCAAATTTCAATTTAAATCATGAATCCTCCTATTCAAGTCTATGGGGTTTTACTCAAATGCATGAAAATGTGATTTCTCCTTATGGTTATGATCTAATTGGGTGTTAATTATTGAATTATGAATAATGGGCTGGTTTTATATTATTTTATTCAAAAATCATATTTCAATCTTTTAAATCTAAAATGCTCATTTGGTGAAAGTTCATGAAAGTTATGATTTATGACGATTACTCTATAATTTGAGTTTATTGATGATGGAAAAGCATGATTTCCAAGTTACCCCTGTTTATGAGCATATTTTGAAAGAAACGAATATGAATAAGTATTGGACAATGCCCACATGTTGTAGAATGATTTATGATTTATGAAGCGAATTACATAATTTATCGATTTTATGATGTTGGCCGATAAAAAGGGTCTATGATTCTTGGATAAGCATGTTTTAAAGGGGGATCAATGATGATAAATGTTGTATTTTAGCCAATGAATCTTAATGCATGATGTTATTGATTTATGTATGAGCCTTTATGCATATTTTTCGGAGCAGTGTCTAGCACCGAGAAACTCGGCATTCGAAGCACTACGTCGGTGTCTCATAACCACGGGCCACCGTGGGTTTTTAAATGAAATGATGTATTGATAATGATCCCCTCAAATGTGATATCACGCCTAATGCACGACCCTCGCCTGGCAAGCTAGGGTCGGCTCTGCCCACTTGAGTGAGATAATTGGGGCATCATGAAAGGCTCTAACATGATGGTTTCGGTTATGATGAGTCCTCCCATTATTCTGCATGTCTTATGAACTGTTATATTTATGTTATTGGCTCAAGTTATCTTTTCATAATGTTTACTTATGATTATGAATATGAACAGTATACAAATGATTTGAAAGCCTTGAGCCTTATGTTTTCGATAGAGTTTATGATATATGCATGATGTCCTTCTCTTACGTTGACTTATGAGTCTTATTTTACTTTTAAATGTCTGTTTTACTTTCCTTGCATACTCAGTAAATTCTACGTACTGACCGCATACTTTCTATGCTGTATCATTTTATGATACAGGATTCGGATCTCAGGCTCATCCTCATCCTTAGACCATCTCGGCCTACGCTTTCATCTTATTGGTGAATCCTCATCTTTCGAGGGCCATTTGATAGACTTTCTTCTTCTTTATATTCAATAATTGTCGGGTTAGTTGGGGATGTTGTCCCATCAACCTATCTTGTGTATTAGAGGCTTTCAGGCAAGTATGTAGTGCTCAACTATGTATATGTCGAGTATTTCCAGATGTTAATCCATAATTACGTTTCTGCTATGTTTTTTTATTATTAATCCTCTTATTTGAATGANATGTAGTGCTCAACTATGTATATGTCGAGTATTTCCAGATGTTAATCCATAATTACGTTTCTGCTATGTTTTTTTATTATTAATCCTCTTATTTGAATGATATTAGTTGTATGCATGAGCCATGGGTCAACTTGGGGTCACTCGAGGTCCCTTGTCCCATGTCTACGATCAGGGTGTACGTTCGGGTCGTGAAATATCATTATTAAGAGTAAGCACAATCAAGCTCACAATATTTCTACAATGGTAGTTATACCTTCCTGAAGAAGAAGATAATGATTGACAAAAAGAAATATTCAAATAATTTCTTTTCTTCTCCAATGGAGTTCTTTCTCTCTCAAAAAGTAAAGGGAATATTCAATAATATTTTCAGAGTACTTTTTCTAGAATATATACAAAAATATGGCAAATATTCTCCCTTTTTTCAGGGCTGAATGTTTTTTCCCTTTTCAGGCGTCTTTTCACATGCGATGGAACTGGCGGTTCACCGGTTGCTAATCGCGAGCCACCGGTTGCTTTCCTCTGTGGTCCAATGATGTTCTAGGGCCTTCTGGGGATGCCTTCGGCGGTTTGCTGGTTGCCATCCGCGATCCACTGGTTGATTTCATAATTTGTCGAGCAAAGTACAACACCTATAAACGATGGAACAGGCGGATTGCCGGTCGCTGTCATTGAGCCACTGGTTGCGGTTACTCATCAAGTAGTAGTTGCCTGTGGTTGACTGGCGTTTCGCTGGTGTCCTTTGGTGGAGCGCCGATTTTCATTTGAATTTCATCCTTTTTACTCCAATTCCTTCTCTTCAATTTAGATAACTGCATATCCGAAGGCAAAAAAAGCATAAAATCCAACTAAAAAGACTCGTAAACTGAGCTAAAGTTCATGCTTAAGAGTCTAATGAGTTGGTAAATTATCAAATCATTAAACACCCAAACTTGAACCGTTGCTTGTCCTCAAGTACTACAATTCTTATCAGTTGAGCAAAAGGAATGACATGTCACTCCACAAGATTCTATGCATCAAAGACCACTTAATCTGTGATAACCCAAAAATTCTCACCCACTCAGAGAAAAAGAGAAGAAATTTTCCTCCTAAAAATGTGGAAAATTTCAAGAGGTAATGACAATTCATAAGCATGATTCACAACTGCTTTCATTTTTCAAAACAAGGTCATCGTTTATCCAATCAAATACACATAGCATCCCAAATCATAATGACTGCATATTCAAAGTTTTCCTTGGAGCTCACATAGTTCATGCCTCAATCACACCTTTACTTTAATGCAAGTATGTCCTCAAAAAGGAATGAATCCACTCACTACAAGAGAGAATCTCTTTTCTTTATCATAATTTAATGTACACATAAGGGATTATTAAAGAAAATGATCACGCTCACTCTTACAAAAGAAATCTCCATGCACACAAATTGACCCAAAGGCTTGCCCTCCATGTAATTCACCATTAATGTAGAGCAACTACACTAAAGATCAATTCGGACTTGCGGGTCATAATGAAGGTCAGGGGTAATGGTAGGACAAACATTTAGCTCTAGTGACTACAACCTTCCTAGTGCCTTTATGTGAATACTTTACTGCTTCTCATCCATCTTTTTAGTTCACTCAACCTTATTCCTCCTTTTTCAATCATTTTCATCTTCTATTTATCAAAGACCTTCCTTGAAGCCTATTTGGCTATCACATTAAACCTTGGTTATGCAAGAGGTAACACCGTTTCACTATTCTTTTCTCTTTTGGTACCTTAAGGTTTTTCAACCTATCATTTCATTCTTTTAGAACAAATTTGGTGCTACCTCAAATTTAGGCTCCTCATATTTTCCCCTTTCTTGTAAAACCCCAAACTTAGGCTTTTTACCTCTTTCTCACTGATTTTCTTATCTCTCCCAATGTCTTGGACTTCAAGCTCCCATTATTCTCCCTCACTCACCACTAGCAATTAGGGAGGATTGGTGCCAAGAAGAAGGTTACAAAAAGGGACATTGGCTTGTAATGTGGTTTCAAAGAATAAATAGTCCATAGGCTCAATATTAGCTAGCAAGGGAAGACATTTTTAGAGGTCATTTTGGATGAAGTGACTATTCAAATGAATGCCTAAAATCATGTTCCTAGTGCAACTACATCTAGGATTTTGCCTTAAGTCACACATAGGGAAAGCTCTAGAGAAGAAGAGATGCATGAGATTCTTCCAAAATTCTTACCACACAAGGCATCACACCCAAAGAGTTCACACAAGTCATCATTGTCACAAGATTTAGATTCAAGACATGAGAGCATGCAAATTCACAAGCCAAGCAGGGAATATGTAATGTATGACAAGAGACTGCTACATTTTTCATTTCAAATGACCGTTTTCATGTTTTTCATGCAACACAAAAGAAGGTTTGGTTGTATCTCTCAGAAACAGTTCAACAAAATACTCAAAGAAAGACATGGCATTTTCCCTTAAGACAGTCGCCCCACAATCTATTATCGAGAAATGTCAACCCGGTTTGACAACCAAAAAAAAAAAAGAAAAGAAAAATAAAGTGCTCCTTAGGAAAGAACTGTGGTATGAAGAAAACCCTTGGAGTTTGATTACTACCTACTATTTACAAAGGCAAAAATAAAATTTTGGATAACAATGAAACATTTGGCAGTTAAAGCCCACAACCATTCATTAGCACTAGCATTCAAAGACAATTCCTTTCATTCATTCTTAATATTAACAAAACAAACAGCCCGACAAGGGCTACATCAAGTCATAAACAAAATAAACCACAAATGAACGCCCAAAAGAACACTCATCCCACCCCAAATTTAAACACTACATTGTCCCTAATGTAAGCATGTAAAGCGAAGAGGGCGAGAACTTCCTGAGTTGGTCACTCCTCATCATTCCCATTATCATCAGCGCCAGCTCTAGCCTCTCCCTCAAGGCCTTTATCACCTAGTTCCTCTTCCTCCTCTCCTAAGACCTTAAACAAATCATCAATGGGGCCTCGGACTATAGAAGGGGCAACTATCACTACATCAACGACGCTCAAATCAGGAACCTCCATGGATTTATGACTCTTCCACTCATTTAGTTTAGTATGGAGAGAAGTAACAGCCCTATGATGCCACAAAAACTCAAAGATTAGATCCAAATCATAAAAATAAAAAATTTGCAGAAAACTTAAAAATTTGTCCCCAGGCACAGGACAGGTCGTTAAGTGATCCGTTGGAGGTTCCCACAAGTTGTGGTGTGACTCATGGGGAGTGGCAGTGAGGAGATGAGTGGAGGAGGCAGTGTACTTAATGGAAGGACCAAATGATTTGTGGTTTGACACCACGACTTGTTAGGTGAGTCATGGTCAGTTGGTAACTTGTTGTTCAAGGTCGAGGCAGTGAGGTTAAAGGATGGTGACCATGAGTCATGGTCACCAAAAATTACACATGAGGTGGCCCATCAGGAGTCTCAAGTGAAGCATGGAATAGTGTACTTCACAATTGATGTAACGACTCGTGAGTGGTAGTAACGAGTCATTAGGTCCCTCGTGGTGACCCCGTCGACCAGATTTTAGACTTTTGCCCAGGGTTATTTTTGTAATCTCCTACCTATTTAGACCCTATACTACGTTATTTTAGGTAAAATTTTAGAGATATTAGAGGGATTGAATGGTTTTCCTCCTCATTCCCCACGTAAACTTTTAGAATATGATCGCAGTTTTCTCTCAAGAACTCAGGCCAGAGTAGGGCTTCACACACATTGCAGCAGATTCAAGCTTCCTTCTCCCGAAAATTTTCAGTTAGGTATGTTGGAAATCAACAAGGGGAATGTTCTTCCCTTGTGTCTCCTAAAACTCTTCCTCAGCATTTTTAGTTTTCTCAGTTTTATAGATTCTATTTGTTATTACATGTCTTCTAGTTCAACATATCTTTATTGCCTACTTCATAGTGTTATGTTACTCTCACCTACTCAGTACATTCAAAGTACTGACGCTTACCTTCTATGATGTATCGTCTTATGATACAGGCGCAGGTTCTTAGACTCAGCCCTACCAGTAGGTTCCTGCAGGCGATATAAACTGTACCAGTGGTGAGTCCTCATCTTTCGAGGATGATGTTTAGTTTCCTTTAGTTATTTTGGTCATTCAATTGGACTTAGAGTTAGCTAGGGGCCTTTCCCAGCAACTCATCAAACATAGAGGCTTTCAGATTCTGTTTAGCATTTTATACATTTGGAGTTGTTTTCTAAAAATGTTCTATCATTATGTGTCAGCTTTATTTCTTTTGAATTCCTATGTTTCTCGTTTAAATCTTTTGTTGTACATATTTTATGTTACTTAGAGTGCCAGTGTATGATAGACTAGGGGTTGACTTGGGGTCACTCATGGCCCCAAGTACAATTTTCCATCTAGGGCATAGACTCGGGTTGTGACAAGCCCCATCCACAACATCCACTCTATTTCATAACTTGGTAAAGCTCTCATACATGGATTTCATCTCCCTTTTTTCCGTTTGGGTGATAAGGGAATGGAGGCTCTTAGCCAACTTTAGAAGTTGGCTCTCATGAGAGTTAGTCATTTCCACAAGCGTGTGGAGAATACTTGGTTGGGAGGATGTTGGAGGAGGTGATGCTCCCCTAATAGGTACTTCACCAGAGGCTTTTCCTGATGTCTCTGGGTGTGGCAAGTTCAGATTGGAGGCCTGTGGAGACTGCTCAAAAACATAGGAGTGAGAACCTTTTGGCAAATCAAAGGCCTGCATCTACTTCTTCTTAAACTTGCATCTGAATCCCTTTTGCGATCCATTATAATTACACTAGTAGCGGAGCTAGGGGCTTTGTCTGGGAATAGTTGTACTTGGGCTTTCAAGAAAAGTTGGGAGATGAGCACAACATATGGCATGGAAGTGCTGGTTTGCCTTGCTTTCCTCTTCATTTGTATGACCAAAATTTCTCCAAAATTCATGGGGATCCCTCTTATGATGCAAGTGATAAGGATAGCTGCTTCAAAGCTGACCCATTGCTCGTTTTGTTAAGGTATGATCCAGCTAAAAATGATGTCTAACAAAAATATGGCCTGAAACTTGAGATCATGGCGAGAAATTTCACCATCCATTGTAGCCTAGAAGGGTGTGTCTATGGCAATGGCTGGAGTTATCCATGAGACTTGATTCTCCTTGTCAGCAATTTTATCCATATATTTCGAGCTGGTTTCAACCTTATCCTCCCAAACTAGATAATTAATGGCTGCTAGAGTGATGTCAACATCCACATCTCACACCCTAACTGAAGGTAGGCAAAGAAATTCATCCACCTTTCCCTTATGGTGCATGCTCTCCTGCTTGGCCTGGTAGGTAAGACTCCAAGACAAGGATGGAGTAATAATCCGAGAGTGGATTGGAAAAAACATGCCATTGTATGTTAGTGAATTGAGTTGTGATGTTGGGGAGGTTACCTCACAGCCCCACCAAGTCAATTCTTTTATCTACGGTGATCGAACGACCCTTGCAAATGGCATAGTTCCCTTTCATGCCGGGCACACAAAAAATTATGGCTTCCTACGAGTTGGTGGATGTTGCAGATGCCTTTGCTTTCCCTTTTCCTTTTGTATATAAGGAGGCTAGGGCCTTGCCCTTGGTCGGGTTCCTAGATGAAGTCACGGTCTGCAAGAGTTATGTTAATGCCATACATAATGTTTCTTTTTTTATTTTTGTAATGATAATATGGACAAACAACAACTACTCTAAAGATTAGATGAAAAACAAGATGAGGGATCATCATGAAAATGCTGGAAGCACTGGCGGAACATTAGCGAGCCATCGGTTGCGATCCGTAAAGCGCCAATGCAGTATCCTGAAGCCAAATTTTTGCTCGAATCGGAGTTTCATCAGCATTTTGCTCGACCTGACCGGCAAGTAGCCGATGCTCGTCGTCCCCATTGCCTCAAAATACACACCAGCATCTAACTCTCAAAAACACATACTCAAATCATATGTAAGCATTGACTACACAAGCAAAAAGAAATAAAATGATGATTTACCCTTAAGAATATCACCCAATCTATCATCGGGCAAATCGTGTCCATTATAGCCCTTGGGATTACTCAAACTTCACCCCAAAGTCAATTATGAAATACATCATGTGAATCTCCAACTACACAATAGCAATAATCTCCCCTCTCCCCACACCCATTTAAGCATCAGACCCCTACTCCCTACTAATCTCACATTATATCAATCAACAACATTTATCATATATATCCTCAATAATGAAAATTTGGGGAAAAAGGGTTGTCAAAAGAACGGAGAGACATGCTACAATATAGTTCATATGCCCCAAGACTACAACTTGTAACAATATTAGAGTGTTAGGAGCATTTTACCAAAACACATGAATGAGAGTAGATGAGAAATATGGAAGGATGTACTTGCCCAACAATGGTGCATATTGAAATTTTCTTGTAGGGAGTAGGATTGTACTGAGAATGAGGTAGAGGAAATGGGTTACAAGGGTTTTTATAGGTGAAGGAAGATGAATGGGATTGGTTCAGGAGAAGGTGGGGAGATAATGGTGATTTAATTGAAAAGGGAGTGTTTGAATATGTAAAGGTGAGTGGGAAGGTGTAGTGTTGGGAAGAGAAAAGGTGTATGGGGAACTGCTAAAGGTGGGAAAAAGGTAATTTTGGGAGAATAAAATATGAAATGATTCGATTAGGGCGGTTTAAAAAAGAATCTGGGTCGGGTCGGTCAATGGGTTGGTCAAGATTTTAAAACAAGGTATATACCTGTATCGGTGCTTCACCGGTGGTTGCTGATGATAAGTGGCGGTTCGTCGCCTTAATAGTATTGACCTAAATTGGTGCCTAGTTATATGCTTCATCTCCAATGGTTGACCGGCATTTCACAAATTGGACTCTCGTTCCACTAGTGGACCGCCATTTATGCCCAATTTTGAGGTATTCTAACCTGAGCCGACAGTCATGTAGTGGTCCGCGGACTGGTGTTGGCCTTTCTGTCAGTGACTCGCCGGTTTGGCCTTTTTGTTCCTAGGTTTCTTCCTCCATTCTCAAGGCATCGGTGGTTCACGCATTTGGACCTATGATCGCCGATCTAGAGTGGTGCCTGCCCTGTTTTTGTGCTCCCCCTCCCTACTTCATATCTACTTCGTCCTACTAAACAAAAATAACAATGACATTAAAAAACTCAAAAGAAAACACTTGGGTTGCCTTCCAATGAGCACCTTAGTTAATGTCGTGGCACAATGTATCCCTCATTCGGATTCCATTTTCTGGAGGATCATCCTCCGACTCATCCTCTTCCAAATCAACTCCTCCATTTTTGCTCTCATCGTTCAACACTCCAATCACCTTGCCTACATTGGGAGGTTCCGCAGATTTGCATACTGTCATAACCCTAACACGGGACGGATAGAAACACAGGACAAGGAGCCCCGAGAGACTCCAAGTCAAACCATGTCATGAACATACATCTAACTCAATCAAGTAACGAAGAAGACTTAACATAATAAATATGGCGGAAATCCGAACATAACATAATAATTTAAATATACAACTGAAGTCTGAAGCTGAATACAATCTATTGTCTATAAAGCCTCTAATTCTAATGAGTGATAGGACAAGATTCTAACTAACTCTCTAAGTCTGAAACTGAATATACCAAGATAACTAGTGATAAATGGTCCTTGGGAGATTAGTACTCACCATAGAAGCTGGATGTTAACTACGAAAACTGGCTAGTGATGGGGCTGAGTTTGAAGATCGGAACCTGTATCATAAAATGATACAGTAGTGTATGCGGTCAGTACGTGAAATGTACCGAGTATGCAAGGTAAGTAAAATTGCTTAAGTAAGTAAAATAATTTAAAACATGCATAATATAAAACAACATCAAGATAAGAATCTGAGAGTAGGGCTTGCAAGCTATTTTCTGAAATCATGACCTGAACATAACTGAATATCATAACAGAATCGAATGACNCATACATACATACATACATATATATAGATATCATGAATGATAAACATGCATAATTGAAATCATGAGGAACAATGGGAGACTCGTCTTTTAACCGACAGTACCACGATAGAATTTACGTGGTCCCGACTATCACACTCAAGTGGGCAAAGCTATCCAAAGCCTTGTAAGGGCTAAGGACGCTACCATGATATCAATATCAAGCTGAAGGACCCTTTGGGGCAGGGGAAAGCTCACATAGGAGGTCCCAAAATAATCTGATCCTACCCATGTTGGCGTGTAGTTCTAAGGCATAAGGTTGACTGACCCATAGTCTACTCGGTGCTAGACACTTCTCCCAAAAATATGCATATGTTCTCCATCATTTTTCAACAAAGCTAACTATCGTCTATTGACGAAGCTAAATAATCATGAATACATATAAATCTGAATCATACATGAGGGGCCTTGGTTCAAACCATACCACAAGCTGAGCATAATTGGGAATCTTGACTCCCAAACCACGTGGTAAGCTAATTAACTTGAAATCATACATCACACTTGAAAATATGGGCTTTCCCAATACTTAAACATGCTTGAAAATATGTAATTCACTAGAAAACATGATCATAGACATGGGTAACTTGAAAACATACTTTTCATCAATAATATCTCATCATTCTTGAACATGCATAAAAAATCTCAACTTTAATTTCATGAAGTTTTCATGGATGGGCATTTTAATTTATAAAGCTTCAAAACATTATTATAATTGAAAATAATGTAAAACTTGATGACGAATCATAATTCAATAATTGAAACTTGGTTAGATCATACCCATGGTAGAAACTTAGGAGATTCATGCATTGGGTTAAAACCCCATAGGATCAACATATAGATTTTCATGAATTAGAGAGGGATTGGGCATGGGTGTGAACAAATTCACTCATTCATAACCCTACATACCTGAGATAATCTGATTCTATAATTTAATTGATTGCCCAAGGAAGAATTGAATAAAACTTGAAGGAAATTGAGCTTGATCACCTCTCTAGACCCTTACTCTTGCATGCAAGAATACAAATAACCTAGAATGAACTTACCCCTCTTAAAACTCATTATTCATACTTTAAATTGGTGTAGTTTATTCATTAGGATCATAGAAATTATGGATAAGCCCTTGTTAAATTCGCAAAAAATAATTGATTGTCAATCCCCATGAGGGACTCGACGAGTCATTACCAGGGGAAACGAGTCGTCACTTGCTGTCATGAAGTCTACTGCCAATTTTCATCAAAATGTCCCCATGAGGGACCTAACGATCCGTTTTTGGTTACCACGACTCGTGGTCACCACTCATTACCTCCACTGTCAAAACCTTAAGTCATTCACCAAAATCTGACCATGACTTACCTAAGGAATCGTGTTACCTAACCACGACTTGTGGTGTCAAACCGTAGGGTACACTGCCACTTCAACCTTCTCCTTCCAATTTCCCTTGACCACAGTTGACCTGACGACTCGTGGGGCTGACCACAACTCGTGGTCACACCCGTGGTCACCCCAACTCTGAATTTTCCACATATGTCAACACCTCTCACCATGAGTCACTTAACAACTCATGGTCAACCTAACGGGTCACGTGACGACCCGTTCTGTGACATGGTGCAGAAAATTCTGTTTTCTCTATTTCAACTCCCAGGTCTGACTTTAGTCTTCCGGGGTATAACAATATCTCCCCTTGTGATTATTCATCCTCGAATGTTGAAAGTCACATAGAAAAGCAGAGAAATGCAATCATCATATTCAAATACTGATCATATCAACTGAAAACTGACAGAATGACTAACTCCGATTTAAGCTACATGACTGAACTGAATTCATGAATCATACATTCGTCCACATACATGAAAGAAACTAGGGAACATGAATTGAACACGATATTGAATAGTGTTTTAGGGAAAAAACTAATACCTCAAGCTGGAACTGAGCTGGTAGGGGATAAATGTGGGTATCTAGCCATCATATCTACCTCGGCTTCCCACGTAGGTCCCTCAACATGCTGATTCCTCCATAAAACTTTAACTGAAGCTACTTCCTTGTTCCTTAGCCTTCGAACCTGATGATCCAATATTTCCACTGGGAGTTCCTCATAACTAAGGCTGTCTTTCATATCTACACTGTCCAGCAGAACTAGAGTTGAATCCACCAAACACTTCTTTGAGAGCGATACATGAATAAAAGGATGAATAGAAGCTAATTCTGAGGGCAACTATAATTCATATGCCACCTTGCCAACCCGTTTCACAATCCGTTAGGGGAAATCATTACGTAGGGATGAGTTTTCCTTTCTTTCAAAACCTCATAACTCCCTTCATGGGATAGATCTTCAGTAACCCCCAATCATCCACTTTGAACTCATGTTCTCTACTTCTCACATCAGCATAGGACTTTTGGCGACTTTGAGCCATTTCCAACCTATCCCGTATGAGCTGAATCATCTTCATGGCCTCATGGACTGAATTTGGTCCTATCATTGTAGCTTTACCTACTTCAAAACAACCAATAGGAAATCTACACCTCTGCCCTTAGAGAGCCTCAAATGGAGCCATCTGAATTCTTGAATGGTAGTTGTTATTGTACGCGAACACAACAAGAGGCAAAAGGTCATACCAACTACCCTTGAGGTCAATCACACATGCTTTCAACATGTCCTCGAGAGTATGAATTGTCCTCTCTGCTTGACCATCCATTTGCGGGTGAAATGCTGTACTGAGCTTAACTTGAGTCCCAAGTCCTTTTTTAAATGATCTCCAATACTAAGAGGTAAATTGGGTACCTCTCTCTGATATGATGTGCAAGGGAACTCCGTGCAACTGAACTAGCTCTCGGATGTATAGTTTGGCATAATCCTCCACTGACTCAATGGTTTTGACCTGTAGAAAAAAAGCCGCTTTAGTGAACCTATCTACCATAACCCAAATGGATTCATACTGTCTAYGAGTGYGAGGCAAACCTGTAATGAAGTCCACATTGATCTCTTCCTACTTCCAAGCAGGAATGCTAATATCCTGAAGCACATCCCCGGGTCTTTGATGCTCAACCTTAACTTGTTGACAGTTTGGACACTTGGCCACAAATCTGCAATGTCCTTCTTCATGCCATTCCACTAATAGACTTCTCGAAGGTCACGGTACATCTTGATGGCATCGGGGTGAATTGAATATCTGGAACCGGTGAACCTCACGCAACATCTGATTTCTCAAATCATCAACGTCCGGGACACATAAGTGACCCTGATATCGAAGCACACCATCTCCCCCTTTGGAGAAGACCTCTGTCTTCTAATTCTGAACGACTTCCATTAACTTTACCAAAATAGCGTCCTCGTTTTTCCTAGCTTTTACATCAGTCACCAAGGTCGATTTTGATCCATTCTAGATAATAACATCGCCATTGATCGAGTCAACCAAATAAACTCCCAACCTTGAAAGTCGATGCACATCCTTCACCAGCTCCTTTCTCCCCTCATCCACATGGGACACACTCTCCATAGAGAGTCTACTAGGCGCGTCTGCTACTACATTAGCCTTGCCTAGATTGTAAAGGACACTCATGTCGTAATTCTTGAGTTACTCCAACTACCTTCTTTACCCCAAATTTAGGTCCTTCTAGGTAAACACATATTGTAAACTCTTGTGGTCCGTAAACACATCCACATGGACCCCATAGAAATATTCTCGCCAAATCTTCAATGCAAATACCATCACCGCCAATTCAAGATTATGGGTCGAGTAATTCTTCTCGTGAACTTTTAGTTATCTAGAAGCGTATTCTATCACTTTACCATGATGTATCAATACACAACCAAGGCCGACTCTAGAAGCATCGCAGTACACCACAAATCCATCAGTACCATATTAACGTTGGTGCTGAGGTAAGTTGAGTTTTCAACTCCTGAAAGATCCTTTGACAAGTATCCGACCATTAGAATTTCACTTTCTTTTGGGTCAATTGCGCCGCAATAGCTAAAAACGCTCAACAAATCTCCTATAGTACCCCGCTAAACCAAAGAAACTCCTGATGTCTGAAGGATTCTGCGGTCTAGGCCAATTCTTTACAGCTTCTATCTTTTGATAGTCCACTTTTATGACCTCACTCGATACCACATTACCTAAAATGCCACCGAGTTCAATAAAAACTCGCATTTGCTGAATTTTGCATATAATTGGCGATCCTTGAAAGTCTATAATACCACCCTCAAATGAGCAGCATGTTCCTCCTCACTTCGACAGTATATCAGGATATCATTAATAAAGACGATCACGAACTTATTCAAGTATGTCTACATCCTGTTCATCAAGTCCATAAAAGCTGTAAGGAAATTTTTTAGTTCAAAAGATATAACTACAAACTCATAATGACTATACTGCATCCTGAAGGATGTTTTCGAGAATCACTCTTCTGAACCCTGAGTTTATGGTATCCGTATCCGAGATCTATATTCAAAAAGCATTTAGCACCCTGAAGCTGTTTGAACAATTCCTTAATCTTGGGAAGAGGATACCTGTTTTTTATGGTGACCTTATTCAATTGTCAATAATCAATACACATACGAAGAGAACAGTCTTTCTTTTGACAAAGAGAAGTGACACACCCCATGGGGATTTGCTCGACCTGATGAATCCCTTATATAAAAGGTTTTTCAACTACTCCTTCAACTCCTTTAACTTGACTGGAGCCATTCTGTCACGCCCCGCCTTGGGGGGTATGACTGGCACCTGGTGCCCTACTAGGACCTGAACTGCTAGACTACTGAGCCTAAGCACTTCTGGTGCCTGGC
>JACEIK010000991.1:129160-160714 GCA_018107945.1 Datura stramonium | reverse complement strand
CGGAGGGGCTCTGCCCTGGCTCCTCCCGCGATGGTTCGACGAGTCAGTTATCCTGTCTTTCCTCGGGCCTTTTCCTAGCATGTATAACATTCAAAACTCTCAACCAATATGCGAATAGGCAATCTACATGTCGAGAATTTACGGGTGTAACACATTCTGTATGGCTAATAGGTATAGGCTGCGTATCGAGACGAAGTTCAATACCAAAATCAATCTCCCCCTCAGGAGGGATTCCTGGTAGATCATTTGGTAAGACTTCTGGATACTCACATACTACTAGAACTGACTGGATAGTCGGGGTCTCAGATGTAGCATCCTTAACCCTAACTAGAGGGTATACACAACCTTTGGAGAACATCTTTCTGGCCTTAAGGTAGGAAATGAAATAACATACAAACACAACTAAACTACCCTTCAATTCTATGATTGACTCACGCTGAAAACTGAACTCTACTGCCCGGGTTCTAAAATTAACTGTAATAACATGCAAATAGCCAATCCATGCTGAGGATAACATCAAAGTCGGTCATGGCTAACTCTACTAGATTTACTGAGGTGACTTTCTGAAGGATTGTGACCGGGTAACTCCTATACACCCGTCTAGCTACAACTGAATCACCCACTAGAGTAGAGACTGAGAAGGGTTCTGACAAGATTTCAGGACTTACACCAAAACTAGTAGCCACATAAGGTGTCACAAAAGACAAGGTAGCCCCTGGACCTAACAAAGCATATACATCAAGATGGAAAACCCGTAACATACCAGTGACTACATCAGGGGAGACCTCCTGCTCCTGGGGGGATTCTAGGGCATAGAATCTATTTTGGCATTGACCGCCGCCTGTGCTAGTAGATGCACCCTACTGAGATGGGCAGGCTGGTGGAGCTGCTGAATTGGAAGCTGGGCCTCAGCCCCTATCATGGACCTGTCTATCTTCTAGGCAATCTCTGAGCATATGCCCGGACTTAACGCACTCGAAGCAAGAATGTGTACCCGCCAAACACTGACCCGTGTGCCTCCGACCACACCTATCGCAAACTAGAATGCTGGAATCCGCAGGCCTACTGCTCTGACCCCTAGAGCTTGATGCTCGTCCTTTCTAACCGTACCTAGGTCTTGATGGAATACTCATTGCTGAAGATGCTGGGGATGAAGATTTATGGTGGGACTACTGTCGGTGCCCACCACCTGGCCTCCATTGAGAGATCCTATAGTTGTCGGTCCTGTCCCTCTTGGCCTCTCTCTCCCTCCGATGCGCTGCCTCCATCGACTGGGTGTAAAAAACTATTCGAGGGAAATCCATATCCTGATGGAGCATGGTGGTTTTGCAATCCTTTTCTAGATAGTCCGCCACCCCATGAACAAACCTGCTCACTCGCGCCCTCTGATCAACCACTAACTCTGGGGTGTACTTTGACAGTTGAGTGAACTCTAGGGAATATTCCTGCACTGTCATCTCCCCTTGTTTTAGATTCATGAACTTGAACGCCTTCAGCTCCCTTATTTCCTGAGGGAAGAACCAATCTAGAAACGCTACATAAAACTCATCCCAACTAATACGGCCAGATTCGACTGCCCAACTATCCTTACACTGTTCAAACAAAATATGTGCGACCCTCTTCAGTTGATATGAGGCAAAATCAACACACTTCACTCAATTCATGTCACGACCCAAAAGTACACCTGAATCGTACACATGGGACAAGGAGCCCTGAGAGACCCCAAGTCAACCCATGGCATGAGCATATAACTGATTAATTCACATGAGACGGAAAGCTTAACTTAATAATCATGAACTAACTGAAAATCATAACATGAGTTATAAGAAACAACAATACATGATCCAAACATAAATGGCTGAATACTACAAATAGGTCTAAAAGCCTCTGATCATAACAAAAGGGTTGTAGGGACACAACCCCAACTAACCCCAACATTTCTTAAAACACAAAATAAAACAAAAAAAAATAGACATGATTTGAATATGAAGCCTTAGATTCATAAGTACAAACCACTTAAATCTGAGAACAGAACTGAGAGCAAGCTAAGAGCGATGCTGAACCTGCGAACCGGATCCTGAAAATATACGGGTCAGTACTTGGAAGGTACTGAGTATGTAAGGTATGCAAAATAATACTTAAAAATATAAAAGTTATAGGATTGTGGATATCATGATCATAAGATTGAAATCGTAAGTATATCATAAGGCTCAAGATTTCCAAAATATTTGTAATCCTATCATAGTCGTAACATGTGAGAAAAACATTTTATAAAACATAACTTGAGACAAAAGAACATAATCATTCGTTCATTAAAACCATGAGGAACAATGCGAGATTTTTACAACCGACATACCCTCTATGAGCACACTTGGAGCCCGACTTGTAAACCTAGTTTGGAGGTCTTTCATACCTTGCAAAGGGTATGAACAATTAAAGGCATGATATCACTCGTTAAGGCCCTGTAGGTCATAGGGGGCGGTCATTGAGGAGGTCCCAAGCATAACCTATGGTGGCACGTAGTTTTGAGATTCAGGACGTAACCTAGGCCCCGAACCTACTCGGTGTGAAGTACTACTTCCAAAACATACAACATGCTCATAGGAATTCATACATGACATGCATGTCTAGGTAAATCGTGAGAATCATATCATGCATGAGTATTCGTAATACTAGCCATGGAATTGGGCCCGTGAATCGGCCAAAATCATAGTTCATAAATCATAAGCTACATGTGGGCATTGCTCATAATTTAAATCATGCTTTAAATGCTTAAATTTATGGGAACATGATCATAACAACATGAGTAGTTGAATACATGCTTAAAATTCAAAATTTCGTACTATGCTTGCGAAATCATCTAGACCATGAACTTTACTAAAAATTTCTCATGATTGGGCATCTATACTTTTAGGTTGGTTAAATCATTATAAAAATATTGAATAAACAAGTAAAATCAGCCCATATAAATTTGAAATTCATAAGTTCGGCATACCACAACAAGCTCATTTCAAATTTTAAGGAATCATGAAATTTGATAAAGACACATAAAGTTTTGGTAACTTGAAACATAGAATTAGGGAGAAATTCGGCCTGTGTAGGGACTAAACTACCCATTCAAAACCCCACATACCTAGAACTACATGATTCTTAACTCCCTTGAAAAGACTTAGGTGGAAACTTGAAGAATTGAAGAACAACACTTGAAATTCCTCCACTCCCTTCTCTAGTTATTTCAAATGCCAAATGAGATTTAGCATGAATTACTTTATCCTTAAAAGACCCTGACCCGACCTCAAAACAACATTGTTTAGCGTCCAAAAGTGTAGAAAAGTCGAAATTTCCTTGAAAAAATAGTTCTAGCCTCGACCACGAGTCATACCACGAAGTAACGAGTTGTGGTCGCCTCTCGTGGTCACCTCTCCACTTTTCAATCTTCTGAATCTGGCCTCAACTCACATACCACGACTCATAGTAACATCCTACGGGTCGTACTGTCCGTCATGGTTCCATCCGCCCATACCAAATACGTCTTAACTAAAACTCCTCACCAATACTTGGTGCTACATCCTACAAGTCGTACCATGACCCGTGAGGACTCACTTTGGCACCACTGAAAATTTCACCACGACTCCTAACCACGAGTTGTACCTACACGCAACGATTCATAGGACTACTCATTGTATGACCCCAGGCTCCCGAAGTTCATCACAACTTGAGTCACGAGTCGTAAGTCCTCACCACGATTCGTACCTCGAGTCATCTAGATGCAAAATTCCAAGTTTTTGTAGTTTTCAACTTCAACTCCAGGGTCTATTCTTAGCCCTTTCCGGGGTATTACAATATCTCCCTCTGTGAAAGATTCATCCTCAAATGTAGGAAACAAGAAGAAAATAGAAACATACAATTACCATATGCAAAGACTAATCATTTAAGCTGAAAACTGATGGAATGACTACCCTCGAAAAGAAATACATAGCTGGACTGAATTAAGACATCACATACATATATCATATCATAAAACAAACTTGCACGCATGAATGGAACATGAAAAACTTATTAGAGGTTTAGGGCAAAAACTGATACCTCAAACTGAAACTGGGACGGTAGGGAACAAGTAGGGGTATTTAGCCATCATATCCGCTTCAGCTTCGCATATAGCTCCCTCAACATGCTGATTTCTCCATAACACCTTTACTGAAGCTACTTCCTTGTTCCTCAGCCTTCAAACCTAACTATCAAAGATTGCAATAGGAATTTCTTAATAATTGAGGCTATCCTTCACGCCAACACTTTCCACCGGAACCATCAAGGCAGGATCTCCCATTCACTTTTTCAAGAGCGATACATGAAATACGGGATGAACTGAAGCCAACTCTAAAGGTAACTCTAACTCATAAGCTACCTTACCCACTCGTCTCACAATCTGGTATGGGCCAATATAGTGGGGGCTGAGTTTCCCTTTATATCTAAATCTTATTACTCCTTTCAAGGGGGATACCTTCAGAAACACCCAATCGTCGATCTTGAACTCAAGCTCTCTTCTCCTCACATCTGCATAAGACTTTTGGCGACTTTGAACAATTTTAACCTTTCTCTTATTTACTGAACATTCTCCATAGCCTCATGGACTGAATCTGGACCCACTAAAAAAGCCTCACCGACTTCAAAACACCCAATGGGTGATCTACACCTTCTCCCATAAAGAGCCTCGAACGTGCCATCTTAATGCTGGAGTAATAGTTGTTGTTGTAGGCAAAGTCAATAAGAGGAAAATGCTCGTCCCAACTACCCTTGAAGTCAATAACACAAGCTCTCAACATGTACTCAAGAGTCTGGATAGTTCGCTCTAACTAACCATCTGTTTGCGGGTGAAATGCCATGCTAAGCTTGACCTGGGTGCCAAGTCCCTTTTGAAAAGATCTCCAGAACTGGGAGGTGAACTGAGTACCTCTATTTGATGTAACAGAAAAGAGCACTCYGTACAATCTAACCAAGTTTTTAATGACCAGAGAGTACACCCGGATTGTAGACACGGGACAAGGAACTCCGAGAGACCCCAATTCAACCCATGGCATGAGCATATAACTATTTCATTCACATGATACGGAAAGCTTAACTTGATAATAATGAACTAACTGAATATCATAACATGAGTTATAGGAAACAAAAATACATGATCGAAACATAAATCGCTGAATACTACAAATAGGCCTAAAAGCCTCTAATCATAATAGACGAGTTTAAGGGACAAAACCCCAACTAACCCCAATATTTCTGAAAACACAAAAAATACAAAAAGATAGACATGGTGAACATGAAGCCCTAAAATCATGAGGACTCACCACTGAGAGCTAAGAACAGAACTGAGAGCAAGCTAAGAGCGATGCTGAACCTGCGAACCGGATCCTGAAAATATACGGGTCAGTACTTGGAAGGTACTAAGTATGTAAGGTATGCAAAATAATACTTAAAAATATAAAAGTTATAGAAGTGTGGACATCATGATCATAAGATTGAAATCGTAAGTATATCGTAAGGCTCAAGATTTCCAAAATATTTGTAATCCTGTCATAGTCGTAACATGTGATAAAAACATTTTATAAAACATAACTTGAGACAAAAGAACATAATCATTCATTCATTTAAACCATGAGGAACAATGCGAGATTTTTACAATCGCATACCCTCTATGAGCACACTTGGAGCCCGACCTGTAAACCTAGTTGGGAGGTCTTTCATACCTTGCCAAGGGTATGAACAATGAAAGAAATGATATCACTCGTTAAGGCCCTATAGGTCATAGGGGACGGTCATTGAGGAGGTCCCAAGCATAACCTATGGTGGCACGTAGTTTTTAGATTCAGGATGTAACCTAGGCCCCGAACCTACTCGGTATGAAGTACTACTTCCAAAACATACAACATGCTCATAGGTATTCATACATGACATGCATGTCTAGGTAATTCGTGAGAATCATATCATGCATGAGTATTCATAATACTAGCCATGGAATTGGGCCCGTGAATCGGCCAGAATCATAGTTCATAAATCATAAGCAACATGTGGGCATTGCCCATAATTTCAATCATGCTTGAAATGCTTAAATTTATGGGAACATGATCATAATAACATGAGTAGTTGAAGAAATGCTTAAAATTCAAAATTTCTTACTATGCTTGCGAAATCATCTAGACCATGAACTTTACTAAAAATTTCTCATGATTGGGCATCTATACTTTTAGGTCGGTTAAATCATTAAAAAATATTGAATAAACAAGTAAAATCATCCCAAATAAATTTGAAATTCATAAGTTAGCCTCACCGACTTCAAACCACCCAATGGGTGATCTTCACCTTCGCCCGTAAAGAGCCTTGAATGTGCCATCTTAATGCTGGAGTAATAGCTATTGTTGTAGGAAATGTAAATAAGAGGAAAATGCTCGTCCCAACTACCCTTGTAGTCAATAACACAAGCTCTCAACATGTCCTCAAGAGTCTGGATAGTTCGCTCTACCTGTCCATCTGTTTGCGGATGAAATGACGTGCTAAGCTTGACCTGGGTGCCAAGTTCCTTTTGAAAAGATCTCCAGAACTGAGAGGTGAACGTGCTCATGCACTCTAAACAACTCTTAGATGTATAACTTAGCACAATCTTCTGCTGAGTCGGTGATTTTGACCGGTAGGAAATGAGCAGCCTTGGTCAACCTGTTCACCACAACCCAAATGGAGCCATACTGTCTATGAGTGCTGGGTAAACCTGTTACAAAGTCCATATTGATTTCTTCCCACTTCCAAGTAGGAATGCTTATATCTTGGAGTACACCCCCCGGTCTCTGATGCACGACTTTCACTTGTTGGCAATTGGGGCTCTTGGCTACAATTTCTGCAATATCCTTATTCATTCCATTCAACCAGTTGATTTCCTTCAAGGCATGATACATTTTTGGTGGCAGATGGAAGGATAGAATATCTGGATCCGTGAGCCTCATGCAACATCCGACACCTTAAATCCCCCATGTTCGGAACACATAAGCGACCCTAATACCAAAGCACACCATCTCCTCCTTTGGAGAAGACTTCTACCTTTTGATTTTGGACAGCTTCTTTCAAATTTACCAATATTGGATCTTCATCTTGTTTAGTCTTCACCTCTGTTACCAAGGATGACTTTGACCTGTTCTGAACTACTACCCCACCATCAGTCGACCGTGTAAGCCGATTTACCTCCTTTACCAGCTCCTTCTTGTCTTCACTCGCATGTGATACACTTTCTTAGGAAGTCTACTAAGGATATCTGCTACCACGTTGCCCTTACCCGGGTGGTAAAGGACACTCACGTCGTAGTCCTTATGTAGCTCCAACAACCTCCGCAGTCGAAGATTTAGTTCCTTTTTTGTAAACACATATTATAATCTCTTGTAGTTTGTGAATACATCTACATGAACCCCATACAAGTAATGTCGCCATACCTTCAAAGCAAATACCACTGTGACCAACTCAAAATCATGGTTGGGTAATTTTTCACATGAATCTTCAGCTTTCTAGAAGCATATGCTACGACTTTCCCATGCTTCATTAATACACATCCCAGTCCGACTCTTGAAGCATCACAATATACTACAAAGCTATCAGTACTCTCTGTTAAAGTCAACACCAGTGCTGAAGTGAGTCTGGCCTTCAATTCCTAGAAGCTCTTTTCACAAGGCTTTAACCATTAGAACTTCACCTTTTTCTGAGTCAATCTAGTCAGTGGGGCTGTAATGGATGAGAAACCTTCCACAAACCTATGATAGTAACCCGCTAAGCTTAAAAAGCTCCTGATCTCCGAAGGGTTTACCGGTCTGGGCCAGTTCTTTACAACCTCTATTTTTTGGGAGTCCACCTTTATACCTTCGCTTGACACTACATGTCCCAAAAATGCAACTGATTTCAGCCAGAACTCACATTTTTTGAACTTGGCGTATAACTGGTTATCCTTGAGGGTCTTAAGTGCTACCCTCAGGTGTGCGACATGCTCCTCCTCGCTCCTGGAGTATTTTAATATGTCGTCAATGAACACGATCACAAACATGTCCATATATTCCTCAAATACCCTATTCATTAAATCCATAAAAGCTGCAGGGGCATTGGTTAGTCAAAAATACATAAAAACGAATTTGTAATGGCCATACAGGGTTCTGAAAGCAGTCTTTGGGATGTCGCTCTCCCGAACCCTGAGCTGGTGACACCCATACCTGAGATCTATCTTAAGGAAATATTTGGCACCCTAAAGCTAATCGAATAGGTTATCAATCCTGGGTAAAGGGTATCAATTCTTGATGGTGACCTTGTTCAACTGCCTATAGTCAATACACATCCGAACAGAACCGTCTTTCTTCCTGACAAACAACATCGGGGTAGCCCATGGGGACTTAATAGGTCTAATGAAACCCTTATCCAAAAAATCCTTCAACTGCTCCTTTAACTCTTTTAGCTCGTCTGGGGCTATTCGGTCGGGAGGAATTGATATGGGTTGCGTGTCGGGTAAAAGATCAATCTCAAAATCAATCTCCCTATCAGGAGGAACACTAGGTAGGTAATCTGGAAATACCTCGGGATATTCACATACAACAGGGATTGACTGAATGGTCGAGGTCTCAGACATAACATCCTTAACCCTAACCAAATGGTAAATACAACCCTTGGAAATCATTTTCCTGGCCTTGAGATCGGAGATAAAGCGACCTACAAGTACAGCTAAACCACCCCTCCATTGTGAAATCGGTTCACCTGGAAATCGATACTCCACCTCTCGAGTTTTACAGTTAATAGAAGAATAACATGCAAACAACCAATCCATGCCCAAGATGATGTCAAAATCAGTCATAGACAATTCTACTAAGTCTGTGGAGGTAACCTTATGCAATACTATAATGGGGCAACCTCTATATACCCGCCTCGCTATGACTGTATCACCAACCAGAGTAGATACAAAAAATGGTTCTGACCAAAAAATGATTCTCAAAATTTTAGGACTGACTCAAAAGTGACTAGCAATGTAGAGTGTCACAAAAGACAGTGTAGCTCCTGGATCTAACAAAGCTTAAGCATCAATATGAAAGAATCGCCACATACCCGTAACCATATCGGGAGAAGTCTCCTGCTCCCGTTGATATCCAAGTTCTTAAAACTGATTCTAGCTATGGCCACCAGCTAAAAAAGTCAAAGCATCCTGATGAGTCTGACGTGTCACTGGAACTGCTGAACTAGCTGCTGAAATGCGGGCTCCACCACCCCCTGACCTAGCTGCGAGGCAATCCCTGAGTTTGTGTTCGGTTTTGCCACACCCGATAAAAGCATCTGAGCACACCAAACATTTCCCTGGGTGATTCTTGCCACAATTAGCACAAGATGGAAAACTACGCGCTGTGCGCATGCTATTCTAACCCCTCGATCCTGAGGCCCTGCTACTCTGATCGTCTCGAGGCCTGGATGGGGTACTAGCTGAAGATAGTGCATATGTAATGGACTTGTGTTGGGACTGCTGGTGAGGCTAACCCTCTGGCCTTGGCTGGGAGAACCTGTGGCTATAAGTTTTGGCCCTCTTGGCCTCTCTCTACCTCATATGAGCTACCTCCATCTACTGGGCATATAGGACTGTCCGTTGGTAGTCCATATCCTGATGAAGCATGGCTATTCTGTAGTCCTTGACCAGATACTCGGCTACTCCCTGCATGAATCTGCTCACCCATGCCCTATGGTCCATTACTAACTCCAGGGCATACTTTGACAGGCGAGTGAACTCAATTTAATATTCTAGCACCGTCATCTTTCCTTGTTTGAGGTTAACAAACTCGACTGCTTTAAATTTCCTCATCTCCCGAGGGAAGAACCTATTGATAAAGGTCGTGTGAACTCATCCCAACTGATAGGGCCCGCTCCTGATGCCCTGTTGTTACTCCATTACTTGAACCAAATATAAGCGATCTCCTTCAGTTGATAAGAGGCCATGTCAACGCACTCCTCATTCGTCATCCCCATCACCTGAGTGACCTTCCAGATCCATTAAATGAACTTTTGTGGATCCTCGTCAACCTTTGCCCCTATGAAATCAGGAGGGTTCACCCTTCAAAAGTCCCCAATCCGGGCTTCCACTGCAATGTTGTTCTATGGAACATACCCAATAACCTGCTGGTCGACCTGAGTGGTCAATGCCTGCGCCAACATTTGAATAGCCGCTAGAAACTAGGCATGGGCAGCTGGCTCTGGTGCCTGGGGCTCCTAAAAAGGTGGGGCTTGTTGACGCCCATTATCATGGCCACCCTCGTGGACTTCATCATTTCTGTTCCTCCTTCCGTTTATCCTTCTGGGAGCCATAATTTTTTGCAATCGCAAATAGCATGAATTAGAAGGATGGAGGGAGATTTTCACCGCATGACATAGATCATGAAAGAAGGGAACATTTCCTAAAATGTTTAGTAGCCTCTTCGTCATAGGTGTGACGCACTTCACACCCATGAATAAGACTCTACTAACGCGACTTTCAGACACCCTAGGAGACACTGAACCTATTGCTCTGATACCAAGTTCTTCACAATCTGAGAGTACACCCGGATCGTTGACACGGGGCAAGGAGCTCCGAGAGACCCCAAGACAACCCATGGCATGTGCATATAACTAATTCATTCACATGAGACGGAAAGCTTAACTTAATAATAATGAACTAACATGAGTTATAAGAAACAACAATACACGATCCGAACATAAATGGATGAATACTACAAATAGGTCTAAAAACCTCTAATCATAACAGACGGGTTGAAAGGACAAAACCCCAACTAACCCCAACATTTCTGAAAACACAAAAAAAGACAAAAAATAGACACGATCTGAACCTGAAGCCCTCGAATCATGAGGACTCACCACTGAAAGCTGAGAACAGAACTGAGAGCAAGCTAAGAGCGATGCTGAACCTGCGAATCGGATACTGAGTATGTATGGTATGCAAAATAATACTTAAAAACATAAAAGTTATAGGAGTGGGGACATCATGATCATAATACTGAAATCTTAAATATATCGTAAGGCTCAAGATTTCCAAAATATTCGTAATCCTGTCATAGTCGTAACATATGAGAAAAGCATTTNATCATGATCATAATACTGAAATCTTAAATATATCGTAAGGCTCAAGATTTCCAAAATATTCGTAATCCTGTCATAGTCGTAACATATGAGAAAAGCATTTATAAAACATAACTTGAGCCAAAAGAATATAATCATACATTGATTAGAACCATGAGTAACAATGGGATATTTCTATAACCGACATACCCCATATGAGTACACAAGGAGCTCGACTTGTAAACCTATTCGGGAGGTTATTCATACCTTTCCAAGGGTATGAACCATGAAAGGCGTGATATTACTCGTGAAGGCCCCGTAGGGCATAGGGGACAGTAAATGAGGAGGTCCCAAGCATAACCTACCGTGGCACGTATTTCTGAGATTCGAGGAATAACCTAGGCCCCGAACCTACTCGGTGTTAAGTACTACTCCAAAAACATGCAATGTTCTCATAGAAATTCATACATGACATGCATGTCTAGTTAAATCATGAGAATCATATCATGCTTGAGAATTTGTAATACTAGCCATGGAATTGGGTCCGTGAATCGGCAAAAATCATAGTTCATAAATCATAAGAGAAATGTGGGCATTGCCCATAATTTCAATCATGCTTGAAATGCTTAAATTTATAGAAACATGCCCATAATAACAAGAGTAGTTGAAGACATTCTTAAAATTCAAAAATTCGTATTATGCATGCGAAATCATCATGGTCATGAACTTCAGTAAAACTTTCTCATGATTGAGCATCTTCATATTTAGGGGGGTTAAATCATAAAAAATATTGAATAAAAAAGTAAAATCAGCCCAAATAAATTATAAATTCATAAGTTAGGCATACCACAACAAGCTCATTTCAAATTTTAAGGAATCATGCAATTTGATAGAGACCCATAAAGTTTTGGTAACTTCAAACATAGAATTAAGGAGAAATTGGGCATGGGTAGGGACTAAACTACCCATTCAAAACCCCACATACCTGGAATTACATGATTCTTAACTCCCTTGAAAAGCCCTAGGTGGAAACTTGAAGAATTGAAGAAGAACACTTGAAATTCCTCCTACTCCCTTCTCTATTTCTTAAAAATTCCAAATGAGACTTAGCATGAATTTTTCCTCCATAAAAGACTCCATCCCAACCTCAAAACGACGTGGTTTAGGGTCCAAAAGCATAGAAAAGTCAAAATTGCCCTTAATGAAATTTTCCTTAGAAAAACATTTATGGCCTTGACCACGAGTCGTACCACAAAGTAACCACTCGTGGTCGCCTCTCGTGGTCACCTCCCCACTTTTCAGTCTTCTAAATCTGGCCACAACTCGCATACCTCAACTTGTAGTAACATACTTTGGGTCATACTATCAGTCGTGGTACCATCCACCCATACCAAATATGACTTAACCGAAACTCCTCACCACAACTCGTTTCTACATCCTACGAGTCGTACCATGACCCGTGAGGAATCACTCTGGCACCACTAAAAATTTCACCTCAACTCCTAACCATGAGTAGTACCTACACGCCATGATTCGTAGGACTACTCGTGCTAAGACCCTAGGCTCCCGAAGTTTATCATGAATCAAGTCACGAGTCATAGGTCCTCACGAAGATTTGTACCTCGAGTCGTCCTGACACAAAATTCCAGGTTTTCTGCAGTTTTCAACCTCAACTCCCGAGTCTATTCGTAGCCCTTTCCGGGGTATTATAATTCACCCCCATGACTTGGGTGATCTTCAAAATCTCATCATTAAACTCATGTGGATCTTCAACCCACCTTTGACCCAAGAAACTCTGGTGGCTCATCCTTAAGAAATCTCTTACTTCTACTGTCACTGCATTCCCGTTTTGCGGGACATGCGCCACTGCCTTCTGGTTGACCTGGGCGTTCAAGGCTTGCGCTAGCATCTGAGTAGCTACCCTAAATTCAGCATGGGCCACCTGCTCTGGTGCATGGTGCTCATAGACTGGTGGGGCTTGTTGGTGCCCGTCCCCATTGCCATCCTCACAACCATTTCCATTTCAATTCCTTCTGCTGTTAACTCTGCGGGGAGGCATGATTCTACAATCGCAAATAGCACGAGTTAGAAGGATAAAGAGATGTTTCACCGCACGACATGGATCATAAAAGAGGGGAATATTTCCTAAATGTCTCATAGCCTCTTCGTCATGAGTGTAGCATGCTTCACACCCATGAAAAAGACTCTACTTAACACGACATTCGAACAACCTAGGAAACTTCAAACCATTTCTCTGATACCATGTTTTTCACAATTCAAACATGAGCCCAGATCAAGACACGGGACAAGATGCCCCGAGAGACTCCAAGTCGACCCATGACATGAAAATACATCTAACCTAACCAAGTAAAGTAGAAGACTTAACATAATAAATATGGAAGAAATCCGATCATAACATAACAATCTGAATATACAACCCAAGACTGACGTTGAATACAATCTATTATCTGAAAAGCCTTTAATTCTGATGAGTGACGGGACAAGACCCCAACAACTCTCTAAGTCTGAAACTGAATATACCAAGATAACTTATCATGAATGGTCCTCGGAGGATGAGGACTCTCCACATAAGTTGGCTGCTAACTCCGAAAACTGGCTAGTGACTGGGCTGAGTCTGAAGATCGGAGCCTATATCATGAAATGATACAACATAGAGTATGAGGTCAGTACATGGAACGTACCGAGTATGCAAGGTAAGTAAAACCTCTTAAGTAAGTAAAATCATTTAAAACATTCATAATATAAAACAACATCAAGATAAGAATCTGAGGGTAAGGCTTGCATGCTATTTTCTGAAATCATGATCAAAACACAACTAAACATCATAACAAAATCGAATGACCAAAAGTTGAAATCTGATAATCATAAGTAAAACTATACATTGGGTCAAACCTTGTTTAGATCATATATATATATATCATGAATGGTAAACATGCATAACTAAAATCATGAGGAACAATGGGAGACTCATATTTAAACCAACATTACCACGATAGAGCTTACGTTGTCCTTACTATCACACTCAAGTGGGTAGTGCTGTCCAAATCTTTTCCAGGGTTAAGGACGCTACCATGATATCAATATCAAGCCGAAGGCCCCCTTGGGGCAGGAGAAAGCTCACATAGGAGGTCCCAAAATAATCTGATCATACCTATGTTGGCGTGTACTTCTGGGGCATAGGGTTGAATGATCCATAGCCTACTTGGTGCTAGACAATACTCCTAAAAACATTCACATCTCTCCATCATATTTCAATGAAGCTGACTGTTGTCTACTGACAAAGCTTAATAATCATGAATACATATAAATTTGAATCACACATGAGGAGCCATGGCCCAAACCATACCACAAGCTGAACATAATTGGGAGTCTTGACTCCAAAACCATGTGGTAAGCTAATTAACTTGAAATCATACACCATACTTTAAAATATGGGCTTGACCAATACATAAACATGCTTGAATAATATATAAATGACTTGAAAACATGATCGTAGAAATGGGTAACTTGAAAACATACTATTCATCAATAATATCTCATCATACTTGAACAAGCATCATAAATCTAAACTTTCATGAACTTCTCATGGATGGGCATTTTAATTTATAAAGTTTCAAAACATTATTATAATTGAAAACAATGTAAAACTTGACCATGAATCATAATTAAATAATAGAAACTTGCTTAGTTCATACCAATGGTAGAAACTTAGGAGATTCATGCATTGGGTTAAAACCCCATACGATCAACATATAGATTTTCATGAATTAGAGAGTGATTGGGAATGGTGTGAACTAATTTACCCATTCATAACTCTACATACTTGAGAGAATCTGATTATATAATTTATTTGATTTCCCAAGGAAAAATTGAAGAAAAGTTGAAGGAAATTGAGCTTGATCACCTCTATAGACCCTTACTCTTGCATGCATGAATAGGAATAACTTAGAATGTGCTTACCCCTCTTAAACTCATTATTCATAGCTTAAAATGATGTAGGTTAGGCCTTACGATTATAGGAATTACGGATAAGCCCTTAATAAATTCGCAGAACATAACTAACTGCCAGTCCCCATGAGGGACTCGACGAGTCATTACTGGGGGAAACAAGTCATCGCCTGCTATCCTGATGTCCACTGCAACTTTTCCTCAAAGGGTCCCCACGAGGGACCTAATGACTCATTATTGGTGACAACGACTCATGGTCACCACTCGTTACCTCCACTTCCAAAACCTTAAGTCATTCACCAAATGTTGACCACGACTCATCTAACGAGTCGTGGTCAGGCCATAGGGTACACTACCAATTCAACCTTCTCCTTCTAATTTCCCTTGAACACGGGTGACCTAACAACTTATGGGGCTTACCATGACTTGTGGTCACACCCATAGTCACCCCAACTCTAAATTTTCTAGATAACTCAACACCCCTCACCACGAGTCACTTAACAACTCGTGGTGAACCTCACGAGCCACCTGACGACCCATTTTGTGACCTGGTGCAGAAATTTTTTTTTCTTCGTTTCAAATCTCGGGTATAATATTTGGGTTTTCAGGATATAACACATACCTTGAAGGTGACCTCTTAACCTCCCACACAAAACATGAGCTCACCAAGCTCCACATCTACCAGGGCTCTGCCCATGGTGAGCAATGGTCTGCCTAACATGATTGGCACTTTCACATCCATCTTGCAATCTAGAACCAAAAAGTCAGCTAGTAGAATAAACTTGTTTACCCACACCAATACATCCTCCAAAAACCCACTGGTTTCTTGATAGAGCGATCAACCATTAACAATCTAATTGAGATAGGTTAGTGTTGCCAAGCCCCAACTTCTCGAAGATTATGAGGGGCATCAAATTTATACTCGCCCCAAGATTAAAAAGGGATTTCTTGAACACACATAATCCAATATTGTGAATGCTCCCAGACCCTCCCATTTTGGTGCTAGGTTGCTCATCATCATAGTAGTATAATGATGTGTTGTCTCTCTGGTGCCCACATCTACAACCTTCTTCTTCTTTAGTAGCTCTTTCATAAACTTTACATATACAGGCATTTGAATTAAATCATCCACCAATTGTATGTTTATAGAAAATTTGTTGAATATGTCGATAAACTTGTTGAATTGATCATCCTTTTTCTTCTTTGCTAACCACTGTGGATAAGGAAGTGGAACTCTTGGTTCTTATTCTTTCGCACTTGAGGCCTTCATGCCCACATCGCCTTCCATATCATTTGAAGGAATCTCATCAACATCTCCCTTACCTTGATCCTCAACATTGTCACAACCATTTGGTGCTTGTGGCACCTTATCGAATTCTTTCACATCACTAGCCTTTGGGTCCACAACTTCCTGGGCTTAACGCCCACATCACCAAGCATCTTACCGCTCCTAGTGACTATAGCCATGCATAGATTATCCTTTTTGGGATTTGGCATTGTAATACTAGGGAGTGTTCCCTTTATCCGGGGGTTCATTTGAGAAGATAAGTGGTTCATTTGGACCTCTAAATTCTTGATAGAGGCCTAGTGGGAACATACTGTTTGGGTAAGATTAGACACCTCTCCTTTAAGTTCATTAACCCCGCTGTCCATTGATTCAACTTTCTTGAGACCCCTTGCCATCATTTCTTTAATTTTTGGGTTCCCAACATCACTCACACTTGGTTGATATTGGAATTCTCAGCTTTAGGAGGAGGAACATACGGATTCGCGCTATTGTGATAGCGGTCTCCCTCCCGATTTTGCTCTATATTACCCCATCTGTCATTTCGATCAGGCCACCTTGTGTGTCACAGTTCCCCCCACCTTGGTTCTCTTCCTTTGGGAACCAAGGGCCTTGATTATTACCTTGGTACCTGGGTCGAGAACCCCCCATTTGATTTTCTATATATTGGCACTGTCACTCATACCTTGGTGGCAAAGACTCTCCTTCAAAATGCATTGGACCTTCAATTTCCTACAGCATTCACAACTTTAAGCTCGGCTCCTATCACATGCTTAGTAATTAAGTCTAGATGAGTCATCATATTAGCAAGATTTTCATCTCGCTCTTCATCTTTTTTTCATGTTTTGGCTGTTAGCAAACTAGAACCAGCATCATGTGAAGATACATTCGTCTCCCTTGTATGCCATGCCCTATTCGTCTTTGTCATTCTTTCCAAGAGGGCTTTAGCTACACCATATGTCTGCTCTATGATTAGTCTCTCATCTAGATTATTTGCAACTGATTTATTGATGTAATCTATGGCTCGATAAAAGCTTTGAAGTAGCACTCCATCGGGAAGACCATGATTAGGGCAAAGAGACACTTTCTTCTTGAATCTCAACCATGCTTCATGCAAAGGCTCACTCGGCTGTTGCCTAAAGTTTGTAATATCATCCCTCAGTTGCAACATCCTTGAGGGAGGGAAAAAGCAATTAAAAAATGCTTCTGTCAACTCTCTCCACGAGGTGATGCATCCCAGAGGCAACTTCTCCAACCACATAGTTGCTTCTCCCGTTAGGGAGGATGGAAAAAGCCTCAACCTGATAAACTCTTGGCTTATATTTATTATGTTGAAAGGTTGGAAAATTTATAGGAAGTTCCTCAAATGGCAGTTTTCATCTTCACTCGGTTTACCCCCGAATAGCCCTTTCATTTGCAACAGGTGCAACATAGTACTAGTGACATTAAACATCGCATTCCCCACTATAGCTTGTAGGCAAATGGCAGCTGCGATCTCAGGCATGATGGGATTATCATCTTCATGTTCCATATTTCCTTCCACCAAACTATCTCCTGCTAGCGAATGTTGGCTCATATAAATTCACCCTAGATGACCAATAACAAGAAGAATGTTAAAATACTTAAGATGCATGATTAATTAAAATTAAAAACTCAGGGATATCAAGAGCTAGTCCCTAGAAATGACCCCATTTTTTATAATGCTCAAACTATACTCCTCATTTAGAGAGAATGTAAGCAATCGTTGTATCAAAACAAATAACCCAATGAGTGTTGGGGTCGAACCCCATAAGGACTAGAGAATGATTTGCATAAGAGTTGTTTAGTGAATATAATTGATTCATATCCAAGAAATTAAAACATAAATGTAAATTTTTTGGGGAAATGAAGGAACAAATATTGTGGATTCTAAAATTAGCTAATTAAGAGAGTAAGATAACTAAAATTGAGAAACAACAATGAGCAAAGGCTAGAGGTGTGGTGTAGATGGAATGTCAATCAAACTGGGATTTACTAGATAGTTAGATTATTATTAATATGTGTAAATAATCTTTGAAAAGGATGGAGCTAGATGTTTTTCAACCAATTGGGCTCCTTATCCTCGAGTCTTCTCGAATCTCAAGGCATAATTCAACTATTCCAATATGATTTTCAATAGGGATGAGCTATTTCTAGCAATCAACCTCTAAAGGGATTATTATCATGGGTTTTGGCTATTTCTAGCCTAACCCCACATAATCAAATCCCAATCCAGTATTAAATTTTCCCCCATTACTTAATTCTTCTTTTTCACAATGCTAAAATCAAGTAAAAAAAACAATAACCATATTTGCAACTATGAGAAATCAACTATGATTTGAGGAGAATTGAATAGATTTACACTAATCAAGTTATAACAAGACAAATCTAGCAATACCCAATCAAATTAAACACCCATCATCACACACCTATGGCTATAGATTTAGCTACTCATAATTGAGAAACACAAAAGTATATTCATTTATAAACTCAATAATTTCATCATTAGGAGTAAGAAAAATCAAGCCACAATATTTCTAAATGGTAGTTATACCTTGCTGAAACAGAAGATGAAGATTTAAAAAAAGTAATATTCAAATCAATCCTATATCTGTTGTCTTCTAGCCTCCAATCAACGTATCTAGCTCCCTCTTCACCTTATGGCCTACTGCCATATATAATCTGAACATGAGGCTTGGGAATGGGATGGTGGTGCTCAATCCTAAAGCCCGATCTCAGATCTCCACTGAAATAACCCTCGAAATATTTATTGTGTATCGAGACATAATACATGCCCCTAAGGCTACTCTACCTACACTAAAGGTATAACAATCTCGAGCTTGGGTTCTTTCAATTTTAGCTCGCCTTTTGCATTCTTTTCTATGGTAGACAAATAATTGACATTGTACACCCAGACCATTTTAGGACTATACTTCTCTGGAGTTCTACACATCCAATCGAATTTGTAGAAGTTGAATATACACTTCATTTCCTCTACCTCAATCAAGGCATTGGTATGGATCTACAGTTCTTCTTATATACTCCGCCTCGGGTGGTTCTTGGAGGTGAGAGAAAGACCTTATTCATATATCTCCTAAGCATTAGGTACTTTCCACCTAATAGTATGGTTCTTTGGAAGTGGAGTTTGATCAGCTTTTTCCTCTGTGGCCTCCTCCTCAATTCCAGCCTCATTTCCACCATGTCCAGATTGGGCCTCCTCAGACCCTTCTTCCTCATTAAAGCCTCACCCCATACTCTTGAACCTGTTCTTCTGCTCCATCCTTAGATTGGGGACCAGTGGCCAAAGAGGCAGAAGTGGCTTAGGCCTGTGCCTTTGCTTGAGTCCTAGTGGTCACTGGATTGCTAGTGTTGGATGTCTCAACTTGGTATTCTTCCACATAACCACTAGGGGAGCTACCTACTTGATCAGAGTCAGATAGATCATCTCTCAATGCCCTCCGAGCAGCTATCTCTACTTTATCCCCCTCGTCCTGGGCAGGTTTGTTTGCTCTTCTATTCATTGACATTGTACCTGTGGAGAAGAGGGTTGGTGAGTATGATTTGAGAAAAACAAAGCAATAAAAATATCCTCTAAAATTTTCCATGAGTCTATAATACAGGTCGTACAATCGTGGTATGACTCGTACTAAGACTCGTAGTTCATGATGAGCCTGCCATAACTCCTAGTTACGACTCGTACTATGACAGTATAACTCATATGAGAGTCATAATGAGGGGTTCCCCAAACAGTATTCGTCTATATTTTTCTACAACTCGTGCTACGGATCGTGATTTGTTGTCACGAGTCATAGTAAGGATCATACAGTTACTTATGCACTTTGAACCTTTCCAAATTTTGGTACGACTTGTAATAGGATATTGCGGGTCGAGCCAGGTTCCGTACCATCAGGTTCAATTACAAATTGCTTAGGAAAGTCCCAATGAGCCCTCCTACGAGTCGTCATATGAAACCACCAGTCGTAAAAAGGCTTGTGACAACAGTCCTCGCCTTTATTAGTTAAGTTTCTCAGGCAAACAATTAATTTGATCAGGGTAGTCAAACTTCCCTATATTAGTATATCAATATCCCTTATTTACACCGACCCAGTTCATTCCCAACTTAGTTCACACCCTGTAACTCATTGTTTCAACAACCCAAGTTAGTGTTTGAGCATTTCAAATTTCGACCCATTCAATAGAATCACACAACCTACTGACCATCTTCCTCAATCCGTTTTTAGTGAGTTCGAGGAATCACAGTAATCTATCAGTTCATACAGAGAAAGCTTTTTTTAAAAATTAAACATTTTTACTTACTTGACTTTTCAAGTGTTTGATTGACCTCTTTCTTGTTTCAGTAGGTTAGGGTATTAATTTCAATGGTGTAGGTGTAAACTTGTAAAAATTTGAGCATGAATTTATTAGGGTTTCGAGCTACAGGAATGCGAATATTGGGTGAGAATTATTGGTTCAATAGTTAAGTTTTCGTGTGAATGAAAGTCTGAGAAATTTGATTATATATAGGTTATGTGGATATGTAAGAAATCCGGCTGGAGTCGGGTCCAGTTCATTAATGTAGCCCATCATGACTTGTACCACAAGTCGTAGGTTTGACCTAGATCTCGTCCCGTGGACTTGAAGCAGAACTCTTAGGAAACTTACCTGGGACGTACAAGTCCTTGTTACGACTCATACCATGGAGGTATGGTCTGCAATTACTCGTAAGTCAATGTCTCTTAAATTCCACACTTCGCGTAATTCATCTTTACTATGAGTACCATGACCTGTACAATTAGGATATGAGTCGTAATGACCAACCATAACATAAATTATGTCTTATGTTTTTTACCACGACTGGTATTATAGCCCATACAAAGAACTTACGAGTCATACTGAGAACACTAGTATTGGTCTAGTCTGCAATTTTTATCCCACTAGTTTGTGTTTCACCGGCACAATAAACACACCAAAGGTTAAAATTCTTGGTTTCCACCCAAGAAACGCCTGATTTAACATCACGGCACGGCATAGGTGGTCTTGTTACTCAGGCTGCACCAAACCACCTCATGGGCTGCCTCTCAAGAGGTGCCTGATTTAATGTCGCAGCACGACGCAAGTCTCTTGACTACTCAGAATTCATAAAGAAAATTAGAATCATCATCAATTTTATATACAACCCTAAACTCATTTGGATGCTTCATTGATTGGCGAAAAATAAAAGTGACCTCCTCTTTATTGAGTCTAAACTTTAGTTCCTGCTTTAACATCCAGCAAGGCTCTCCTAGTTTCCAAGAATGGTCGCCCCAAGGTAACGGGGACCTCAAAATCAACCTCAAAATCTAGGATTACGAAGTCCACTGGGAAGATGAAACTGTCCACCTTTTGACAAGAACATCCACTAAGATCCCCACTGGATTTTTGACATTGTGGTCTACCATCAATAGCCGTGTTAAAGTCGTTATGGAGACTCCCAATCCTAGATGTTTTAATAGAGCTAATGACATCGGTTGATGATTTCTCCTAAGTCAAAAAGTGCCTTCGCAAACTCAAAAGTACCAATCATACACGAAATGGTGAAGGGACTTAGGTCCTCCTTCTTTTGAGCAAGGACATGTGAAGCTATAGCACTGCAATGATGCAAATTACCTACCGGTTCATAGCTAACAGACATCTTATTTTTTCACAAGGTCCTTCATAAACTTGGCATATCCAAGCATTTGCTTAATTTCCTCGACCAATGGTATATTCACATATAACGGTTTAAGCATAGAGAGAAATTGTTGGAACTTACCATCCTCTGCCTGTTTCTTCATCCTTTGTGGAATGGTGGTGGTGGTCGAGGGATAGCCTTATAAATTTGTGTGACCCCTTTCTTCTTACCCTTATTCACTTATGACTCCTTTGAATCAACTGTAGTCTCTGCCAACTCGGCTTCACCTGTGAGCTCATGCTCAGCAACCTCATCTTCTTAACCAAGCTCAATTTCCTTTCTTATTTCTATATCAACTAAAACTGGCATAGGGGGATTAATAATTGTCTTTCCACTCCTAGCCATCACAACCATACAGTGACTATCATTATTTGGGTTCTGCATTGTGTTGCTAGGAAGTGTTCTCTTCATCTTTTGGTTTTGGGAGGCCAACATCTATCCAAGCTGCTACTCAATCTATTTGATCACTATAGAATGCAATTCAACTTTATGGTTCATGCCCAATATATCCCCCATTATCTCTCTCAGCTGATCATCTGTGGAATTAACCTTCTTGAGTATTTTAGCCATCATGTTTTTGAATCTTGAGGGTCCACTCTCACTCTTATGTGCATTAGGAGGAACATGCAAACCTGTGTGATCATTGCGATATCCATCATTCTTACTCCATTCTCCCTCTCGCTCACAACGTCGACTTCTATCCCTATACCCATTTTAGTTGTAGTTTTCCCGATACTAGTTTCGACCTTGATTTCTAAACCTTGGTTCCATGTGTCCTATCCAGACCCTTGGGAATTGGCCCAAAACCCACCACTTGGTTGTCTAAGAATTTTTCCTCCTCCTTAGAATCTGAATGCTCTTGCCACAGTTCATGACTCTGCACTCCATTGCATTTACCTTTCTAGCACTAGCACTCGTAATACACCTAATGGGAAAGTCTAATGATGTCCGCATGTGAGCTAGTTCGTGATCACATTCCTCGTTTTGTGTTGATAAGTAGACATACCAACAACATATGTACCTGTGGCTTCTTCTGCTTCCCTGGTGTGTCAGGCCCTGTTCGTCTTGGTCACCCTATCAAGAATAATGGCAGCTTGCTCCAACGTGTGACTCATCAACGCTCCTCCCGTTACTGTATCAACAACAACTTTTGTGTTATTAATCAAGGACCTATAAAAAATTTCCAACAAACTGTCATCTAGAATTTTATGGTTCGGGCACTTGGTCAACTTCTTCTTAATCTTCCACCATGTCTCATGTAGTGCCTCTATTTTCAGTTATCAGAAGTTGTAAATCTCATCCTTTAACTGCAGCATCCTAGAGGGCGGGAAAAACCTTTCTAGGATAGCCTATTTAAGCTCCCTCCACTTGGTAATGGAGTCATTGGGCAATTCCGATAACCATAATATGGCCTCTCCAGATAGAGAGAATGGGAAGAGTATCAGTCTGATCACATACTGGCCCACACTAGGTAACCTGTACACCTTGCATATCCCCACAAAGTTCTTGAAGTGCATATTAGCATCCTTTGTTGCATGACCACTAAACACCCTTTTCATATTCAACAATTGTATCATGGTGCTAGTGATATCAAACTTCTCCGCAACAGGAAAATGTGGTGGTATGATGGCTCTAGTTGACCCGACTTCATTAATATTCTACTAATCCTCATAATAAAATGGAGGACCATATCTCTGGCCTCTATTTCCCCTCCCATGGTGGCTAGCATTCATGACTTTCTCCCGAGCAACCTCAACTTTCTAAAATGCATCTTTTCGAGCTAGCTCAGCTTGCCAGGTTTCTTCAGAAATATGGGCCTCTCTTTGCTCAGGGTTCTCCATTCTCCACAAGTTCACTCTAGTTCATGATGAAGAGGAGTCAAGGGGTTTACACTCCATAGAGTGCTTGGATTTCCCCAAGAGACAACCTATGGGTGTGTAAAACAAAAAGAATATGTAAATGAGGAAATAACAAATAAAAGTTAAGTACAACAATTACTCTAATCTAAGTCGTATTCCTCAGTAACAACACCAATTTTTGAAAATGGTTAAACACATACTACTGATAAAGCATGAAGCGGACGTTGTCAATAAAGAACTCCAACAAAGGTTGGGGTCGATCCCATAGGGAATAAGGTCAGGACGCAAAATAACACTAGTATTTTAAGCTTTTAAGTATGTTATCTCCAAAAACGGGGGTTTTATAAAAGCAATTGTGAGACAAGATTTAGAATTGATTGTTATTTATTAATATTATGCAATTAACTAGGGTAAGTGTTCTGCATGGGTTCATAACTACTTCAGGTTTTACATTTGTGATCTATCCCAATTCTTACTTACAGAACTTGACAATTAGGGTTCATCCAAACGACTGCTTCATCCCTATTGGATGACTATACCCAATCACCGGTTAAGGTCTCATGAGCGATTTTACTTCAACTATTATCATATATGTCCCAAATTAACTATCCTGTGTCCGCCAGCTTAAGTTATACAATGACCCATAAATATAATAAAGTAAAGAGTTTGGGAAATTCCTAATGTTATGCTTAGTTAAGAAACATTAAAGATGAAGAGAATACAATACAAGTGCTTAGCATTGGTTTAGAATCACTTTGTGCAACCCTAATTTGTTAATTCACCATGGTTCCCACAACCCTAGTTGTGGAGGTTTTAGCCTCTCATGATTGTAAGAAAATTATTCATAAACAAACACATAAGATAATACTTACAACAACAATTGAAAGGAAACCTGCTTTATTATTGCAAGAATTGATGATGAATATTTCAAGAACAAGGACGAAATCTAAGCAAGAATATCTTCAAGACATGAATTAAAAGTTAACAACAACTTGTCTCTCAATGTGTTCCATTTAAGAAAACTCAATCTGCGACTCTCTCTACTTGAAATAACCTAAAAAGTATTTATACTAATAATTGGAACCAGCACCTAAATAAATAGGAAAATGACTAAAAACTACCACCGACTTCACCTACAACCCGTAACAAGATTGTATGGGTCATACCTTGACTCGTACGTTGGCTAGGCTCTGCTGAATCTAGTTAAGAGTGGTGAACATGTACGACTTGTACCATCAACCTATGAGTCCGACAATCAGTCATGGTTTGATACTGAGAATTCTGGCAATCTTCTAAACTTCTCTACGGCTCCTCAGTATGGGTCTTAGGTAGACCTTATGATTCTTGGTTGCTACCCGTCCCAGGAGACTTAGCCTGTGCAACATCTTCTGAAGTTTCCTATTAGTGCCATAGTACGACTTGTACTAGGATGGTATGACTCATACCATGAGCCATAAGTCGCCTTTGCCTTATCACTATTGGCCTGAACTTTTCCACGACTCTTAGTATGGCTCATACCAATTGGTACAACTCATACTGAGGTCCGTACTTAGAAACTTCTCTGTAATTTTCTCCATCTTTTGTAAAATTCATCTCTAACATCTATTTTCCTTGAAAACAAAGTAAAAGTGCCTCATATCCATATAAACACACCTAAGCCCATGATTATTTCTCAGTTTTAAGCATCGAAACCGCTGTAAACTCATAGCACATCAGAACCCTCAACTTAAGACTTTTTTATATCCTCAGGCAAAGAAAACAAAACTAAAAATGACGCTTAACTAGAATGTAAACTTAGAATACCTACAACCAACACAACAAAATTTGCACTATGAACCACAATCAGCTAATGACCCCTTTTTCATTCTAAGTCAGATATGCACACATATAACCACAATCAATGACATATAGGAATGAAGATATGGCATCCAACTATTAGAAGCAAATTGAGCTATCACCAATGCTATTCACATAGACAATTGGTAAAACATAATACAAACCAAGTATCCTCATAGCATATGAAGTCCCCAACACTCATAGATGTATAGAATTATGAAACTTGGGACTAAACAAATTAGACTCTCACTCTCACAAAGAAATTCCAAATATTGTACATCGTATACCATAGTCTTGCCCTTATTTTGTCTAGTTTGGCTCTTTAGATAGTTAGGCTAAGATCACTATAGGGAATTGTTTGACTTGTAGTGTGGGCTTCAAGATCAGTATGGTAGATATGGAATTTAGTGACTAAACCCTCCTTGGAACTACATACTCGTGGCTTTACTTTTCACTCTTTACACCATTTTCCACTTTTTCAACTTTTTCGTCCTTTTCTCCGTTTAAATGCAATATGTGTGTATGGTGTGTTTTTCTAATCTTTTCCTTTTCTTTTTCTCTTTTATTTTCTTTTCTTTTAATTTTTCCTTTCTCGACTCTTTCTCTTTCATTTCTTTTCTTTTTTTTCCCTTTCTCAGCTCTTTTTCATTTCTTTTCTTTACACACCATACCTCGCCTTTCTTTAACTTTTTTCTTTTCTTTCTTTTCCACCTCCCCACAGTCCACACACCCCTACTATAGCCTCTCTCAAATTAGGAATTTTTCTTGAGTTGAGGTTCACAATGTCCGAAGAAGGACTAGGGCCAAAATGGGTTCACAATAAACAATGTGAAAGGTGAAGGGTTAATCAGAATTGAGATTAAGGGATTCATCATTATTTTGTAGGGTAATTTTAGCGAAAGTGTCTAAAATAAAAAATGGCCTATGATCATTTTCAACCAACTATCCTAAAACCTATGTAAAAACCAATCGGGAAAGTTCTAGATTCTCAACGCAATATTGAACTAAGTATGAATGCTCACTAACTCATGCTACCATTTTGCATTGAATCTACTATACAGTTCATGCACAACTATGCTACAACCACACATGCTAATCATATAAATTGCATACAAGGATCCACAAAAGTCATGCCTTTGTAATTAACTACACAACTAACATCAAAAAATTTTAAACAGGGTCAATTTTTTAAAAAACATCAAAGTAGTGCATTTATTGGCTATAAATTAATCCTAAGAAACTTCTAATTAAATGAATAACAAAAACATCCTAAACATGCCAGTTCTACTAGATAGCATGCTCGAGGAAAAAGAAATACGACAAGAAAAACCCTCGGACAAATCAAAAATCCTAAAATACAAGTACTCCCCCCTTTGAGAAACATTCTTTGTTCCTTAAGTATCAACTGTAAAAACAAGGGAAAGGGACATACCTGTGGTGCAAAGAGCTGCTATCATCCGATAGAGATGGTACCTCTACTACAATAGTGGCACTGGTTGTGGTCGGTGCACTCAATGGGATGTTAATTGGGGGATTGGTTACCCCCTCTATAGTAACAGTCCCCTCAATGACCTCGGTCTCTAGTCTGGCTGAATGTGGCTCCCCTGATGGATCCTCTCCACCTACAAGCACTCTCTAGGCAGTGGTGAAGCTCCCCGCTTCTCTAGCTCGCTCCTACAACTCTGACATATGTGTGTCATAAGTTTATAGGCTCTCCAATCTTGCCCGCTTTCTTTCCTTATTCTCCTTCTTTTTACTTTTTTGAGGGCTCTTCACCAACAAACTCTAAGACCCTCTTCTTAACCTTTCCCCCACTGGCCGAAGATAGGAAGAATAAGCCTCCAAGTCTAACTCCTCATCGAGCTCAGCATCTAGGTCTCAAATAGTTGGGTATGCTAGAATAGCCGGTTGACTAGATGACAACTCTATCACATGGCTCCGAAGAGCCCTCAACTCCTCCTTGAGCCTACCTGTGTCTGGCGCTCAGGAAGGCTCTCTTTGAAGTGGCACTCGAAGCTGTCTAACCGGCCATGCAACACCTCATGGCCTCATCTATCTCCGCCTTCACCCATGCATTGATGCTCTCCATCACAGTCTGGACCTTTCTCTTAGTCACTGTCAATCTTTTGGCCAGATTTTGGAGAAACTCCTGTATTACCAGCATATATCCAAATGGGGTCTGGCTCAGGATACCCATAGTAGGTGCATATGAAGTACAAGGAGCTGACTCTACTGATGAAAACCGGCGAAATGCTGGTTAAAGGCCGATTATCACTAAATCTGAGGAAGAATTCCACCAGTGAAATGCGAGTTGCCAACGAAAACTAATTGGTCCAGTAACTAAATGAAATCCAATATTCTGGAGTGAAGAACAAAGACTCAGCAGTTCACGAATTGAGATAGGCTAAATGCCGAATGAACCGTCGATGCTCACTGGAGTTTAGTGATGGCTCAGATAATGTGCACGGCAATTCATGAATTTGAACTGAAAAATCGTTGGTGCCTCCGCCAATTCCAGAATGCTGGTCAAGGGTAAAATTGTCCAGCACAAAAAAACAGAGAGAAGATGCCCTATTTTCTTGGATATAATTTTAGAGAAAGTAATGTGTACTGAGGAGATATCATAGCAGAGCATATCACATAATCTTTTTCCTTTCTTAGCTTTAGAAAATTCCTTTAGCAAAGAAAAGAAGATTTTGATTGGTATACTTTTAAAAGTACTATGATGTTCTTCTTCTTCTTAAAATTAAGGTACAAACATTGTTGGAGACTATTTGTGAATTTCATTTTACTACTCTTGTTAATAAATTTAATGATTTTATTGTTGAATGTGTTTTTGAATTTCTTAATCATGAGTAGCTAAATCATTAAGTAGAGGTGTGTCATGATGAATACTTAATTAAAGTGGATATTTCTAGAGTCATCTTCATATTTTTAAATAAGTGTAAATATGTTAGATTCTCTTCAATCCATACTGGAAGATCCATTGATTATGATGTAGGTCTATTTTTTCTTACATGATTGTTGCTTGTAAAAATATAATTAAGTATTGGAAGAGAATTTAATGGTGGGTATGGATAAGAGATTGTGAAATTAGGCTAGATATAGCCAAAATTGCATTCTCACTCCTAATGATTAGCTAATAGCTAGAAATTAGTGCAGCTACTAATCCAAATCTTATCGGGTTGAGCTAATAATGGCTAGATTTGATAAAACTCTAGTAAGAGGTATTTATAGGGCTGAAAAGCTATAATTACCCATTTCCTAAGATTATTTACAGTAATTGAACTTATAATATGACCTAGCATGTCCCTATCTAGTTAGTATATCATCTACACCACACCTCTAGTCTTTCACATTCTTCTTGACAACCTTGCTGATTTTTCTATTATATTCAACCAAATTACCAAATATAATCCACTATAAATTCCAATCCTCCCCCCCCCACACAATTTATTATTTTTTATTTTAATTATAAATGGTGCAAGCTAACTTCAATTTCTCAACCGACACTTGTAATTATCATTCACTAGTCCTTGTGGGATTCGACTCCAACACCCGTCGGGTTACTTATTTTTATACTTCAGTCGTGTATATTCTTTGCATGAATGATATATTTTGGACATTATCAAAAGTCGTGACAGAAGCATCATGAACTATGAGTGTTAGTACTAGTCTTACCACTATGGTACGACCCATACTGTTGCCTCATAGAAAGGTACAAAGAATAATTTTTCTTTCTTTATTCTTCTCAGATCATACATACTAACATTATTCTATAAAGTTATGAGGATAATAAAGAAAATAACATCTAAAACTGCCCAGGACAAGGGGACTAGAGCTGAAATAGCTGCTCGGCGGGCATTGAGATTTGAGCCCTCTGACTCTAATCATGCAGGCAACACCCCTGTGGTTCAGTGGAGAAAACCATTGCCCGAATACTCTATGGGCCACAGTTCATAGCTCCATCATCCACAACAGAGTTCAACCACTGGATAGATGCCCTAAAATGGGTGAAGCAGTTGGGTCATGAGGAGAGACGGGCCAATTACGTGGTTAGTTGGAGTCCTAGTTGACGACAAGGAGGAAGCTGAGTGGGTGAATGTGGAAACCAAGTCACCAAATCTTCAGTAAACTTCATAGCGAAGGCCTGCTGGACACTATCCTGCCACAGACTGATGCTAACTTTGAATGATAACACGATCAAGAAAGATAGGGTAGCTCTGGTAGCATGGATCGTGTCAGGATATTAAATAAATATCCCAAGGGTGATAGCAAACGAGATCCGGGATCATGCTCTTAGGTTGAGCACCGCCATGACATGTCTGAGCCTTGTTTACCGAATGTGTAGAGACGCTGGGGTTTGACTGCTAAAGATGTTGATGTCGAGATTAGAGGCTAGAGGTGGTTGATGTAGGATTGATTCAGGATAAAATGAACCCGGTGAGTCGAGTTAGACTCCCAATTGCAGTCCCAATACCACAGATATCTGGGGATGAGCAGGTTAATGCCCCCACCTTAGTAGAGAAGGATGAGAAACCCTCTACAGAGGCCGGCCATACAGAGACATCTCCTAGTACTTCATCTTCACCTTAAATGGGTTTCCCAAACTAGGCCCCAACTAGGTATGTTTTAGTCGCTCTTGATTTCCTTTGAAAGATGGCGAAAAGGCTTACAGTGATAGAGAGAAAAGTTCAGTCTATGATGGAAAACATCAAGAATTGGGTTAAGGCGGAGATTGAGGAGATCGTGAGGGGGTCGTATGGACAAATAGATTGATTCAAATGCCGATTTAATGAGCACTTGGCAGAGTAGTCAGACACTAGTAGCCTCCGGGAGGAGATGAGGAATCTTCGTAGCCAAGTGACCGAGTTGTCGTCGAGACAACCGGCAATTATAGAAGCCCCCACTCTTTTAAATTTAGATGCTGAGCTTAATGAGGAGCTAAATTTGGAGGCATACTAGTAGTGGAAAAGGTAAAAGGAGGGTCTCGAAGGAAGTTGAAAATGAGCCCTCAAAGGATAGGAAGGCGAGAAAGCGGGCTAGAGTGGAGGGCCTGAAAACTCACGATGCACATATATCAGAGTTACAGGAGCGAGTTAAAGGAGTCGGGAGCTTCACCACTGCCTAGAGAGTGATTGTGGGTGGCTAGGACCCTTTGGGGGAGCCATATTCAGATAGAGTAGAGCCTGAGGTTGTGAAAGCGATCGCTAGTGATGCGGGGGTAACAAACCCCCCAACAGAGGTACCATTGAGTGCACCCACCACCGTTAGCGCCACTAATGCAGTGGACCTACCACCTCTGCGGGATCATAGGACCGTTTAGTGCACCACAGGTATATCCCTTTCCCTTGTTCTTACATATTTTATGTTTTAGGGATGAAGCATATTTTTCAAGGGGGGTGTACTTGTATTTTTGGAGATTTTGATTCGTTTGAGGATTTTTGTTGTCGTGTTTCTTTTTTCTTGGGTATGCTATCTAGTAGAACCGACATGTTTAGTTTAGTTTTGTTTAATTAAAAGTAGCTTAGGATTACTCTTGTCACGCCCCGCCTTGGGGGGTATGACTGGCACCTGGTGCCCTAGAAGGACCTGGACTACTAACTGGTGGGCCGAGGCACATCTAGTGCCTGATTAGCTCTATCTCAGGTTCCTGAAAACAAAGGGCTAAATAACGGCTGTAAACACAGCCTCCGGCCATCTGGGCCTATAGCCACCTGCACCTGTAATAACAGCTGACCAGAACATGCTCATAATCAGGAACCTATGCG
>JACEIK010000991.1:60469-77368 GCA_018107945.1 Datura stramonium | reverse complement strand
TATGTATGGCTAGAGCATGAAATTCTTTTATCACAGAAATGTAGATTAAGGTCTCATGATTCTTAAATTGGATAGGAGTCGAAAGATCCAATCCATAGGCGATAAATTCCTGACTAGCAACCAAAGAAAAGATTAGCTAAATTGAATTGATAAATTGCTTCCCTGCATGTTTGTCTTAACCTCAGCTTGCTCACTGCTATTGTTCAGACTCAAATTATAATCTTGAATTAGATTCTTAATACATAGTAAACTTTTACTCTCAAAATATTATTTATTTGGTTGTCTGCATTCATAAATATATAGTTCACTGACGCTTAAGTTAATTAATACCATAGTTCAATCCCTGTGGGATCGATACTTGGCTTGAAATAAGCCACTTTACTACTTGCTCGATCACGTGCACTTGCGTGTAATGATCACAAACCCGAACAATGACCACTGATGTTCTATGAGTTTACAGCACTTTCGACGCTTAAAAGTAAGAAAATAGCATGAACTTAGGTATATTTATATGGATATGAGGCACTTTTAGTTTGATTTTAGGGATAATAATTGTTGGAGCAAAAAAGTGCAAAAGAAGACTAAAAATGCAAAAAATCAGCCAAAGTATAAGTCTCAGTACGAGCCATACCTTGATTTTATGAGCCATACTAAGAACCATGATGAAATTCAGAAGGCTGGAATGAGGGGAAGGCAACATAGGACTCTCAGTACGAGCCATACCAAGATGGTACGAGCCGTAACTAGAGTCGTGGAATTGTTCAGAGAAAATTGCACACAAGCATACTCTTGGTACAGATGGACTCACGTATTGTAGCATTAACATACGGCCCATACCAAGGGTCGTGGTAAACTTAAGAAGATTCTTCAATACTTGGCAGAAATTAAGTTACAACAAATAGTACAAGTCGTAGGAAGAAGATACGAGTCGTGCCACAAGACTCGTGGAAAATTTCAAAAGATGTTATAGTTCTCAGCACCCAAACATGGAAGCATTGTATGACTCATAGGACTACGGTATGAGTTTTACTAGTCTGCCAACACTTACAAAAATTTGCAGCAGCCAAGGACTTACGAGAAGCAGGTACGACCCGTACAATCTTGCTACAGGTCGTAGGTCTGGTCGTGACACAGTTCGCACCAGATATGGAAAATTTCCTATTAGCTTAAGAAAAGGTTTCTAATTTCTGTATAAAAAGCCTTCATGTTTTATTTTTGTATAGAGAAGACAGAAATGAAGTAGTAGACGTGTGAAGAATAATATTTGTGAAATTTTATCATGTTTTGAGGAGCAATTCTTGGGATCAAATTCTTTAATTCATTGTTCTTGAGATTGTTCTTTGATATTCAAATCTGATTTTAATTAGACTATTTCTATAAGTATTTAATTATGTGTTTTCCTATAAATGCAAATTATAATCTTACAATCATGAGAGGCTAAAACCTCTACAACTAAGGGTTGTGGGAACCAAGGTGGATTAACAAAATAGGGTTACACAAAAGTGATTCAAAACCAATGCTAAACGCTTGTATTTTATTCTCTTCATATTTAAATGTTTCTTAACGGTGTAAAACATTAGGACTTGCCAGAATTCTTTACTTTCTTGAACCTAGAGAGGTAGCGATTAGGAAAAGAGAATTACAACAAAGCCTTGGTCTTTATGATCATTGTATTAACTTGAGTTGCGGTTGCATGATAGTTAAATTTGGAACATATTGATAACAGTTTGTTTAAAATTGCTCATGAGTCATCTAATAGGGATGAACAAGTCGTTTGGATGAACCCTTGTTATTAGTTCTACAAGTAAGCATTGGGATTGATCACGTGTTTATACCCGAAATAGTTATGAACCTATGGGGAACACTTACCTTAGTTGTTTGCAAATCTTGATTTAATTCACGAATATAATGTTGTTTTAATATTATTTTATTTAAAACCGTTCAATTTGGAGATAACTCACCAAAAAGTTCAATTACAGACATTAGTCTAGTTCTTATCCTATTCCCTATGGGTTTGACCCCAACCTCTTAGTTGGGTTCTTTATTGACAACGACCACTTCATACTTTTTCAAGAAGTGTGAGTTTTAGAGTTATAAAAAAGTGGTGCCATTGCCGGGGAATACGACTAAGATTAGATTTACTGCTTTTATTTGTCTTTTGGTTGTTATTTCCTCGTTTATGTTTTCTTTGTTTTTTTTTATGATTCATTCAGGTCAATTCCAAGGGAGCTACATTTACGAACACCCAGATGGAAGACAAGAGGCTGCTAGCGCCCATGGAAGAGATGATGAATATTGACACACTAGCAGCTGTCTTGATGAACTATGAAAGTGATGGGGTACCGGGGTACACAGAGCTAGTGAATTCCCTAGATAGAATGAGGTCATATAACTTCAGGCCAAAAACATTATACCTTGATTTGAAGAACCATTTGTCTCTGCCAATAGTAGAGGAACCACCAGTCCTTGAACTAAAGGCACTGCCTCCCCATCTCAAATACGCATTCTTGGATGGAGAAAACACATTGCCAGTGATTATTGCAGCAGATTTGATGGACTGCCAAGTAGAAGCTTTGGTTACAGTATTAAAAAGGCACAAAAAGGCATTTGGCTAGACCACAGTTTGTATCACGGGATCCCTCCAGGCATATGTACTTACAAAATATAGCTCGAGCGAAACTGTACACCAAGTATAGAGAATCAGCGACGCTTGAACCCACCAATGCAAGAAGTAGTGAAAAGGAGATTATCAAGTGGCTAGACGCTGGTGTAGTCTACCCTATTGCGGATAGCAAGTGGCTAATTCTGGTTGAGTGTGTGCCAATTAATGGTGGGATTACAATGGTACCCAATGAGAAGAATGAGTTGATATCGACAAGACTAGTCACAAGATGGCATGTATGCATGGATTACAAGAACCTCAACTACTAGACGCAGAAGGACCACTTTCCAATGCCATTAATGGATCAGATGCTTGACAAATTGGCAGGTAGAGGATGTACTATTTTCTCGATGGCTACTCGGGGTACAATTAGATCACTATAGCCCTGAAAGATCAAGAAAATGCTACCTTTACCTGCCCATATGGAACATTTTCTTTCAGAAGAATGCCTTTTTGATTGTGCAATGCACCTGCCACATTCCAGCGCTGCATGATGTCGATATTCTCTGATATGGTGGAGGACACCATCGATGTATTCATGGATGACTTCTCAATTGTGGGTGACTCATTCGAATCCTACCTCAAATACTTGGCAAAGTGTTGAAAAGATGCGAAGAATCTAATCTAGTCCTAAATTGGGAAAAACATCATTTTATGGTCAGGGGAGGAATAGTGCTAGGTCAAAATCTCTGGAAAAGGGATTGAGATGGACAAGGCAAAAATGAAGTCATAGCAGGTTTGCCACCAACTATTTCCATAAAAAGGGTTAGAAGCTTTTTAGGGCATGCAGGATTCTATAGGTAGTTTATCAAGGATTTTACAAAGATTGCATAGACATTGTACAAATTACTTTAGAAGGAGGTGAAGTTCGTATCTGATGAGGCATGTCTAATGGCTTTTGAGTTCTTAAAAGAGAAACTCACCACTGGTCCTATTATCATAGCTCCAGATTGGTCTCTTCTGTTTGAAGTAATTTGCAATGCTAGCGGGGTTGCTCTCATTGCTGTATTGGGCCAGCAAAGAGCAAAGATTTTCCATCCCATCTATTACGCTAGTAAAAATCTCAACACATCCCAAAAGAACTACACTTTCATAGAAAAGTAGTTGCTAGCAGTGGTCTTTGCATTTGAGAAGTTTCGAGCATACTTGCTTGGAACTAAGGTGATTGTCCATATAGACCATGCCGCTTTAAGATACCTGATGTCTAAAAAGGATGCTAAACCCATGTTGATTAGGTGGGTGTTGTCTCTCCAAGAATTTGATTTTGAGGTCAAAGACCGGAAAGGATCAGAAAATCAGGTAGCTAATAACTTATCGAGACTAGAGTTTGAGGCTAGGAAAGAGAGGAGATTGATATTGATGATGCTTTCCCAGACAAGTAGGTACTAGCTGCATCTCAAGACTTGATTCCCTGGTTCGCTGACTTTCTAAATTATTTGGCCAGCGATATGATCCCAACATACATGACTCCCAAGCAGAAGAAGAAGTTCTTATTTTATGCCTGAAGATACTATTGAGATGAACCATACTTATTTCACATTTGTGCAGATGAGATCATTCATAGGTGTGTGCCCAAAGTAAAATGTTGACCATTATAGAGGCCTGTCAGTCATCCCTAGTTGGGGGTCAACATAGTGGTATACGAACTGCACACAAAATCCTTCTATGTGGGTATACTAGCCCTCTATTCACCAAGATGCCTATGATTATGCCAAGGCATGTGATTAATGTCAAAGAAAGGGTTTCATTACCCGCAAGCATGAGTTACCATTGACCCCTATTCTGGAAGTTGAGTTATTTAATGTATGGGGTATAGACATCATGGGCCCATTTGTTAGCACATATGGGATGAAATACATATTGGTTGCAATGGATTATGTCTTAAAATGGGTGGAGGCTATTGCACTACCTAACAATGAAGGTAAAAGTGTCACAACATTTCTGCGAAAGCACATATTCACTAGATTTGGTACTCCCAGAGCAATTATTAGTGATGGTGGATCACACTTTCATAACCGCCTCCTTATAACCCTGTTGGAGAAATATGGCATCAACAATAAGGTGGCAACACCTTACCACCCTTAGTCAAGTGGGCAGGTAGATGTTTCAAATAGGGAGATAAAGACCATTCTAGACAAAACAGTGAATACTAATCGAACAGACCGGTCTAGAAAGCTCGATGATGTGCTATGGGCTTATCGAACAACATATAAGACCCCCATTGCTTCATCGCCATATTAGGTGGTCTATGGAAAATCATGTCATCTGCCAGTTGAGTTAGAGCATAAGACACTATAGGCTCTGAAAAAGCTAAACTTAAACTGGAATGAAGCAGCCAAGTTAAGACTTGACCAGCTCAATGAGTTGGATGAATTATGACTTAGAGCTTATGAGAATGAGACCATTTATAAAGGAAGAATGAAGGTTTATCATAATAGGAAGATTGAAAAAGAGGAGTTCAACACGGGTGATCTAGTCCTACTGTTCAACTCAAGGCTGTATTTGCACCCTAGAAATTTGAAATCTAGATGGATGAGACCTTACAGGGTGGTGAACGTTTCCCCATACAGTGCATTAGAACTTGAGAACAAAGATGGAAAAAGGTTCAAGGTGAATGAGCAAAGAATAAAGCTATATCTAGGAGATACAAAGGAAACAAGAGGAATCGACGCGGTGCACCTTGATGATGCCTGAAGAATCACAAAGGTTATGTCATGCCACGATGTTAAATAAGGCGCTTAATCGGAGGCAACCCATTGATGGTAAATTCTAAGTAGCCGCACGTATATTCCCCTCCCTCCGTTTTTACATTCTATGCTTCGGGGATGAATCATGCTTTTTAAAAAGGGGAGGGGGTGTACTTGTAATTTTTGGATTTTTGATTCGTCTAAGGGTTTTTCTTGTCGTCTTTCTTTTACCTTGGACATGCTATCTAGTAGAACTGGCATATTTAGAATTTTATTTTTGTGATTTTTGTTTAATTTGAAAGTAGCTTAGGAGTACTCAGCTAATAAATTACACTAGTTTAGGATTTGTAAAAAAATAGACCCTATTTAAAAAATTTTTGATGATCAGCTATGTACTTGTGATTGCAAGCTTGATTTTTATAGATATTTTTATGTCATTTAGTATATTATCATGTATAGCTTTTGTTAATCCATGTATAGACCGGACAGGTAGAGTTAATGCTAGTCATGTACCATCAGTGAGTGAGGTCTAATACTTGGTTCAATACTGCATAGAGGATCTAGAACTTGCCCGGTTGGTCTTTGCATAGGGTTTAGGATGATTTTTAGGAACGGATTATAGGCCATTTTGGTTTAGCCCATTTTTAGCTTAAATGACCCTATCAAAAATGATATGATTCCCTTGATCCTGATTTTGATCTTTAAATAGATCATTTTTCTTTGATTAACCAATTAACCGTACTCATATTTATAATGAACCTGTTTTGGCCTTGGTCCCTTCATGGACATAGTTATTCTCAAATTAGGCAAAATGCCTATGTTGAGGCTGGCTAGAGTAAGGGTGCATAAATAGTGGGAAGGTGAAAAAGGGAGAGAAAAGAAAAAAAGTAAAAAATGAGGTGTGGTGTGACAAAAGAAAAAGAAAGAGAAAAGAAATAATTGAAAAAGAAGATGCAAAAAGTGAATGATGCATGAAAAGCTTGAAGAAACACACCACACTCATGGAAGTGCATAAAAAGGGTGAAAAAGAAGGAAAAGTAGAAAGAACAAAAAAGGTGGAAAAAGGTGAAAAAATATAGCCACATTTATGTAGTGCCAAGGAAGATGTAGTTACTTAAAAAGATTCCATATCTAACATACACAGCCCGAAAGCCTACATTACAAGACAAAGAAAGTCCTATAGTGATCCTAGCTTGACCATCTGACAAACCGAAGTAGAGAAAATAAGGGCAAGCCTATGGTTTCCAATATGTAGTATTTGGAACTTCTTTGTGAGAGTGAGAGTCTTACTTGATCATTCCCATGTTTCATATTTTACTATATATGTGAGTAGGGGACTTCATTTTCTGTAAGGGTATATGATTTGAGTTTAACTCTACCAGTTGTCTGTGTAAAAAGCATTGGTGATTACTTGACTCTCTGTGAATAGCTAGATGACATATTTTTTGATCCCTGTTTATCATGTTTTATTGTTTCTTGTAGTGGATGTGATGATTCGGTTCAAGGGAAAAAGGTCAAAAGCTTTTTGAATTTATAGTGAAATTTTTGGTTGATGTTGGTTGTAGTGTCCTAGGTTTATTTTCTAGTTAAGTGTCATGTTTGGTTTTTATTTTGTTTTCCCGAGGACATGCAAAAGTCTTATGTTGAGGGTGTTGATGTGCTGTGAGTTCACAACACTTTCGACGCTTAAAACTGAGTAAAGAGCTTGGACTTAGGTATGTTTATATGGATATGAGGCACTTTTACTTTGATTTTGGGGAAAATAAGTGTTGGAGTAAAAATGTGCAAAAGAAGCCTAAAAATGCAGAAAATCAGCCAAAGTACATGTTTGAGTACGAGCCGTACCTTGATTGTACGGGCTGTACTGAGAACCGTGATGAAAATCAGAAGGCTGGAATTAGGGGAAGGCAACATACGAATCTTTGGATGAGCCATACAAAGATGGTATGAGCCGTAACTGGAGTCATGGAATTATTCAGAGAAAATTTCACAAAGGCATACTCTTGGTACGGATGGACTCGCGTATCGTAGCATCAACATATGGCCCGCACCATGAGCTATGGTGAATTTCAGAAAATTCTTCAATACTTGGCGGAACATCAGACACAACAAATAGTAAGAGTCATAGGAAGAAGGTATGAGTGGTACCTCAATACTCATGGAAAATTTCAAAAAATGTCAAAGTTCTCAGGACCAAACCACAGAAGCATTGTACGACTCGTAGGAATGTTGTACCAGTCGTACTAGTCTAGTAGCACTTAGCCAAATCTGCAACAGCCAAGGACTTATGAAAAGCAGGTATGAACCGTATAATCTTGCTATGGGTCGTAGGTCCGGTCATGACACAATCGGCACCATATATGAAAAATTGCATGTTAGCTTAGGAAAAGGTTTCTAATGTCTATATAAATAGCCTTCATGTTTTATTTTAGTATAGACAAGACAGAAATGAAGTACTATACGTGTGAAGAATAATATTCATGAAATTTTATCAAGTTTTGAGGAGAAATTCTTGGGATCAAATTCTTGAATTCCTACATTTTTCTTGAGATTGTTTCTTGATATTCAAATCTGGTTTTCTTCCAATTGTTATTGTAAGTATTTAATTATGTGTTTGTCTATGAATGNAAGTATTTAATTATGTGTTTGTCTATGAATGCAAATTGTAATCTTACAACCATGAGAGCTAAAACCTCCACAACTAGGAGTTGTGGGAACCATGGTGGATTAACGAAATAGGGTTACACAAAAGTAATTCAAAACCAATGCTAAATGCTTGTCTTGTATTCTCTTCATCTTCAAGTGTTTCTTAATAGGGTATAATGTTAGGACTTGCCAGAATTCTTTATTTTATTGAAGCTAGAGAGATAGAGATTAGGAAAAGAGAATTACAACAAAGCCTTGGTCTTTATGATCATTATATTAACTTGAGTTGTGGTCGCAGAATAGTTAAATTTTGAACATATTGATAATGGTTAGTTTCAAATAGCTCATGAGACCTGACCGGTGATTAAGTAAAATCATCCAATAGGGACGAAACAGTCGTTTAGATGGACTCTAGTTATCAGTTCTACAAGTATTGGTATTAATGATGTGTTTATACCCAAAGTAGTTATGAACCCATGGGGAACACTTACTCTAGTTGTTGGCTAATCTTGATTTAATTCACGAATATAATCTTGTTTTAATATATTTTTCTTTAAAACCCCCTAATTTGGAGATAACTTACCAACAAGTTCAATTATCGGCATTAGTCTAGATCTTACCCTATTCCCTGCGGGTTCAACCCCAACCTCTTAATTGGGTTCTTTATTGACAACGACCGCTTCATACTTTGTCAGGAAGTGTGAGTTTGAGCATTATCAACCATGTATGCTTGCGTGTGCGCTCAGTGACATCAAGTTTTTTACATTGTTGCTGGTAATTGAATATTGCTTAATTGTTTGTGGTTGGAACTTTTATTCCACTATTCTATATTTTACATTGATTTGTGGTTATTGAATATTTCAGGTGTTGTTTTTATGGTGTATGCTAGCTACTCGAAGTGAGGTACAACCCTTGGCTCACTTTGATCCGGAAATCGAAATAATATTTTGTCAGTTAGCAATGGCAGAGAACAATGAGCAAGAATGGGGCAACAACCAAGAAAGATTCCAGTGCTATACTTTGCTAGGAAGAACTTGGAGAATGCTTCAAAATCGGTCATCACAGCCATCATTCAAAAATTTTAGTTGAAGGAGAGAATCATGCGGTTGGTCCAAAACACTTTTCAATATCAGGGCAGGTCGTATGAGGATCTCCATAGGCATTTGATGACATTTATGGAACTAAGTGAGAATTTTCATTGCCAAAATATTTTTGATGAGTATGTTAAGCTAACTTTGTTCCCGTTTTTTCATTGATTAGGGAGGCAAAGGAATGGCTTCAGAATGAGCCAGCAAGGTCTATCATTACTTGGGATGCTCTTTCCAGTAAGTTCATAAATAGGTTTTTTTCTTCGTGGATAATAAAGGAGTTGATAGGAAAGATCTCAAGGTTCATTCTGAAGGATGGTGAGACCATGGCCCAAACATGTGAGAGATACAAAGGATATCTACGAGATCTCCCCAATCATATATATCCGAAGAAAATCATTAGGCATAACTTTATAGAGGGACTGAAGCTAGAGTCCAAGATTCTAATTGATGCTATTACACAGGGGAAAATCTTGTCCAAAAGCTACAATGAGATAGAGGCCTTATTGAATCTCATATTAGCTGGGAGTCAGGCTTTGTTGAATCTCATATCAGCAGGGAGTTAAGACTATCAAGACTAAGACAGAGGTTTTGCAGCAACAAAGGTTCCATGGAAACTTGACATTGATGGTGTGCGTGCAATTCAGTCAGATATCAGTCAGTTGGTGAATGTGATCAGTAAGTTACACCAGCAGTAAGTCAGGTTCATCAAGTTCATCAAGTTCAAACTCCACCACCATCATGTGAGGCATGTGAAGAAAGTCATACTTGTTCAGGTTGTCCACTAAACCCAGAATCTATCTATTTTTTGGGGAAACAAGGTCACAATATAGTATTTGCAGGAAACACTTATAATTAGGGTTATGTTGGACATAATTTTATTCCCATTTGCCATGTTTTTACCCATATTTTGACTTGTTTTCAGTTCATAACCCCTATGAAATGTATGAATTTATGTTTTCATATGTCTTGTGAGCTAATTAAAGTTTCTATATGTCTTGAGAAGGAAACCAAGAAAAAATGATGCAAAAATGATGCAAGGTGTGAAGAAGAAGAGTTTGCGAAAGTCAGCCTGGGGCTATGGCTGGCGTGGCATGCCCAACACTTGTGATTCAGAGAAAATGCGCCAAAGTTGGCGCTATGGATAGCGTGGGGCGCCACGTACCTTAGCTTCAAAGATGAGAATTTGAGTAACACCTTGGCGAGATGGATGGCATGGAGCCCAAGAAGAATCCTAGACTTAGGAAATTTTACTAACATTCTCGTACTATGGTGAGAGTGGGGCACCAAAAGGGTCTTGAAGCTTACATATTTGGCAAACACTCTGGTGCTATGGTGAGGGTGGGCGCCAGAGGTGTTAGAAGTGCAGAAATATTTCTAAGTCTTTGGTACTATGGTGAGAGTGGGGCGCCCGAGGCTACTCTTTAGAGAAAATTTGACTAAATCCTTGGTGCTATACATGGGGCAGCGCACCAGACCCTCTAAGATGGCATTTTTCTGATTTTTAAGTCAATTACTTGAGGGAAAGAGCGTCATTTTAAGGCTTACCTATATATATAACATCTAGGGCATTTCTAGCACATAGATTATTATATCGTTCATTATTTTGAAGGTTGTAAATGCATCTTTTGGAGGAGAGACAAGTTCTACTTAGGTTTCTTCTTTTCTTTCTTATTTTACTGAGAGTGATGACGTTATCTTTGTTCTTCCGCTTTTCTATGAGTGGCTAAATGCGCATTCTATGGTTTTGGCCATAGTTGATGGTTGAAGTTTGAAAGAATGTTGATTGCTAGTTTTGATTCTTTCATAAAGGTTCTTTATATTTACTTGTTATTATTTCTTATTCACTAGCCTGATCAACTTGTGTGTAAATCTTTGGCTTTTGGTTGAACATTGGAATGGGAACCAAAAGGGTTAAAAGTGAGAAATCAAACAGGAATTGGAAGATCTTTAGGTCCATTGGTTGAAGGTTAGAAGTTGTTGTTGAAGATAGAGATATATACTTCAACCCTGTTTAGTTGAAATACAAGTAGGCATAACCGTCGTTTCATTTTTCTCCTGTGACCATAGAGATATAGGCGTTAGGGTTCATGAGATAGTTCTTGAATACTCAGGAGAGTGGTAAGAAATGGGATAGTAACTTCCAACTAGCATCCTTAGGAGGAATCAATCTAGCGTAATCACATCTTTAGAACTCAACCTGATACGAAAGTGTAAATCCCCTAGATTTTCATCATCATTTGAAGTACAAACAAGTCTACAACAATCATAGTTTTATTTAATTTTATATTTCAAGTTTTTAATAGTTTAATTCTTCAAACCATTCTTCATTTTATATGTTTTGTTAGAATAATAAAATATAGTAATAACCTTATTGTCACGCCCCACTTTGGGAGGCATGACTGGCACCTGATGCCATATTGAGATCTAAGCTGACCTGGTTGGGCTTATGCACTCCTGGTGCCTACTCGCGCTTCAAATCAAGAAAACAACGACCTATATCTCGGCTGTACACAAAGCCTCTTGCCGACAAGGCCGCATAACCACCTATTAAAGAAAACAGCTGACCAATCGCAAGGCAATAAGGGAATACTATGCGGGCGACAAGACCACCATGCTGTCTAGTTATGACAAAATGAAAACAAGCAGTCACAAACATGCTATAGCCAATAAGGCTGCTAACTAACATCTAAACTAGGCCCCACACAACCATCACAGGAGATAAAATATACATGGGCCCCACACGGCCAACAACAACAACCATCAACAGAGAAACTATAGCTTGAAAGCCTTTAAGAGTGGAATAGTGGTTGGGACAGGGCCCCAACCTACCCAAAAGCTATACCACAAAAGAACAAACCTTCTCTAACTATCAACTCTAGAGAAAAGGAACTGACGAGACTGTGGACTCTAGCTGGTGACTAGGAAGGTCCTGAACGACGTTTATTTGCACCTGCAGGAGAGTAATACAAAGCGAAAAAGATGGGCATCAGTACAATATGTACCAAATATGTAAGATAGTACTGCAAATGACTGAATAATACTGATAATAAAATTGAAAATGATCCACTAGGAAGGATAAGAGATACAACCTGAATAGCCTCACAACCTGCTGTATAACTAACAATAAGTAATGCAAACAAGAACCTTACCTATCCCCCATAAGCCTAGAAGATACAACTAGCACAAAATAACCCGCTCAGGGCCCCCATAAGTCCTGACCAGCACACTCCAATCTATATACCACTAACATGGTCAATATGAGTCAACGGGTAGCTATAGCCAACCTACCGGGCCTCTGGGTCTGCAACTGAGCCCAGTGGGCTCCTATAGTTATGTTTTAGCCCGGTGGACTCCTGTAACTGCACCCTGGGCACACAAGGTTCGACGGAGGGTCAGTGACGCCGATACAGCATAAAAATGGAAGCCCATTCATGGATGAACTGTAATGTGGCCCTTGAGCCTGAACGTAGTCCCTTGGGACGACATATAGCTCCTTGGAGCGATCCATATAGCTCCGTAAGCAATGACACAGCTAGTAACCCTGAGGTTGGTCGATGAAAGGCTATATAAGGTAGGGTCAGTCCCAATCTAAATAGAAAATGCTAATCTCAAACTAACGATAGCAGCTAATAACGACATACATGCTTCTGGACTTCTTACAAAGATATAGGTTGCGTTACTATACGACACGAATAACTTGCCGAAGGAATTAACCTTAACATACCTCGAATGTCGATTCTTGTTTAATTTATGAGTTTCAACCTGTAACCGGCGGTTCCACTCAACTGAAGTCCTTACGCTGAGAGAATAGGGTTATTTTCAATACTAAATTCAAAAAACAATGATATCTTTCAATAATAATAATAACTATAATTCAATTTTGTTTTACTCAGTCGAAAATCCACAATTTCTCAAGAGTTTAGAAGAGAGAAATGCTTACCTATTGCCTATGGACATTTAATATTTAATTTGTAGTAACTCCAACAACCTTTACTCGGTGGGGTTCTGGTATGCCGAGCGAATTTTCAAGAAATAACTCTGCAGAGATGCTTCCATAGGCCTAGAACTTGTTACCCGAAGTTAATTTGCATTTTGACAGCGTTTGGTGGCGTAATTTGATGAAAATTGGATGAAAATGGTGTTTTCACGACCCAAACGTACACCCGGATTGTAGACACAGGAAAAGGAGCCCTGAGAGACCCCAAGTCGACCCATGGAATGAGAATACATCTAATTCAATCACATAAGCGGAAGACTTAACGTAAAGAACCTAATTATAACATAGCATAAGGGAAAAACAGTACAATACTTATACAATACGACGAATAATACAACTTTTAGTCTGATAAGCCTCTAAACATGAAAGGCGGATTGATGGGACAACTCCCCAATTAATCCAACATCCCGAAACAGAAAGGAATGACATAGAGTGAGAACATGTAGCCCTTGGAACAGAGGACTCACCAAGTGCATTGAAAGCAAGGCTAAAACTAGCTACTGGTGAGGATGAGCCTAAGAACTAGAACCAGTATCATGAAACAATACAACGTAAAAACTATGCGGTCAGTACGTGGAATGTACTGAGTATGCAAGGTAAGTAAAAAGGATGTGTAAAACGTATATAAAGTTCATAAAAGATCATAAGAGTAAGGCAGGATGCTCGTATCATAAATCATTATAACATATCATACGGCTCAAGGTCCAAAACATTCATAACATAAACGTAGTCATAATCATAATAGAAGAGTTTTTATTAACATAACTTTTGGAAACATGCATAGTCATAACATGCATAAATCATGAGGAACCGTGGGAGATTCTCTTAACCGACATTCCCCATATGAGCACACATGAAGCCTGAATTGTAAACCTAGTTGGGAGGGTATTCATACCTTGCCAAGGGTAGGAACCATGAAGGGCTTGATCACACATGAAAAGGACCATTTGGGCACGGGACATGTATTAAAGGGATCCCAACATACCTACAGTGGCACAAAGTTCTTGAGATCTGGGGCTTAATCGTGAGCCCCGAACCTACTCGGTGTTCGATACTATTCCCAAAACATATATAGTGCTCATAACAATAAATACATGAGTTCATGGGCTAGTTAAATCATGATAATCATAAACATGCTTGAACTAATAAGAACTAGCCATGACTTAAGGCCCGTCGGTCGGTCAAAACATAATTTATGATTGATAAAATTCATACATACTTGTAGATCATGCATATAGCTTGAATTTCATAAAATCATAATAGATAACATATAAAATTCATTAACAAATTCACAATCCATGTTGGGCTTATCAAAAACATCAATGGATCAATGGATCATAAATTGATTCATCATAGGGCATGCATAATCAAGCTTAATTCTTTAGAAATTCAAAATCAACAATATTATAATTAATTTAAAACTCGAAAGATGATTAAAATTAGTAGATTATGATAATATTTCAAAATCACAAGACCCATAATTAAATCATTTAATTTTATACAAATCAAAAAAAAACCCATGAGTTTTTCATAAATTTTAAGTAAAATCATAGAGTAGGAGCATGGGTGTAGAAGAATTCACCCATTTGTAGCCTTACATACCTGGGATTATCAAATCCGAACTATCCTTAGAAGCCCAAGAGTGATATTGGAAGAATTGAGGTGAAAAGCTTGGAACCTCCCTTAGATCCTTCTATAAAAATCCTTTCATGCATGAATGAGAGTTTAGGAATGATTATTTTATTAAAAAGACAGCTTTCCCAAGCCAAAATGACGTATCTTAGGGCCTTATGAAAAAGTCAAAAATACCCTTAATGAACCTACCCTGAAAACTGTCCGGATGGAACCCACGGGTGGTACAAACGGATTGTATGAACCAACAACGATTCTTCATGTCCCGCGTTGTATACACTGCTGATGACCCTTTCTCGGAATCAAACAATTGATCATCAGAACGACCCGTACCTTCAATCCACGAATCGTTACATCGCCTATAGTTTGCCCCCTCTGAACCTTGACATCTCATCTACCAACGGATCACACCACGACTCGTCACTACGAACAACGAGTCGTTGTTTCCCTCCGTCAAGAAAACTTGAAAACTCAATCCTCCAGTCATGACCACAACAAACGACTCTCGGTTTCTCCCAATAGGTCGTTGGGTCGCCCGTTGTATGCCTCCTGAAGAACCTAACTTCTTCCCACGACTGCTAACGATGACTCGTTGGTCTTCACAACTAGTCTTCATGTCTCCCGCGGTTTACACTGTCACCCATCCTGATCCTAACCACAACTACATACAATGACTCGTGGTTTGATACCACGAGTCGTTCCATGGCCCGTCCTGCAACTTTTCCCAAATTTCTAAGGCTTTCACTTTTAATCTCCAGGGTCTATTCTTACGCACTTCCAGAGTATTACAATAAATCCCCCTTGGGAACATTCGTCCTTGAATGTAGGAGAGAAGCAAAAAAAAGAAACATGCAATTATCATATGCAAATACTGATCATTTAACCCGAAACCTTACGGAATGACTACCTCCCATTCATAACACATAGTTGAACTGATCTCATGTTTCACATACACATTCATACACATAAAAGAAACCTAAACACATGAACTGAACATGAAAACTAGATGGAATCATAGAGTAGAACTGATACCTCAAGTCGTAACTGAGCGGGTAGAGAATAAATGTGGGCATTTAGCCATCATATCTGCTTCGGCTTCCCACATAGCTCCCTCAACATGATGGTTTCTACATAAAACCTTAACTAAGGCTACTTCCTTGTTCCTTAGATTACGAACTTGATGATCTAATATTTCCATGGGTACTTCTTCATAACTGAGGTTGTCTCTTACACCAATGCTGTCCACCAAGACTATTAAAGCTGGATCACCCAAACACTTTTCAAAAGTGACACATGAAACACAGGATGAACTGAAAATAACTTTGAGGGCAAGTCCAACTCATACTCCACCTTACCAACTCTCCTCACAACTCAGTAGCGGCCAACATAGTGGAGTCTGAGTTTCCCTTTCTTTCTGAACCGCATGACTCCCTTCATGGTATATACCTTTAGAAATACCCAATCGTCCACCTTAAACTCCAAATCTTTTCTCCTCACATCAGCATATGATTTATGAAGACTCTGAGCGGTCTTTAACCGATCCCTTATCAACTAAACCTTCACCATGGCCTTATGAACCGAATCAAGTCCTATCATGGCTGTCTCACCAACCTCAAACCATCCGATGGGCGATCTACACCTTCGCTTGTAAAGAGCCTCGAACGGTGCCATCTGGATAAAAGAGTGATAACTGTTATTATAAGAAAACTCAATCAAGGACAAATGATCATCCCAACTACCTTTAAAATCCATAATACATGCCCTCAACATGTCCTCAAGTGTCTGGATTGTTTGTTCGGCTTGGCCATCCATTTGCGGATGAAAGGATGTGCTGAGCTTGACTTGAGTCCCAAGTCCCTTCTAAAAAGATCGCCAAAACTGGGAGGTAACTGAGTACCTCGGTATGAAATAATAGACAAGGGCACTCCATGAAGTCGAACCAACTACAAAATAAACAATCTGGATAATCATTCGCTGAGTCCATGGTCTTGACCGGTTGAATTAGTTGTGATTAGTTGAGTTAAGAGTCCGCTGAATGTGTTTTAAATTGAGCATGTGCTGAGAGTGTGAGGTTTTTGAATATTCCATGCTACTGTGGAGTGTCTAGAACTTGTCTGGGGTGTATACAAAACGAAATGAAGGATGTAGAGTGTAGGAGATGATTTAGGCATTTCTTTGAATGAG
>JACEIK010000991.1:43667-58461 GCA_018107945.1 Datura stramonium | reverse complement strand
TAGTTGAATTGCCCACGAACTAGGATGTCACATCCCCGCTCAACGATGTAGTTGTGAGGCTAGTTTGTCGTGTTTAGAGGCTCGAGAGACCATGAACATTAAATTTTCAACTATGTGAGACAACAATTGATAATTTCATACTTAAACCATTACAATGTGTGACATTGCATGATTATCCGACCTTAACTCTAGTTGCTTCTTATATTGTTTTCAGATTATTTTGTGACCACCCAAAACGTAATTATAAATTAACGAAAACTTCTATAATCAACACTTGTGAGGGTTAATATCACACTTGAACTTGATAATTTGCTGAATTGGTCCAGTCCTTGTGGGTTCGACATCCGACTCCTAAAAAGGGCAACTGTATTACTTGTACGACCGCGTACGCTTACGAGTGCGCTAGAGCGCAAACAAAGCCCATGGATGAGATGTTCATGAAAGATGAGATTTTTGATAAATATATGATGATGATGAAAATCATGATTTGAAGCTACCCATATTTGCAATTATGTTTTCGATAATAATTGAGTATTTTTAAGTGTAATAATGCTTTGGGCAATGCCCACATGTTAAGTATGAATGATGATTTTTCCGAATTAAGCTTACCATATTGTTTTGGAGAAAAGACTCCCAATTATATTTTCAGTTTGTGGTATGTTTTGAGTTCAAGTTTTCCTATGTATAGCTTACCACATGGTTTTGGAGTGAAGGCTCCCAATTATGTTTTCAGCTTGTGGTATGTCTTGAGCTAAAGCTTCTCTTATGCATGATTTTATATTTGAGATGTACTTGATCATTGAGTTTCGTCAATAGACGATGTTGAGCTTCTCTATAAAATGATGTAGAGCATATGCATGTTTTTGGGAGTAATGTTTAGCACCGAGCTGGCTAAGGGTCGATCATCTTGTGCCTCAAAACTACGCGCCAATGTAGGTTTATAAATTATGTCTTTTGGAACTCTCTTTTGAGCTTCCCCTTCCTGGATGGGCCTTCATCTTGATATCGATATCATGGTATCGTCCATAGCCCTGGCAAGACTTTGGATGGCTCTACCCACTTGAGTGTGATAGTTGGGACCACGTAAGCTCTATCGTGGTATGTCGGTTAAAAGACGAGTCTCCCATTATTCCTCACTATTTCAGATATGCATGTTTCATTACTCATGAGATTTATGTAAATGCATGTTCTAAAGAAGGTTTGACTCAATGTTCACCTTTACTTATAAATGTCAGAATTTATCTTTGTGTCAATCGATTCAGTAATGATGTTATGAAGTTATGTTCTGTTATGTTATGTTATGAAGAGATCATGACTTCAAAAAGAATGCATGCAAGCCCTACTCTCAGACTCTTAATGTTTATGTTATATTATGCATGGTCTTTAAATGATTTTACTTACTTTAACGGTTTTACTTACCTTGCATACTCGGTACATTCCTCGTACCGACCGTATACTCTATGTTGTATCGTTTCATAATACAGGACCCAGCTCTCAGGTTAAGCCCTGCCCGTAGTAATCTTATCAGAGTTAGCATTCTTATTACAAGTGAGCCCTCATTTCCTCGAGGACTAGACTATTCAACTTTCCTTTATCTATTTCATATTCAATTTTGTTGAGTTAGTTGGGGTCTTATCCCATCAACTCATCTTGTTTAGAGGCTTTTCAGACATATGTATGTATTCAGCTTCAGATTTCTTATTATGATGTTGTGTTCAAGTTAGACTTCCACTATGAGTATTTTATCAATTATTCTGTTTCTTAATTGAGACTAGATGTCTTATGCTATGGGTCGACTTGGGGTATCTCGGGGCTCCTTGTCCCGTGTTACGATCCGGGCCTCCGTTCGGGTTGTGAAATTTCCCCCCAAAAAATTTACTATTTCATTCCCGTTGATTTGGTGCGAATTACTTCAAATTTCCTAAACGACATTTGTGCAAATCATTCACTAGTCTCTATGGGATTCGACCCGATATCCGTTGCGAATATTTATTTTGACCAACGACCATTTACACTCTCTCATTAAGAGGGGTGTAGTTTGGACGTTATCAAAAATGGCACCGTTTCTGGGGACTAGTGCTTGATATTGTTGAGTTTCTTGCTAATTTTAATTGATCATGCATCTTAGTTGTTTGATGTTGATCTTGTTGTTGGTTATTAGGGTGAATTACTATGAGCCAACATTTGCAAGCCGGAGATAGTTCAGTTGAAGGTAACATGGAGCATGAAGAGGATAACCTCATTATTCTTGAAGTTGTAGGGTCCATTCGCCAACCAGCCACGGTAGGGAATGCCGTGTTTCACGTCACTTGTTTGATGTTACACTTATTGAAGATGAAAGGGCTCTTTGGGAGTAAATTGAGTGAGGGTGTGAACCGCCATTTGAGGAATTTCTTAGAGATTTTCCACCCTTTTAACATAATGAATATAGGCCAAGAGTCTATCAGGATTAGGCTCTTTTCATTCTCCCTAACAGGAGAGGCAATTATGTGGTTGGAGGAGCTACCTCTTGGTTGTCTCACATTATGGCAAGATTTGAAAAAAGCATTTTTGGATCATTTTTTCCCACCCTCAAAAATGTTGTAGCTGAGGGATGATATTACAAACTTTAGGAAAGATCCAGGTGAGCCTTTGCATGAAGTATGGCTTAGGTTCAAGAAGAACGTATCCCTTTGCCCTAACCATGGTCTCCCTGATGGAGTGCTCCTTCAAAGCTTTTATCGAGCTCTAGATTCCATCTGTTGCTAGTAATATAGTTGGAGGGTCAATCATGGTTCAGACGTATGGTTTAGCTAAAGCCCTCTCGGATAGAATGATGAAGACGAATAGGGGTTGGCATATGAGGGAGACTAATGTATCACCACATGATATTGGTTCTAGTGTGTTAGCAGCTTAAATGAGAAACAGAGATGGAGAGCGAGATGAAAACCTTTCTAAAATGATGACTCGACTGGAGTTAATGACTAAGCATGTGAGGAGAGCTTGGTATAAAGTTGTAAATGTTTTGGGAATGCAAGGTCCAATGCAATTTGAAGGAGAGTCGTCGCCACCAAGGTACAACGAGGAGTGCCAATATATGGCAAATCAAATAGGGGTTCTCGACCCTGGTATCAAGGGACTAATCAAGCCCCTTGGCGCCCATGGGATGAGAACCTAGGTTGTAGGAATCGTGACGCACAAGGGTGGACCGATCGAAATGAGATATGGGGCGATAGAGAGCAAAATCCTGAGGGGAACCGCTATCGTTGGAGCTTGAATCCATATGTTCCCCCTTCTAAAGTTTAGAATTCCCAGCTCAACTGGGGTGTGAGAAATGTAGGGAACTAGAGAACTGAAGAAATATTGGCAAGGGTTCTCAAGAAATTTAAATCAACTGACAGACGGGTCAACTAAAGGTGAGGTGTCTAACCTGTCCCAAACGGTGAGTTCACACTCAGCTTCCATCAAGCATTTGGAAGCCCAAATTAACCACTTATCCTCTCAAATGAACCCCCGAATGAAGGGAAATCTTCCTAGTGATACAATGCCAAATTCCAAGAAAGATAGTCAATGCATGGACATTGTAACGAGGAGCGGTAAGATTCCTGGAGATGCGGGCATTAAGCCCAAGGAAGTTGTTGCCCCTAAAGCAAGTGATGCAAAAGAATAAGATGCGGTGCCACAAGCACCAATTGACTGTGATAATGTTGAGGATGAAGATGAGGGAGATGTTGATGAGATTCCCTCAAATGAAGAAGATGGAGATGTAGGCACGAAGGCCTCAAGTGAGAAAGAACAAGAACCAAGAGTTCCACCTCCTTATCCACAGCGGTTAGCCAAGAAGAAAAAGAATGACCAATTCAGCATGTTTATGACATGTTCAGCAAAGTGTCCATAAATATACCATTGGTGGATGCTTTACATCAAATGCCCGTATATGAAATGTTCATGAAAGAACTGCTGAAGAAGAAGAAGGTTGTAGATATGGGCACCAGAGAGACAACACATCATTGTAGTATTATGATGCTAAGCAACCATGCCCCGAAATTAGAGGATCCGGGAGCCCCAACAATCCCTTGCACTATTGGGTTGTGTGTTTTCAAGAAATACCTTTGTGAGATTGGGGAGAGTATAAATCTGATGCCCCTCAAAATCTTCAAGAAGTTGGGGCTCAGGAACACAAAACCTACCTCAATGAGATTGTTAATGGCGGATCGCTCTATCATGAAACCTATGGGTTTTTTGGAGGATGTATTGGTAAGGGTAGATAAGTTTATTCTACTAGCTGACTTTGTGGTTCTTGATTATGAGATGGATGTGGAATTTCCAATCATTTTTGGGAGACCATTGCTCGCCACAGGTAGAGGCTTGGTAGATGTGGAGCTAGGTGAGCTCAAGTTTCGGGTTGGAGGTAAAGAGGTTACCTTCAAGGTGTGCCAATCCACTGAATCTCCTCATGAAAGCAGAGTGATTGGAGTGTTGAATGAAGAGAATGAGTATGGAGTAGTTGATATGGATAAGTTTGAGTTGGAGGACGATCCTCCGAAGAATGAATTCTAAATGAGAGACACGTCATGCCACGATGTCAGCTAAAGCGCTTCTTGGGAGGCAACCCAAGTGTTTTAATTTGAATGTTTTAATGCCATTGTTATTTTTGGTTTTATAGAAATTAGTAGGTGAGAAGAAAAGAGGAGGAGCACAAAAGAAGGAAGGCACCGTGCTAGACCGGCGAACCGCTAGTCCAGACATGCGAACCTCCACATCCTTAATTGATAGAAGTAGAAACCTGGGAACAAAATGGTCAAACCGGTGAGCCACTGACGGAACGCTGACACCAGTGTGTGAACCACCGCTTGACCGCCAGCTCAAGTAAGAATCTCTGAGAAGTGGGGGTTCGAGCGGCGATCCACCAATGGAACATAGAATCCAATCCACGAACTGCCAGTCAATCACAAGATACGAAGTAGAGAACTGAGCACCAATTTAGGTCAGTAATGTTTAGGTAGTTAAATGTCGTCTCCAATTGGAGATCGCCGGTGAAATGCCAGTGTAGGTACGTGCCTTGTTTTAAAATTTTTACCAACCCGGCCTAGATCCCTTTTTAAACCGCCCTAATCAGACACTTTTCCTCTTTATTCTTCAAAAATACTTTTTCTCTCCAACTTTTTAACACTTCCCAATACACCTTTCCATATTCCCAACACTCTTCTTTCCCACTCATTTTTCATATTCAAACACTTTCCTTTTCCGACTCCCTTCTCCATTTAATCACCATTAAACCTCCACCTTTTCCTCAACCAATCCTCTTCACCTTCCTTCAACTATTAAAAAAAAACCCTCTAACCCATTTCCTTTACCTCAATCTCACCACCATCCTACTCCTTGATAGAAAGTTCCACTCTTCACCATTGTTGAGCTAATTCAAGTGGCCATATCTCTCATCTACTCTCAAGTTTTTTGTCCTGGTAAAATGCTCCTAACACTTTAATATTGTTCTAAGTTATAATCTTGGTGCATATGAACTTTATTGTAGCATGTTTCTCCCTTCTTTTTACTATCCCTTTCCCCCAACATTTTCATTATAGTGCTCATACATGATGAATGTGGTTGATTAATACAATGTGAAATTTNCCGTTTTTTTCTTGTCCCTTTCCCCCAACATTTTCATTATAGTGCTCATACATGATGAATGTGGTTGATTAATACAATGTGAAATTTGAGGGGTAGTAGGGGCCTGATGCTTAAATGGGTGTGGGGAAATAATTGTTCTTATGTAGTTGAGTGGGGTGAAATCTGAATAACCCCAAGGGATGAAAAGGAGCCAATTTGCCTGATGATAGATCGGGTTATGCCGTTCTAAAGGGTAAATCATCATTTTATTCTTTTTTATTTGGGTAAGTAATGCTTATAGTATATGTGAGTGAATGTTTTGGAATGTTTGATGTTGGAGTGCACTTTGATGTAATGAGGACGACGACCATCGGCTACTTGCCGGTCAGGTCCAGTGAAACGATAAAGATATGCCAACTGGGGTAAACATGGCTCTAGGACACTCTCTCGACCTTGCGTCGCATGAACGTTTCACGGCTTGTGACCGGCGGCTCGCCAATGAGTCGTCGGTGGAATTTTCACTGCCCCAGTATTCTGCTCACTATCGGCGGTTCATCTGCGGTTCGCGAATTACCTCCTGCGATTTGTTGGAATTCCGCCGATGCTGCCAGTTCCTTCATGATAATTCCTCCTCTTGTTTCTCATCTAATTTTTACAGTAGTTGTTGGTTGTTTGCATTTTATCATTAGAAAAATAAAAAAATAAACATTGTGTGTTGAACTAACATCGTGTTTGCAGAAAATGTCTTCATCTAGGAACCCTAGTAAGGGCAAGGCTCCAGCTTCCTCTTCCACAAAGGGAAAGAGAAAAAAAAAGGCATCCGCAGCACCCACCAACTCTCGGGAAGCCATAATATTCTAAGTGCCCGACATGAAGGGGCACTACGACATTTGCAAGGGTCGTTCGATCACCGTGGAGATAAGATTTGATTTGGTGGGCTTGAGAGGTGATCTTCCCAACATCACAGCGCAGTTCACTGACAGGCAATGGCATGCTTTCGCCAATCCTCTCCCAGATCACTATACCAGCTTTGCCCTGAAGTTTTACTCCTCCTGTTAGGCCAAGAAAAAGAGCATGCACCACAAGGGCAAGGTGGATGAATATCCCTACCTGCCTTCAGTTATGGTGTGAGGGGTGGAGGTCAACATTACTCCAACAGCCATCAATTATCTATTTTGGGAGGAAGAGCTTGATATTGGCTCGGAATATATGGCCAGGTGTACAAGGAGAACCAACTCTCATGGATATCTCATATCGTTACCTCATACACACCCTTCTAGGCTAATATGGGTGGCAAAATTTCTCACCATGATCTCAAATTTGAGGCCAAGTTGTGGCTAGACTTCATCAGTGGCCAGATCATACCTTCAAAGAATGAGCAATGGGTCAGCTTGGAAGAATCTATACTTATCGCCTGTATCATGAAAGGTATCCCGTAAACTTTGGGGAGATTGTGGCTCTACAAATGAAGAGGAAAGAAAGGCAAACCAGCACCTCCATGCCATATGTTGTGCTTATTTATCAACTTTTCTTGCAAGCCAAAGTGTCATTGTTCCCAGATTAGACCCCTAGTCCTGCTTCGGGTGTAATCACAGTAGATCGCAAAAGGGATATGGAAGAAACAGAGGTCAAGTAGAAGCATATGTAGGCCTTTGATTTGTCAGAAGGTTCTTTATCTCATGGTTCTGAGCAGTCACCATGAGCCCCATATTTTAACATGCCTCACCCAAAAGCATAGGCCAAACCTCCAGTGACATACCTCTTAGGAGAGCATCACCCCCTCCAACATCCTCCCAACCAAGCGGTCTCCACAAGCTTATGGAAATGACCAACTCTTACGAGAGCTAGCTTTAAAAGTTGGCAAAGAGTCTTCCTACCCTCATTTCCAAAATGGTGAAAAGGGAAATGAAGTACATGTAGAAAAGTATTACCACATTGTGCAAAAGGGTATATGTTGTGTAGTGAGCCGCCACTTCTCTCCGGACTAGGGTAAGGTAGTGGAAAATCAAGACATCCATGGAGGTTCCTGACTTGAGTGCTCTTGATGCTGCAATGGCTGCCTCTTCTACAGTTCGAGGCCCCAGTGATGATTTATTTGAAGGCTTAGAAGATGATGCAGAATATTTGGTTGAGGAAGGCCTTGATCGAGAAGCAGGAGCTAGTGTTGTTGATGATGTGGATGAGAAGGAGTGACCCACTCAGGAAGTTCTCACCCCCTTTATTTTGCATGCTTATATTGTGGACAATGTAATATCTAAATAGGGGGTGGGATGAGTGCTTTTCTGGGTGGTCATTTATGATTTATTTTGTTTATGAATCGATGTAGCCCTTGTTGGGCTTTTGTTTTAAATCTTGTGAGGAGCTATAATCCTTTGTCAAGCTCATTTTTGCAATGTTGATGATTGCCCTTGCCGGGCTTCTTGTTTTTATAAGATTGTGAATGGATGAAATGAATGGTCCTCAGATGTTAGGTGTTGTTGGAAAGGGTCTTTGTTTTAAATTTCCAAATATTGCATTGTGACCCAAATTTTGGTTAGCGCCTGTGTAAATAGTAGTTACAAACTCCAAGAGTTCTCTTCATACCACAGTTTTTTCCCAAGGAGCACTTTTTTTCTTTTCTTTTGGTTGTTGAACCGGGATGGAATTTTCCAATGATATATTGTGAGGCGACTCTCTTAAGGTAAAATGCCATGTCTTTCTTTGATTCTTTTGTGGAACTATTTTGGGATATGGCATGAAAATGAAAAAAATGGGCATTTGAAATGAGAAATGTAGCACTCTCTTGTGATACATTGTAGATTCCTTATTTGTGTTGTGCTTGAATTAAAATCTTGTGTTGATAATGACTTGTGTGGACCCTTTAGGTGTGATTCCTTGTGTGATAAGGATCTTTGTTAATCTCATGCATCTCTTCGTATCTAGAACTTGCCCTAAGTGTGACTCAAGGCAAAATCCTAGATGTAGTTTCACTTAGAACATTATTTCAGGCTTTCATTTGACTAGTCACTCTACCCAAAATGACCTCCGAAAATATCTTCCTTTTCTAGCCAATGTTGAGTCTTTTGGAATGTTTATTCTTGAAAACCACATTAGGAGCCAATGTCCATTTTTGATCCCCTCTTCATGGCATCCATCCTCCCTAATTGCTAGTGCTGAGAAAATGAGAATAATGGGGGCTTAAAGCCCAAAAAATAGAGAGAGATAAGGAAATCAGTGAGAAAGAGGCAAAGAGCCTAAGTCTGGGGGTTTTCAAGAATGGGAGAAATATGAGAAGCCTAAATTTGAGGTAGCACCAAATCGTGAGAAAAGGGAAGAAATGATGAGTTGAGAAACCTTAAGGTACCGAAAGAGAAAAGAAAAGTGAAATGATGTTACCTCTAGCTTAGACAAGGCTTAATGTAATAGCCAAAGGAGCTACAAGGAAGCTCTTTGAGAAATAGAAGATGAAAATGGTTGCAAAAGGAGGAATAGCGTAGAGTCATATAAAAAGTTGGATGGGAAGGGTTAAAGTGTTCACATAAAGGTATTAGGGAGGTTCTAGTCACTAGAGCCAAATAATTGTCCTACCATTACCCTTAGCCTTTATCATGACCCGCAAGTCCTAATTGATTTTGAGTGTAGTTCCTTTCCATTAGTGGCAAATTACACCAAAGGCAAGCCTATGGGTCAAGTTGTGTGCATGAAGATTTCTTTTGAGAGAGTGAGTGTGATCATCTTTTTCTATAGTCCCTTATGTGTGCATTGATTCATGATAAAGAAAAGGGATTCTCTCTTGTAGTGAGTGGCATCATTCCTTTTTCAGGACACACTTGCATTGAGGTAAACGTGTGATTGAGCCATAAGTAGTGTGAGCTCTAAGGCAAACTTTGAATGTGCAGTGATTATGAATTGAGATGCTATGTATATTTGATTGGATAAGTTATGCCCTTGTTTTGAAAAATAAAATCATTTGTGAAACATGCCTTTAAATTGTGGTTGCCTCTTGAAGCTTTTCCACATTTGTAGGGGGGACATTGCTTCTCTTTTTCTGTGAGTTGGTGAGCATTTTTGGGTTGTCGTATATTAAATTGTCATTGATGCATAGACTCTTGTGGAGTGGCATGTCATTCCATTTTCTCAACTGATAAAAATTGCAATACTTGAGGACAAGCGATGGTTCATGTTTGGGGGTTTGATGTGTTGGCAATTTACCAACTCATTAGGCTCTTAAGCATGAGCTTTAGCTTAGTTTTTCAAGTCTTTTAGTTGGATTTTTTGCGTTTTTTCCTTTTTATGCGCAGGTATCTGATTTGTAGAGAAAGAGAATGAATTGGAGTTAAAAGAATGAATTCAGGTGAAAATATTCGCTCCATCAGAGGACACCGATGAAACGCCGGTCGATTTCAGGCAACCACTGGTTTGAGGAGAAAATACAATAGGTGCCCCGCGGACATCAATCGACAACATGTCGGTTCCAAGCCCCGGTGCTAGATCTTGCTGGACCAAAGATGAAATTAACCAGCAGATCGCGGATGGAAACCGGAGAACTATTAAAGGCATCATTGAATGGTCTTGGAACATCACTAGATCACAAAAGAAAATGAATGGCGGCTCGTGGATTGCAGCCGGCAAATCGTGATTCCGTTGCAAGTAAAAAAATGCCTGAATAGGGGCAATTACATCTAGAACTGAAAAGAAAAAGGAGATTGGTTGCCCTATTTTTGTATATAGCCTGGAATAAAGTACTCTGTATAGATCTTTTGAACATTCCTTTTGCTTTTAAGGAGATAAGAACCCTATTGGAGAAGAAACTTGAATATTACTCTCTCTTATTCTCATCTTCTTCTTTAGCAAGGTATAACCATTGTTGCAAACATATTTTGAGTTTGATTTTTCTTGCTCTTAGTAATGAAATCATTGACTTTATTATTGAATATGCTCTTTAGTTTCTTAATTATGAGTAGCCAAATCATTAGCCAGAGGTGTGTGATGATGGGTGTTTAATTAGATTGGGTATTGCTAGTGTCATCTTAATATTTCTTAATAAGTGTAAATTTGTTGAATTCTCTTCAAATTATAATTAATTGCCCATAATTACAAATATGGGTTTGGTTTTCTTACTTGATTTTGCCTTGAAAAAGAAGAATTAAGTATGGGGGGAGAATTTGATAGTGGGAATGGATGTGATTCTGTGGGGTTGGGCTAGAAATAGCCAAAACCCATATTCATAATCCTAATTAGTGGTTGATGGCTAGAAATAGCTCGGTTACTAAACCAAACTATATTGGGCTAATTGAATTGTATCTTGAGGTTCAAAAGGACTCGAGAAAAAGGAGCCCAAGAGGTTGAAAAACATTGGGCGCCATCTCGTCCAAATTTATTTACACTTATTCGCAAGAATTGATGATCTAGCATAACCTCATTTGATTAACATCCCTTCTACACCACATCTCTAGTTTTCACTCATCATTATCTCTCAATTTTGGTTATTTTGTTATCTTGGCTAGCTGATTTAGAATCCACAATATGATTGACTTCATTTTTCCCCAAAACTTTACTGTTTTGTTCCCCTTGATTTGGTGCAAATTAATTCCAATTTCCTAAACAATGCTTGCGCAAATCATTCACTAGTCTCTATGGGATTTGACCCCGACATCCGTCGAGAATATTTGTTTTGCGCAACAATAATTTACACTCTCTCGTTCAGAGGGGTGTAGTTTGGATGTTATCAAATGGTGAAATAAAAGTTCAAAAATGTAAGCAATCAATCTATCAAGTATCTGTGGGTACAATATTGGGACTTCACCATCCTATATTACTTGATGACCACATGTGCTTGGCGACATCAACAAGTAAGCCAGTTGGATATTTAGCAAACAACTAGACCTCAAGGGGCACGTTCAAGTAATACATAGAAGAACCCCAAGGATAATGTGAGCATAATTTCTTTTCTTAGTGAAAAATAGTTGGATGAAGTGATACCTAGAGACAATAGGTAGAGGCAGAATGAGTTGCAGAGTCAAAGCAGGAGGTTGGTGAGTCGAGTCATTCACTGCCAAAATCAGTAGATTTCAGACCATCTCCTCCATTTCCATTGAGATTTAGAAAGTAGAAGGAGGACACAACTCGTAAGAAATTTCTAGATGTCTTGAAGCAGGTGCATCTGAATCTACCATTGGTAGAGCTATTGCAGGAGGTTCCAAAGTAAGCCATTTATCTTAAGGATATTGTGGCTAATAATAAATGTCTTATAGAGTTTGAGACTATGGATCTCACAGAAAAGTGCAGTTCCCGGGTGAGAAACAAGATTCCACCGAAGTTGAAGGACCCCAGGAGCTTCACTATTCCAGTCATCATTAGAAGCAAAAAGGTTGGCTCAGCATTGTATTACCTGAGTGCAAGCATTAATCTTATGTCTGCATCATTGTTCAGAACATTGGCGTTAGGAGAACTACATACAACTACAATGACACTACAGTTGGCTGACAGGTCCATCACTTATCCTGACGGAATTAATTTATATGTGTTGATCAAAGTGGGACCATTCTTCTTGCCGGTGGACTTTGTCATCCTTGACTATGAAGCTAATGAAGAAGTGCCCATGATTTTAGGAAGAGGATTCTTAGCTACAACAAATGCTGTCATAAGTGTGAGGTCAAGCAAGATGTCGATGATTATGGATGGTTAGGAAGCAGCTTTCGATGTATTCACGGCAGCACAATTACCATCCTACTATGAGGAGCTAAAGACCATCATGGCGGCAGAGCCTGAAATGTACTAAGGCCTTAGAGCAGTATTAATCACAAGAAGACCCAGTGGGGAGAGCTTTGGTATATGAGAAGGAATAGGTGAACATTTCAAAGGTGATTGAATGTTTAGAAGTCTTGGATGCTACTAGCTCCAATATTAAGAGAGGAGCTCCTTTGGAGACAATTGACAAACCTTTGACTTGGAAGAAACTGAAACCTTATATTGAGAAGGCACCAATTCTTGAATTAAAACCTTTAATTTCTCATTTGAAATATGCTTATTTAGTCAGTGATAACACACTTATTGTGATAATATCTACTTTGTTTTCTGATGAACAGGTTAACAGGTGGTTGAAGGTGCTATGAAATTATGGGATAGCAATTGGCTGGACTATAGCTTACATAAAAGGGATAATTAATTCCTTTTGCATGCATATAATAGTATTAGAAGAGGGTGCCAAACCCAGTGTTGAACACCAGCGTAGACTAAACCCAATCATGAAGGAAGCGGTAAAGGGGGAAATAATGAAGTGGTTGAATGCAGGAATCATCTATCCAATTTCAGATAGTCATTAGGTGAGCCCTATTCAGTGTGTATCAAAAAAGGGTGGAATGAAAATGGTACAAAATATGAAAAATGAAATGATACCTCTGAGAATAGTCGTAGGGTGGAGGATCTGCATTGACAATCGCAAGCTTAATGCAACCACTACGAAGGATCATCTCCCACTGCCTTTCTTGGATCAGATGTTGGATAGGTTAGTTGGGCATGACTACTATTGTTTTATGGATAGGTACTCTGGGTACAATCAAATCATAACCGCGCAGGAGGACCAGTAGAAGACTACTTTCACTTGCCCTTTCGGTACCTTTGCATTTCGAAGGATGTTGTTTGGACTGTGCAATGCACTAGGAACATTCCATAGGTGCATGATGGCCATTTTCACAAACATGGTTGAGATATTTGTTAAAGTGTTCATAGATGATTTCTCAGTCTATGGAAGTGATTTTGATGACTGTCTGAATCATTTGGATGTTGTGTTTTCTCGGTGTAAGGAGACTAATTTTGTGCTGAACTGGGAAAAGTGACAATTCATGGTAGGTGACGGGATAGTTCTGGGCCACAAATTTCAAAAGCTGGTATTGAGGTTGACCAGGATAAGATTAAGGCCATTGAGAAGCTACCATCTCTTGTCTCTATAAAAGGGGTACGTAGTTTTTTGGGACCGCTGGCTTCTATAGGAGGTTCATTCAGGACTTCTCTAAGATAGCCAGCTCGATGTGCAAGCTTCTGGAAAAGGATGTGAAGTTTGATTTCAATGAACAATGTGTGCAGGCTTTCAATGTTTTGAAGGAAAAGTTGATAACGGCTCAAATTATCATTGCTCCAAATTGGTCATTACCATTCATTATAATTATAATGTTAGTGATTTTTCTATAAGAGTTGTTTTAGAGCTGAACAAAGGAAAGAGATATCAACCCATTTACTATGCAAATAAATCATTAGATATACAGCTCAGAAAAACTACACTGTGACTAAAAAGGAGTTGTTGGCTTTCGTTTATGATTTTGATAAATTTTGGGCTTATCTAGTAGGGATAAAAGTGTTGGTGTACACTGACCATGATGCAATCAGATACCTATTTGCAAAGAAAGATTCTAAACCAAGGCTTATTTTGTGGATACTGCTACTTCAAGAATTTTATATTGAGATGAAAGACCAAAAAGGCATAGAGAATCAGGTAGCAGATCATCTATCTCAGTTAGAGGATAGAAAGCATATTGATTATGAAGAAGAAATTGCTGAGACATTCCCTAATGAAGAGCTATTTCTTGTTGACATTCATGAGCTGTCGTGGTATGCTGACATAGTGAACTCTCTGGTAAATGGTGTATATCCACCGAAAGCAACTTCGGATAAAAAGAGGAAACTCCTTTGTGATAGCAGATTCTACATACGGGATGAGTCATTTTTGTACAAATTAGGGCCAAATCAGCTGGTCAGAAGACGTTTTCCTGAAGGTGAAGTGCAGCCTGGAAAGTTGTCACTCTTCACCTTACGAAGGACATCATAGGGGAGATAGGACCACTAAAAGGTCCTTCAATCTGGATTTTATTGGCCACCTTGCTCAAGGATGCATATGTTTTTGCAAAATCTTGTGACAACTATCATAGAATAGGGAACATATCAAAAAGGCTAGAGATGCCTCGATGAGGCATTATAGAGGTGGAAGTATTTGACTACTGGGAAATTGACTTCATGGGGCCAATCATCCCATCAAATGGAAACAAGTATATCTTGGTAGCCGTGGATTATGTGTCAAAGTGGGTGGAGGCTACAGTATGTTCGGTCATTTGGATGACTACACGCAAGTGTACATGGTCGAACAAGTAGTAAAATGGCTCAAGTAAGCCAAGTATCGATCCCACAGGGACTGGACTAAGGTATCAATCTAATCAAGTGTCAATAAACTTTA
>JACEIK010000991.1:3867-16379 GCA_018107945.1 Datura stramonium | reverse complement strand
AGAGTCATCTCAATATTGTTTAACTAAGTGTAAATCTATTAGATTCTATCCAATCTATAATTGAAGATCTATTGATATTGGTGTGGGTCTAATTGTTCTTACTTGATTGTTGCTTGCAAAAGAAGAATTGAGTATTGGGAGAAAATTTAATGGTGGGTATAGATGAGGGAATATGAAATTGGGCTAGATATAGCCAAAATTACATTCTCACTCCTAATTAATAGCTAATAGCTAGAAACTAGTGTAGCTATTAATCCATATCCGATCGGGTTGGGTTAATAGTGTCTAGAGGTTTGAAAAAACTCTAGCAAGAGGTATTTATAAGGCTGAAAAACATTAAATGCCCATTTTCCCGAGATTATTTACACTAATTGAACTTATGTATTCAGCTTCGGATTTCGTATTTTGATGTTATGTTCAAGTTAGACTTCCTCTATGATTATGTTATCGATTATTTAGTTTCCTGATTGAGATTAGATGTATGCTTATGCCATAGGGTGATTTGGGGTCTCTCGGGGCTCTTTTACCCGTGTTATGATCCGGGCCCCTATTCGGGTCGTGACACATATACATCACAAATCTCACTTTTCATGAACATCTCATCAATGGGCATTAAAATTCATAAGACTAGAAATATGATTTTTAATGGAAACCATTGTAAAAATTGCCCATGCTTCATAATTCGATAATAGAATCATAATCAATTCTTACCCATGTGTAGAAATAGGTAATTCATGCATTTGGGTAAAATCATAGATAAATCATGGAACTTCATACTTTTTAGAGAAGGATTGGGCATGGGTGTTGAAGAAAACACCCATACATAAACCTACATATTTGTTGGAGGCTAAATCTTACTCTCCCTTGAATGCCCAAAAGAAAATTGAGGGAGAAAACCTTGAATCACCCTTGATTACCTCTCTATCACTCTTCTATTCTTTTGCATGCATGAATGAAGACTTTAGAATAGTTTCCCCCACTTAAATCCTACCTTTCATAGCCTAAAACGATGTAATTTAGGACCCTAGAGCATAGGAAAAGACCCTTACTTAGATTGCAGGATTTTTCTGACTGCCAGTCCGCATGAGGGACTGGACGACTTGTCCCCATATGCCACGACTCGTGGCCATAAATCGTCAAGTCCACTACCGAAATTCCATCAGGGGACCGCACGAGGGACCCCACAAATCATGGTGGCTGACCACGACTCGTGGTCTCCACCCGTGATCTCCACTGCCCATAATCTCCTTGCCAAATCTCCAGTCCAGGCCATGAGTGACTCCACGAGTCGTGTGGCCTGACCACGACTCTGGTCATGCCCGTGGTGACCCCTCAAGACCACACTCCTCTTTCCTTGACCACGAGTCACCCTATGACTCGTAGTCCCTCCCCACGGGTCACCAAACGACCTGTTAGATGATTTAGTGCAAAATTTCAGTTTTTCTCCGATTCAGCTCCCAGGTATGATCTTTGGGCTTTCGGGGTATAATAATATCTCTCTCTTGGGATCATTCATCCTCAAATGTTGGAAAACACATAAAAAAAGAGATATGCAATTACCATATTCAAATACTGATCATTTAAACTGATAACTAACGGAAATGACTACCACCGATCCAAAATACATAGCTGAACTAAATTCACCAATCAAACATACATGCACATATATAGAATAGAATTGCGCACATGAACTGAGCATGAAACTAAATAGAGTTGTAGCGTAAAACTGATACCTCAAGTCAGAATTGAGCCGGTAGAAAATAAATTTGGGTATCTAGCGATCATACCTCTTTGGCTTCCCACATAGCTCCTTCAACATGTTGATTCCTCCATAAGACTTTAGTTGAAGCTACTTCCTTGTTCCTTAGCCTTCGAACCTGACGATCCAATATTTCCATCGGAACCTCTTCATAGCTAAGGATTTCTTTCACACCAACACTGTCCACTAGGAAAACTAAGGCTGGATCACCCAGACACTTCTTCAAAAGTGATATATGAAACACAGGATTCACAGAAGCTAATTCTGAAGGCAACTCCAACTTATAAGCCACCTTGTCAACACGTCTCACTATCTGATACGGGCCGATATAGCGAGGACTAAGTTTCCCTTTCCTTCCAAATCACATCACTCCCTTCATGGGAGACACTCTCATAAATACCTAGTCATTGACCTCAAATTCTAATTCCCTTCTTCTCATGTCCTCATAAGACTTTTGGCGACTCTGTGCAATTCTCAGCCTGTCACTTATCAACCGAACTTTATCCATTGCTTCTTGAACCGAATCCGGCCCTACCAGTGCTGCCTCACCAACCTCAAACCTTCCAATGACTGATCTATATCTCTGCCTGTAGAGAGCCTCAAACGGTGCCATCTGGATACTAGAGTGATAGTTGTTATTGTAGGCAAACTTCATCAATGGAAAATGCTCATCCCAACTACCTTTGAAGTCCATCACGCATGCTCTCAACATGTCTTCGAGAGTCTAGATTGTACGCTCTTCTTGACCATTCGTTTGCGGGTGAAATGATATGCTGAGTTTAACCTAAGTCCCAAGCCCTTTTTGAAATGAACACCAAAATTGAGAGGTAAATTTAGTACCTCGATCTGAAATAATAGACAAGGGAACCCCATGCAATCGGACCAACTCCCAGATATACAGTGTGGCATAATCCCCCGTCGAATCCATAGTCTTAACAGGGAGAAAATGTGCAGCCTTGGTCAACCTGTCTACCACAACCCAAATAGAATCATAGTGTCGGCGAGGACGAGGCAGACCTGTTATGAAATCCAAGTTAATCTCTTCCCACTTCCAAGTGGGAATGCTGATATCCTAAAGCACGCCTCTGGGTCTTTGATCCTCGACCTTTACTTGTTGATAGTTCGGGCACTTGGCTACGAATTCTGCAATATCCTTCTTCATGACATTCCACCAATATATTTCCCGCAAATCATGATACTTCTTGGTGGCACCTGGATGAATTGAGTACCTAGATCCATGAGCCTCATGCAATATCCGGCTTCTCAACTCATCCACATCTGGAACACATAGGCAACCCTGGTACCGAAGCACACCATCTCCCCCTTGGGAGAAGACCTCCACCTTCTGAATTTGAATGGATTCTTTCAGCTTTATCAAAATCGGGTCCTCATCTTGTCTAGCTTTCACATCAGTCACCAAGGATGATTCTGACCCATTCTGGACAACAACACCGTCATCGGTCAAATCAACCAACCTAACTCCCAACCTTGCCAGTCGATGTACATCTTTCACCAACTCCTTCTTTCCTTCATCCACATGGGACACACTCTCCATAGAGAGCCTACTAAATGCGTCTACTACCATATTATCCTTACCCAGATGGTAAAGGACACTCATATCATAGTCCTTGAGCAGCTCCAACCACCTTCTTTGTCGGAGATTGAGATCTTTTTGCGGAACACGTATTGTAAGCTCTTTTGATCCGTAAACACATCCACATGGACCCCATAAAAGTAATGTCTCCATATCTTCAATGCGAACACCACCACGGCCAACTCAAGATCATGGGTCGGGTAATTCGTCTCATGGGCTTTCAATTGTCTAGAGGCATATGTTATCACTTTCCTATGTTGCATCAACACACACCCAAGTCCAATCCTTGAAGTATCACAATACACCACAAAACCATCGGTATACTCTGGTAGGGTCAACGCCGGTGCGGCAGTAAGTCGAGTCTTTAACTCTTGGAAGCTTTTCTCACAAGCCTCCGACCATTGGAACTTCACCTTCTTTTGCGTCAATTTGGTCAAAGGTGTTGCAATGGATGAAAAACCTTCAACAAACCTCCGATAATAACCAGCTAAACCCAAGAAACTCTTAATATCCAAAGGATTCGCCAGTCTACGCCAATTCTTCACTGCCTCAATTTTCTAAGAATCTACCTTTATTCCCTCACCTAATACCACATGGCCCAAAAATGCCATGGAATCCAACAAAAACTTGCACTTGCTGAACTTGGGATACAATTGGCAATCCTTAAGAGTCTGAAGCACTACTCTCAAATGAGCAGCATGCTCCTCCTCGCTCCGAGAGTATATAAGGATGTTGTTAATAAACATGACCTACAGGCACAACTAAACTACCCTTCCATTCTAAGACTGGCTCACCCGAAAATCTAAACTTTACTACCCAGGTTCTAAAATTAACTGAAGCATAGCATGCAAATAGCCAGTCCATGCCGAGGATAACATCAATATCGGTCATGGATAACTTTGTCAAATCTGCTAAGGTGACCTTATGAAGAACTTAGACTGGGCAACCCCTATACACCCGTCTAGCTATGACTTAGTCATCTACTGGAGTAGAAACTGAGAAGGGTTCTGGAAAGACTTCCAGACTGATTTCGAAGCTACTGGCCACATAAAGTGTCACAAAAGACAAGGTAGCCCCCGGATCTAGCAAATTGTAAACATCAATAAGGAAAACTCACAACATACCAAATCCAGGGAGACCTCCTGCTCCTGATGGTATGCTAAAGCATAGAATCTGTTTTGGCGCTAACCACTAGTTTTTCTAGTAGATGGCCCCTGATGTGTTGTGCGTGTGGGAGGGGTATCTGAACTAGAAGCTGGGCCTTGGGCCCCAACCTGATCCTTTATAGCTACTATAAAATCTCTAAGCATGTGTCCAGGCTTCATACACCCAAAACAAGCACCTGAACCTGCCAAGCACTGTCCTGTGTGCCCTTGACCATATATGCGACAAGCTGGGATGCTACAATCTGTGGGTCTACTTCTCTGACCCCTCGAGCATGATGCTCACCCTCTCTAATCATGTCTAGGCCTGGATGGAACACTCAATGCTGAAGATGTTGGGGCTGATAATCTCTAGTGAGTCTATTGTCGATGCCCACCACCGGACCTTTGCTGAGAGAATTTGTGTCCTCGGTCCTGGCCCTCTTGGCCTCCCTCTCTCTCGAATGAACTACCTCCATCTACTGGGCGTACAACACTATCCATGGGAAATCCATATCCTGATGGATCATAGAGTTCCTACAATCCTTGTCAAAATAGCCTGCTACTCCTTGGATGAACCTACTCACCCGCATTCTCTGATCGGCTACCAACTCTAGGGCATATTTTGATAGACGAGTGAACTCAAGGGAATACTCTTGTACAATCATTCTCCCTTGCTTCAAATTCACGAACTCAGCTGCCTTTAGCTCCCTCATCTCACGAGAGAAGAATCGGTCTAGAAATGCAACATGGAACTCTTCCCAAGTGACCCGACCTGCTCCTGCGACCTTGCTATCCTTCCATTGGCGAAGCCAGATATGCGCGACCCTTTAAATTGATAAGAGGCCAACTCGGCGCACTCAACCCCTTTCACCCCTATGACTTGGGTGATCTTGACAATATCATCTACGAACTCATGTGGGTCCTCATCTACCTTGGACCCAAGGAACTCTGGCAGGTTCATCCTCAAGAACTCGCTGATTAGAACGTTGCTTCGTTGCCATTTTGCGGAACATGTGCAACGGCCTGCTGATTGACCTGAGCGGTCAATGTCTGCGCAAGAATCTAAATAGCGCCCCAGCACTTAGCATGGGAAGCTGACTCCAGTGCATGGGTCTCCTCAACTGCTGGGGGTTGCTGATGCCCATGACTATTGCCATCCTCGTGGCCTTCACCATCTCCATTCCTCCTTCCATTCACTCTTCGAGGAACCATGATTTTGCAATCACGAATAGCACAAATTAGAAGGATGGAAAGACTTTTCATCGCACGATATAGATCATGAAAGAAGGGAACATTTCCTAAACGTCTCGTAGCCTCTTTGTCATAACTGTAGCGCACTTCACACCAATGAAAAAGACTCTACTTAACGCAGCTTTTAGACACCTTAGGATACTGCAAAACCTAATGCTCTGATACCAAGTTTTTCACGACCCGAACAGGGGCCTGGATTGTAACACGGGACAAGGAGACCCGAGAGACCCCAAGTCGACCCATGGCATAAGCATGCATCTAATCACAATCAAGAAACTGAATAATCGATAACATAATCATAGCGGAAGTCTAAATTGAACTTAACATTAGAATACAAAATTCAAAGCTGAATACGTACATATTTCTTAATAGTCTCTAAACATGACGAGTTGATGGGACAATACCCCCAACTAACTCAACAAGCTGAAATTTAAATACATAAAGAAAAGCTGACTAAGAGCGGGGCTGAAGCTGAGAGCTGGGTCCTGTATCATGAAACACTATAGCATATAAAGTATGCGGTTAGTACGTGGAATGTACTGAATATGTAGGGTAAGTAAAACCGCTAATGTAAATAAAATCATTTAAAGACAATGCAGTAACTAAAACATCAACATTCGTAAATTGAGAATAGGGCCTGCATGCATTCTTTATAAAATCACGATCTTTTCATAACATGACATAAAATCACTTCATAACATCATAACTGAATCGATTGACTCAACGCTGAATTTTGACATTTATAAGTAAAAGCTGAACATTGAGTCAAACCTGCTTTAGGGCATGCTTTTACATAAATATCATAAGTAATGAATATGCATAACTGAAATCATGAGGAACAATGGAAGACTAATCTTTTAACCAACATACCACGATAGAGCTTACGTGGTCCCGACAATTACACTCAAATGGGCAGAGCCACCCAAAACCTTGTCAGGGCTAAGGACGCTATCATGATGTCGATATCAAGCTCATAGGACATTAGGATTGGGGATAGATCAGAAGGGAGGTCCCAAGTAATATATATAATAGTACCAACCTACGTTGGCACATAGTTCTGAGGCATAGGGTGATTGACCCTTAGCCTACTCGGTGCTAGACACTACTCCCAAAAAAACATGCATATGATCTACATCGTATATAACAAAGCTCAAAGTCATCTATTGACGAAGCTCAATGGTCAAATACATCTCAAATATGAAATCATGCATATGAGAAGCTTTAGTTCAAAACATACCACAAGCTGAAAACATAATGGGGAGCCTTTGCTCCAAAACCATGTGGTAAGCTATGCGTAGGAAGACTTACTTCAAAACATACAACAAGATAAGCATATAAAATTGAGAGTATTAGCTCAAAACAATGTGGTAAGCTTAATTCGGAAAAATCATTATTCATACTTAACTTGTGGGCATTGCCCAAAGGTTTATCATACTTAGAAGTACTCAATTCTCATTAAAAACATAATTATAAACATGGGTAGCTTCAAGTCATTCTTTTCATCATAATATCTCATCATTATCACATATAAATCACAAATCTCACTTTTCATGAACATATCATCAATGGGCTTTAAAATACATAAGACTAGAAACATGGTTTTTAATGGAAATCATTGTAAAAAATTGCCCATGCTTCATAATTCGATAATAGACTCATAATTAATTCTTGTAAAAATAGGTACTTCATGCATTTGGGTAAAACCCCCATAGATAAATCATGGAACTTCATACTTTTTAGAGAAGGATTGGGCATGTGTATGGAAGAAACCACCCATTCATAACCCTACATACCTGTTGGAGGCTGAATCTTACTCTTCCTTGAATTCCCAATAGAAAATTTAAGGAGAAAACCTTGAATCACCCTTGATCACCTCTCTATAATTCTTCTATTCTTTTGCATGCATGAAAGAAGACTTTAGGATAGTTTCCCCCTCTTAAACCCACCTTTCATAGCCTAAAACAATGTAGTTTAGGACCCTAGAGCATAGGAATTATGAAAAGACCCTTACTTAAATCGCAGGATTTTGCTGACTGCTAGTCCCCATGAGGGACTGGATGACTCGTCCCCATATTCCACGACTCGTGTCCAAAAACTGTCAAGTCCACTGCCAAAATTCCATTAGGGGACCCCATGAAGGACCCCATGAATCGTGGTGGCTGACCAAAACTCTTGGCCTCCACTGCCTATAATCTCTTTGCCAAATCTCCAGTCCAGGCCACGGGTAACTCCACGAGTTGTGTGGCCTAACCACGACTTGATTTCATGCCCGTGGTGACCCCTCAGACCACACTCCTCTTTCCTTGTCCACAAGTCACCCCACGACTCGTGGCCCCTCCCCACGGGTCACGTAACAACCCGTTTGGTGATCTGGTGCAAAATTTTAGTTCTTCTCCAATTCAGCTTATGGGTATGATCATTGGGCTTCTGGGGTATAACATATTCTATTATAAATGTTAATCTCCCCCAACCTATTTATTTTTATGTTATTCCTAAGTGGTGCAAGATAAATTCAATTTCTCAACCGACACTCATGCTTATCATCCACTAGTCCCTGTGGGATTCCACCCCGACATCCGTTGGGATATTTGTTTCGATATAGTGACCATTTATACTTTTTGAATGAAGAGTATATTTTGGACGTTATCATAAATGGCGCCGTTGCTGGGGACTAGCATTTGATATTCTTGTGTTGATTGTTAATTTGAATAGCTTTGATCTTAGTTGGTTGACGTGATTTTGCTGTGCTTGTTAGGATACCACAACCTTATGAGTCATCACTCCCAAGTAGGGGATAGCTCAATGGAAGGTAAATGGAGCATGAGGAAGATAAGCCGGTGATGCCAGAGATTGCGGGAGCCATTCGCCTACCAACCACGATAGGGAATGTCGTATTTTATGTCACATGCACCATGCTACATTTGTTGCAAATCAAGGGACTCTTTGGAGTAAACGAAATGAGGACACAAATCATCATTTCAGAAATTTCTTGGAGATATGCCAGCCTTTCAACATCACAAATATAAGTCAAGATTCTATCAGGCTAAGGCTATTCCCATTTTCTCTAACAGGAGAGGCAATGATGTTGTTGGAAGAATTGCCTCCTGGTTGCATTACATCTTGGAAAGAATTAACCGAAGCCTTTTTGGATTGTTTCTTCCCTCCATCAAAAATGTTTAAGTTGAGTGATAACATCACAAATTTCAAGCAACATCCTGGACAGCCTTTGCATGAGGCATGGCTATGGTTCAAAAAGAAGGTTGCTCGTTGTCCCAATCATGGCCTTCCTGATGGAGTGCTTCTCCAAAAGCTTTTACCGAGCCCTCTACTCCATCAATAAATCCATTGCCAACAATTTAGCTGGAGGGTGTATTATGAATCAAACATATGGGTTGGCTAAAGCCCTGTTGGACAGAATGACAAAAATAAATAGGGCTTGGCAAAATAAAGAGCGAGATGAAAACCTTGCCAAAATGATGATGCAAGTGGAATTAATGACCTAACATGTGATGGGGGTAGGGCCCAAGGTGGTTAAATTCCATAGGCATGCAAGGTCTTTTGCAATTTGAAGGAGAATCATCACCACAGATGTACGAGGAAGAATGCCAATACATGGAAATCAAATGGGGGGTCCTCGACCTGGGTTTCAAGGCACCAATCAAGGCCCTTGGTGCCCAAGAGAAAAAAAACCAAGGCTGGAGAAACCATGATGCACAGGGATGGCTCAAAAGAAATGAAAGGTGGGGAAATAGAGAGCATAATCAATAGGGAAACCATTACCACCGAAATTCACACCCATATGTTCCCCCTCCAAAAGCTGAAAACGCCCAAAGTCTTCTAGGTGTGAGCGATGTAGGTAGCTCAAAAATTGAAGAGATTCTAGAAACAGTCCTCAAGAAAGTGGAATCAATCGACAGAGGAATCAAGAAATTGAAAGGGGGGTGTCTAACCTTGCCCAAACGGTGAGCTCTCATTCAGCCTCCATTAAGCATTCGGAAGCTCAAATGAATCACTTGTCCACTTAAATGAATCGCAGAATGAAGGGAACAGTCCCAAGTGACACAATGCCGAACCCGAAGAAAGATAATCAATGCATGGCTATTGTTACTAGGAGTGGTTAAGTGGTTGGAGATGCAAGGGTGAAGCCCAAGGAGGTTAATGCTCCCAAATAAAATAAGGAAAATGAAGTCTATAAGATGCCAAAGACACCAAGGAGGGGTGAAAAGAGTAACGAGGAAGGTGAGGGGAAGGATGATGAAATTCCCTCATATGTTGATAAAGATGAGGTGGGCATGAAGGCCTCAAATGATGACAAGGTTGAAGCAAGATCTCCACCCCCTTATCCTCAACGATTGGCTAAGATAAAGAAGGACGATCAGTTCAGCAAATTCATTGACATGTTCAGCAAATTATCTATTAATATACCATTGGTAGATTCCCTTCTCCAAATGTCAGGATATGCTAAATTCATGAAGGATTTTCTGAAAAAGAAGAAGGTGGTTCATGCAGGTAGCAGGGAGACGATGCACCATTGTAGTGCGATGATGATGAGCAATCTTGCCCAAAGCGGGAAGACCCTAGAACTTTCACTATCCCTTGTACAATTGGGATATGTATGTTCAAGAAAGCTCTATGTGATCTTGGTGCCAGCATAAGTCTAATGCCCCTTATAATTTTAAAGAAGGTGGGACTTGGAAGCACAAAGCCTACGTTTGTGAGGTTGCTCATGGTAGATCATTCCATAAAAAAACTTGTGGGGGTATTAGAAGATGTGTTGGTGAGGGTGGATAAATTCATCCTACCAGCTGATTTCATAGTCCTTGATTGTAAAATGGATGTGGAGGTACCAATTATTTTGGGGAGACCATTGCTCGCCACGGGGAGAGTTGTTCTTGATTGTAATACCCCGAAAAGGGCTAAGAATAGACCCGGGAGTTAAAATTGAAAAGTGCAGAAATGTGGCAAAAATATCACAGAACGGACAACTCGTGGGTGGATACCACTAGTCGTCTAAAGAAATCGTGGAAAGGGGGTTCAGGGAAGCAGTGGTAGCAATGGACGGTATAGTGACCCGTTGTCAGGAACAACAAGTCATTGTTACTAGTCGTTAGAAGGAGTGAGTTTAGGCTGCGAAGGGAGCAACGGGCCGTCCAACGATTACATGTGCGACACAACGACCCGTTGTTTCAAGTCATTGCTTGTTGGTTGAATTTTCCAATGCATTCAGCGGATGAAACCACGACTCGTTGAAAGTCATTATGACTCATGGTGAGGTTCGTGGAAAGGGGAGTCAGATTGGTAAAGGGGTTGGCGACGGTCCATTCAACCACCCATGGTTTGAAGTAGCGACTCATCCTGACGAGCCGTGGAAAGGGATCAGAGATGTTTTATGAGACAGTGCACCCGATGGCTCGACACCACGAGCCGTGGTATGTTTCCACAACCCGTTGGGTCGGTCGTTGGTTCGTTCAGGACAGTTTTCAGGGAAATTAATTTTAAGGGTATTTTCGACCTTTCCTCATTTTTAGCCCCAAAACTACGTTGTTTTGGTTATTTTCTGAGTATGATAAGAGGAGTTAAGTCCCCATTGCATGCCCATTCTCATGCATGGATTCTAGAGGGGTTTTGGGGAGATTCAAGGCCTTCTTCCCCATTTTTTCTTCAAATTCTTAGTGGGTGTTAAAGAAACCTTAAGTTCATCCATTCCCAGGTATATAGGGTTTTAAAATGGGTGGAATTCTTCCCCACCCATGCCCAATTTTGATTAAAGTCATGAATTCTCCTACAAGAAATCCATTGGTCTTAAGCCAAAGCATGTCAATGTGATTTCTCCTTAAGGGCATGTTTTAATTGGGTTTTAATTATTGAAATATGCATGTTGGGCAGGTTTCCTATTATTTTATTCAAAATTATGTTTCAATCTCTTTTAAATCTAAATTGCCCATTTATGGAAGTTCATGGAAATTATGATTTATGATGAATATTAATTATTTTAAGTTTATTGATTATGAGAATACATGAATCCAAGTTACCCATGTTTATGAGTATATTTTTGAAAGAAATGAGTATGATGAAGTATTGGGAAATGCCCATATGATGAAGAATGATTTATGATTTACGAAATGAGTTTCATGAATTGTCGATTTATAATGTTGGCCGATATAAAGGGCCTTTTGATCTTCGCTAAACATGTTTTAAAGGGTATCAATGATGATAAATGTTATATCTTAGTCAATGAATTTTATGCATGATTTTAATGATTTATGTATGAGCCTATATGCATGTTTTTGGGAGCCGTGTCTAGCATCGAGCAGCCCCTCGTTCAAAGGACTACGCCGGTGTATCATAACCACGTGCCACCGTGGGTTCTAATGTTATACATATTGTATTGATACCGATCCCCTCAAATGTGCTATCACGCCTGATGCACGACCCTCTCCTGGAAAGCCAAGGTCGGCTCTGCCCGCTTGAGTGAGATAGTTGGGGCATCATGAAAGGCTCTACCATGATGGTGTCGGTTATGACGAGTCCTCCCATTTTTCCTCATGTTTTTATGCATTGTTATATTTGTGTTATTGGCTAAAGTTATCTTATGGTAAAACTATTTACGATTACGATAATGAACGATATTGAATGATTTGAAGCATTGAGCCTTATGATTATTATGAAGATTTTGATGTAAGCATGATGTACTTCTCCTATTTATATTTATGAGTTTTACTTTACTTTTGAAATGTCCATTTTACTTACCTTGCATACTCAG
>JACEIK010000990.1:299810-314794 GCA_018107945.1 Datura stramonium | reverse complement strand
CTAGCAACCGGAGGAAAGATTAATCAAATTGTATCGATAATTTATTTCTCTACATGTTCGTTTTAGCCTCAGCATGCTCATACTTATAGTTCAGAATCAACTTGTATATTCGTTTTAGACTTAGTATAAATTAGGAAACGAAATATCAAAATCTTCTTCACACTGTTGTCTGCATTTTTAGAGTTGAAGTTTATTGACACTTGATTAGATTGATACCTTAGTCCAGTCCTTTTGAGATCGATACTTGGCTTACTTGAGCCATTTTACTACTTGTTCGACCACGTGCACTTGCGTGTAGTCATCCAGACCACCGAACAGTACGACTCATATGAAGACCCATGAAATCTTTGTTGCACATTATGACTCCCAGGTATGACTCGTACCATGAAGGTACGATCCATACCTTGAGTCGTATGAGGATTCCCCTTTACTGACAAATTCTCTGTATTTCTCCACGACTCATGGTACGATCCGTAGGTCAATTTCGTGAGTCGTACGAAGGATCGTATTGCCTCATATGGACTTGACCCTTTCCATATCATTGGTACGAATCCTTGGTACCACTCGTAGTGGAAAACCACGAACCATACCATAGTTCATACCCCAGGTCTTTTCTAATTTTAGCTTGGGACAGTCCGAAGGAGCCATCCTACGAGTCATAGTATCAAACCACGAGTCGTAGGAAGGCTTGTGAAGCCTGTCCCTACCTCGATTTTGGTTCAGTTTACAGGGAGTCTTATTCATGTTTTGGGTACTCAGAATTCCCCAGGTCTAGGCATGTAGTTCAACCCATTTTATACTACTCATCCCTCCCCTTTTAGTCACTACATGTAACTCAATTGTAAATGCTTCAATGCACAAGTTCATCAACTTTAAAAATTTTCCCAGTAGCACATAGTTCTATCACACCCCTAGTCATTGTCTTTTTCAATTTTTTTAAGAAAAAATGATGATTCATAGGGGTTTTAGCATTATTACATCAAGCACATAAGTTTCATCAATATTTAAAGCAATACACTTACTTCTTAGCTGCTTTTGACTGGTAGTCTGAAATTAGGGTAGAGATGAACTTGGTTTAGCAAGAAATTTCTTGATTGTTCTTTGTTTTTGAGTTACGGGTTTGAGGGAGTCGTGAGTGTGGTTCGTGCTTTCAGTTTTGATCGTGTGAGAGAAGGGTCTGCTTAGATTTGAAGTTTAAAAAAGTGACGGGGCATACTTTTAAAATCTGGGTTGAGTCGGGTAATTTCAAGGATTTTGACCCATCACGACTCGTACCACGAGTCGTAGGAAAGCCCCATAACTAGTCCCTTGGACCCTTAGTTCATAGAATTGAAAAACTTACCTGGGGACCTGCGAGTGCATCTTATGACTCGTACCATGTGGGTGCAGTTCGTACTATGACTCGTAGGTCTTTGCCTTGCATAGTTCACTAAGTACTATGACCCATACACTTGAGTTACGAATCATAGGACCAACCATACCCTGAACTCCTGCACTGAAGCACATATCTAAACTTCACCATAACTCATTCTACGACTCGTACAACTCTCTCATGAGTCGTACTAAGAACAATAGCACCTGTTTTTCAGCAATATTTTTCTGCCACCGATTTTTATTTTCCCTGCACACTGAACACACATTAGTTAAATCACTTGGGTTGCCTCCCAAGAAGTGTCTGATTTAATTTCACAGCACGATACAAGTATCTTGACTACTCAGACTTCGTCAAGGAACTCAGATTCATCATCTATCGCTGATACTACACTGTACTCCTTCGGTTGCTGCATTGACCTGCAGATGTTGAACGTGACCTCTTCTTTATTTAGTCTAAACTTCAGTTGGCCAGCCTCCACATCAACTAAGGCCCTCCCAGTAGCAAGGAATGGTCGCCCCAAAATGATGGGGACCTCATAATCAACCTCGCAATCCAGGATCACAAAGTTTGCTAGGAATATGAATCTATCCACTTTTACAAGCACATCAAACAGGATCCCCACTGGCTTGTTCACAGTTCTGTCAACCATCAATAACCGCATTGTAGTCAGTGTGGGAGCTCCCAAGCCTAACTTATTAAACACAACTAATGGAATCATATTGATGCTTGCTCCCAGATCACAAAGTGCCCTTGCAAACTCGACATTACCAATGGTGCAAGGTATAGTGAAAGCACCCAGATCTTCCCTCTTCTGGGTCAGGACTCGTGTAGCTATGGAACTACAGTGGTGTACATTATCTACAGGCTCATAACTCACGAACCTCTTCTTTGTCACCAGGTCCTTCATGAACTTAGCATATCTCGGCATTTGTTTTAATGCCTCAACCAATGGTATGTTCATAGCTAATTGTTTGAGCATCGACAGGAATTTCAGGAACTTACCATTCTACCCCTTCTTCTTCATTCTTTGGGGGAACGGTGGTGGTGATCTCGGGATATCCTTGTAAATTTGTGTTGCACCTTATTCAACTTCAGACCCTTTTTCACCAGATGGAGCCTCAAGCAATTCAGCATTCTCAGCACCTTCCGTCTCAACATTATTTTCATTATCTTCAACTACGCTCTCTTTCTTCTATTCAACTACAACTGGTAGAGGGGGATCAATTATGGTCTTACCCTTCCTAGTCATCACCGCCATGCAATGGTCATCATTCTTTGGGTTCTAGACGGTGTTTCTAGGTAGTGTACCCTTCTGTCCAGGGTTCAGTGATGCTGACAATTACCCTAGCTGCTGTTCAATCTGAGATTCCACTCTCTGACCCATGCTCGATATATCACCTTAGATTTCCTTCAAATGATCATTAGTGGACCTCACCTTTTTCAGCATCTCATCCATCATGCTCTCTATCTTTGACTGTCCAGCCTCCCCCTCTCGTGCACTGGGAGGCATGTATATTCCATCTGGGTCGTTGCGATAGTCTTCATTCCTTCTCTAATCTCTTTCGCGCTCACAACCTCGGCTTTTGTATCTGTACCCGTTCCCATTGTAGTTATCTCTATATTGGTTCCGACCTTGGTTTCCAGAACCTTGGCACCAATTGTATTGTCCAAAAACTTGGGCGTTGGCTCAGAAACCCACCACCTGACTATCTAGAAAATTTGCCTTCTCCTCTAAATTAGAGTGGTATGCCCCTAGCTCGAGTCCTTGTGTCCCCACTGCATTTACCTTTTTGGCTCTATCTCTCATAATGTTCTTTGTAAGAAAATCAATGATGTGCGGATATGAGCCAACTCCTGGTCGCGTTCTTCTTCCTTCCTTCATTGGTTTGCAGTCAAACCAACAGCATATGTACCAGCCGCTGCATCTACCTCCCGGATATGCCATTCCCTGTTTGTTTTAGTCACTATGTCAAGAATAGTAGCAGCTTGCTCCCAGGTGTGACTCATCAATGCTCCTCCTGCCACTATGTCTGCTACAACTCTTATGCTATTGTTTAAAGACCTATAGAAAATTTCCAACAAACTATCATCTGGAATTTTATGGTTTGAGCACTTTGTTAACTTCTTCTTAAACCTCAGCCAGGTTTCATGAAGTGCATCAATTTTGAGTTGCCGAAAATTATAAATTTCATCCTTAAGCTGAAACATCCTAGAGGGGGGAAAGAATCTCTCTAAAAAGGCTTGCTTGAGCTCCCTCCAGTTGGTTATAGAGTCGTTAGGCAACTCCGATAACCATAAAGTGGCTTCCCCTGACAGAGAAAAGGGGAATAGTTTGAGCCTGATGGCATCTTGGCTAACTCCAGACAACTTTTATGCCTTGCATATTCCAAAAAAGTTCATCAGGTGCAGGTTGATATCATCTGTTGCGTGACCACTGAACACCTCTTTCATGTTTAATAGTTGAATCATGGTGCTCGTGATGTCAAATTTGGCCCCAGCGGGCAGTGGTGGTGGTACAATTGCTCCAATTGACCCAACTTCATCAATATTTGGGTCCTCATCATCAAAGAACTGAGGGGAAAATCTATGACCTCTGTTAGCCAACCCATGTCGACCAGCGTTAAAAACCTCATCTCTGACATCCTCCGCATCCTGAAGTAGCTTGTTGAGCTAGCTCATCTTGCGTAGCTTCTTCAGCTATACGGGCATCTCTCTGTTCCTATTTTTCTGTTCTGCGGAGTGTTCATTCAATTTCAGGGTTCAACAGAATAAGGGGAGTTCCATTACTCCGAGTGCTTGGCATTCACCGAGCAACAACCTGTAAGTATCACAAACAAAAAGAAAATGTAATTCAGGAAATAACTACCAAAAGTCAAATACAAGCAATTAATCTAGTCTTAGTCGTATTCTCCGGCAATGGCGCCACTTTTTGATAACGCACAAATTCACACCTCCTGCTTAAGTATGAAGCGCATGTTGTCAACAAAGAACTCAACAAAGAGGTTGGAGTCGAACCCACAAGGAATATGGAAGATCTCGACTAATGCCGGTAAGTGAACTTGTTGGTTAGTTACTCCAATTTGGGGGTTTTAAGAAAATAATAGTTAAAACAATGATTAAAATTGTGATGTAAAATCAAGAGTTAAGAATAACTAGGGTTTATGTTCCCCATGGGTTCATAACTACTTCAGGTATACACATGTGATCAATACCAATGCTTACTTGTAGAACTAATAACTAGGGTTTACCCAACTGACTGGTTTGTCCCAATTGGATGACTATACTCAATCACCGGGTCAGGTCTCATGAGCGATTTCAATGTAACTATTATTAATTTGTCCCAAATTCAACTATCCTGCGACCATAGCTCAAGTTAATACAATGATCATCAAGATCAAGGCTTTGTTGTAATTCTCTTTTCCTAATCTCCAAGTAAAGAATTCGGGCAAGTCCTAATATTGTAAACTGTTAAGAAATGTTTAAGCATGAAGGGAATACATTACAAGCATTTTGCATTGGTTTTAAATTACTTTTGTGTATCCCTAGCTCGTTAATCCACCATGGTTCCCACAACCCTAGCTATGGAGGTTTTAGGCTGTCATAGTTGTAAGGTTGTGACATGTATTCATCATTAAAAACATAATTCAATACTTACAATAGTAGATGAGAGAAAATATTCTTTTATTATATCTGAAATAACTCAAGAACAATTCACAAAGATCAAGAAAGAAATCAAGAAAAGGTTGATCACAAGTCAATCAACTCAATTCTATATTTTTCCTCGCTTTCTAACCTTCTCTAACTACTTCCAACGTTGTCTCTAATGTTCCCTCATTGAAAATAAAACATAAAAGGTATTTATATAAACATAAGAATCCTTTTCCTAAGCTAACAGGGTAAATTTCCATAACTGGTGCTGCCTGAGCCACAACAGATCCTACGACCCGTAGCAGGATTGAACGGGTCGTACCTGCTACCCATAAGTCCTTAGCTTGCTGAAATTTGGCTAAGTATTGGGCCTTGTACGACTTGTACATGCTTCCTATGAGTCATACTTTGCTTCAGTGGCTTGACTCCGAAAACTCAGGATTTTTCTGAAGTTTATCACGAGTGTGATGGTATGACTCGTACCTCTCCGCCACGACTCATACTGTCTATCCGTGTCAGGAGTCTGCCTCTTGTGAAATTCTTATGAACATTTCCACGACTCAATGTTACGGGTCGTACCACTATTGTACGGCTCGTACTGAGAATCGTAGGTTGCATTCTTCACAATCCAGCCGTCTGAAACTTTTCATGGTTCTCAATACAGCTCATACCATCAACCTATGGGTCGTACTGATATTGTGACTTTAGCTCATTTTCTGCACTTTCAGGTTTCTTTTGCACATTCTTGCTCTAACACTTATTTGTCATATAATTAAAGAAGAAGTGCCTTATATCCATATAAACACACCTAAGTCCATGCTATTTTCTTAGTTTTGAGCATCGAAAGTACTGTAAACTCACAGCACATCACCAGTCACGTCTCCCTGGGTTTGGGGTGTGACAAACTTTTTATCGAAGCATTTCATGTCCTAGGGATTCTATGAATCGTGTCTAGTAGAGTCTTGTTTATGTGTGCATTGTGTAGTGTACTTATAAACATGAAGTTACATGACATTTAGGATTGCTATCCTTCTTTTTAGATTGAAATCATGCGAGAAGTCATATGTTAATAGAGTCAGGTAACCTCATGTTTGTTGACTTGTGCAGGGACACTTGCCACATGATAGGCTATAGCTAGCCAGTGGCTAGACATGGTGGCAGGTAAGGTCCTTATCTTGATTTTGATTATAGTTGTATCGCACTCTGGCAAGGTGCAAGGTTGTTTCATTTGGAGTTAGTTGTGGTATACCCAATAGTTTCATGATTGTGTGAGGCTCTGTCATGCTGTGATAGTGTTTGGGTTGGAATCATGCGTGTCATCCAAGATTCGAGGCCGAATGTTTCTTAGGGGGGAAGATGTAACACCCCATATAATTTTAAGAAAAAAATCTATACCTTTGAGGTAGGACTAAGAGTACCTAATAACCTAAGAAGGAAGTGTTATGATGTGTTTGAATCACTCTATGATCTTATTTAAGATTGGATGTCGATCTAGTTGTAGAACGAAATTTGGCAAAAGTTATCACAAATTTCCTTCTTGAGATTCTCTGAAATTTGGGTCAAATGTGTTGAAGCTTTTCTCCCAATCTATAAGGAGTTAGGGGACCTACCACCTATCAAATTAATTTCTATTAATCTAGTTTCCAACGTATTAAATCGTTCATCAATACGATATCGAAATAGAGAGATATTTGCATTTTTGTGAAACCACGCAAGCAAGCACGTCAAAGCGGGCCAAGATGGTGGAAGGCTATAAAAGCCCCTTTGGCCGGTAGGTTTCTATCTTATTTCATTTCTAGGAATTTTCACGAAGGGTAATAAATAGGATCTCTTAAGGTTTTTCCATGGTGTTCTAACAGTTTGGAGGCTAGGAAGCTTAAGTCAAGTAAGTTTTGGTGTCGGGAAGCTAGACTCCACCGTAGAACTCATGTAGCAAACGAATGTTGTTTTCGATCTTCTCACAGTTGTTTCATGGATCTTGCTTGGTAAGATTTCTATCATATTTATTATTAGTGTTCTAAGGTTGGATTTGATGTTGTTGATGATGGTAGATTATCACCGTAGCTTTCTTACCATCAAATTCTTAAAAAACTAGCCAGCAAACTTTATTTCGTGTTATTTCTCTTGTCGGTTTCTTGTAGCAGCTTGTTTCTGGTTGTTTAGATGCTCTTAGGTAGTGTCTTGGTGAGCTTAAGGAGTGGAAGTTTGATTTTATTGCATTCTTTGGATTTGAAGGTATGGTTAGGCTATTTATTCCCTTTTTGGGCATGATTTCCATAAGGTTTGAGCTAGTATTGTTGTCAATGAATATGGGATTATTTGTGGTGTCTTGAAAATATGTTGGTATACTCTTGTTTGAGCTATTGGTTGTGTATTATATGTGTATGTGTGTTGTCGTGGGATTGGGTTAGACTCGTGTATCGGTTGGCACGTCGTCGAGTCAAATGACCCTTAGAATTGGTTTGTGTCAAGTGTCGATTGACATTGGTTGTAAGTCAGTTGGGGGATGCCTAAATATCTTTATATGTGAGTATTGATTATGAATGTTTTGAATATGTGGTGTGTGTTGTGTTTGAGGCCTTTGGAGCTCATGGATACAGACGCACGAAAGTGCTCTTAGCCAAGGGGTTGAGCCCAAGGGGTGAAATGACCTAAGGGGTCAAGGATGATGTCCTTTGTAGTGTTGAGTTGAGACATGATTCGAGAGTATTCCAGTATGTCTGATCCTTCCTGGGATAGCGATTGGTTCTCCAGGATGGATTGAGCTCTTCTAGCTATACGTAGCCGAGAAAAGGTCCACCAGTACTTGATTAATGATGTTGATTAACTGGTGTTTATTTCTATTTGTTAGGCATCATATTGTAGTTGTTTCTTGTGTTATCTGTTATCGGATAGCAGTGGATGCTAGATGTTGGTTGGTGTTAGCTGAGGCTGTTGAGAAAGCCTAAAGGTGGTGATAGGTGAGCAATGTCAGCTAGGTGCCGCTTGTTGTTACTTACTTTTTGGACTTTTCAGGCTTATAGAGGCCAAGTAAGTTCTATTTGTATGTTTTCTTGTACTTGCCAGGCGTTTGGGGGCCTAGTAGGTTCTATGTGTTTACTTAAGTTGAGTTTCTCCTCCTACGATATCCAGTATATCTGTTGATCTTTATTCTGAATTTTGTAGTTGTTTCTACCTTTCATGATTGATACAATATTTTACTAACACCCTAGTTGGGCGCTGCATGCATGCCTGTAGGTGTTTGTGGGCTGGTAGATCGAGTTCTTGGTTGCTGAGTAGAGTTCCAGCTGAGTCGGTGCGCTCCAAGTCTTTCGAAGTCGTCAGATGTTTGAGTTAAGGGTAGTTCATAGCCCTGTCCCAATCATTTGATTACTGTTGTATTCATAGAGGCTCGTAGATGTCACTGTGGTGTTACTATATTATTAAAGGCCATGTGGGCCTGATTGTATAGTGAGTTTTCCATTTTGTGTTCATGACAGCCTATTGTATTTATTTTTGGTTGGTCAGATGAACCAGCTTCCGATATAGTCTGTCGTCTTATTCTGATTTTATAGTTGTTGTGTTGTCGAACCTTGTCAGTTCTGGCCTGTTGTAGTTAGATTTTTTGCAGGGTTCGCTCAGTCAAGTGTGGCACCAGATGCCAGTCACGCCTCCTGGGTTTGGGGTGTGAGAGGAGTTCTCTTCAATTTGAAAAAATTGAAGTAGATTAACCCCTAGGTGCTATCAAAAGATACCCATAGGTTGCTTAAGTCTTTGCTTGCATGTTCATCCCTATCCCATTCTCAATCTATCTATATTGGGTGATTTAGAAGGATCGACCCATAATTAGGGTCACTTTCCTAGAATTGTCTTAAATTGATTACAACCCTAGCAATTTGCACTCTATAACTACAGTTAAATTTTACCAATCTCACTTCAAATAAACTCTAATCTTGCAATACTACATTGATTAACACTAGATAGAGTTGGCTTAGCGTAGTCTCTATGGGATTCGACCCCAACTCCTCATTGGATTCTATATTTGTTGCGATTGTTTACACTATCCAAGATTGTGAGTGAATTTGAATGATATCAAATATTATGTCATCGCACAGGAAGTTCTTACCCTTACTCTTCATTTTTGCATGCACTAGGGACATTGCATATTTTCAAGTTGGGGGTGAGGTTTTTGCTTGTGATGTATGATATTGATGATTTTGTGTGAAGCTTTATTTTTACTTTTGTAGTTGTTGATTTTGTAGGATGTTAGAGTCCTTCCGGATTTTCTTAGCCATGATTCTTTCTCGATAGACTTAATTTTTGTTGAATCTGGTATAATAATATAGTTTAAGTGTCATAGTGATTGATCCGGATGATAGATTTCTAGGCAACTTTCTTAAGAGTATCAGTCTATATACATGTCTATTTTAGTTGAAAAAAGTGTTTTTCACTTAGGTGGTGGTGGCAAATTTGCTTGAAGCATGCATGTGTGATTACTTATGAAAAACCGCTCCCCTCAAAATTTTATGCCATAACTATTTTGGATTGACATGTTTACCTCTATTTGTGACATTTGCTTATGATAATTGTGACATAGATTACCTAGTTGGAAGTAAAAATGATTACTCCAATTGATATCGATGTGTCAATGTGTGGTGAGGATTATAGTTGAGTTCACTTATTTTTGTCGCACTCTATAAAATGTATGGTTACTCATGCTTTAGCTTAGGATTGATTGGGTTGTAAATATGAACTTAGGACTTTTTGTGCTTCAAAAGCCTATTTTCCTAAATGAGCCTACCAAATAATGGATATATTTCTAGTCTCCCCTTTTGAGCCTATGACTCTTTTTCTTGATCAACCACAATGAAAATCGAAGTCAATTCTTAGTTGATCCTCTTTCACACTATGAAATGATGTGATTATTTAAAAAGGTGTAAGTTCGGAATGAAAAGATGGGGAAAAATAAAGGGTAAAAATGAGTAGTTAGTCCACTTTCCAAGGTATAATAAGCAAGAAAAACAAAGTGAGTAGAAAGAAATAGAAAAGGAAGAGAGAAAAAAAGAAAAGAATATAAAATAAAAATAGAATAAGCTCATCAAAAGTACCTTGGGTTGTGAAAAATGCTAAGGAAATAAAGGGAAGATAAAGAAGGGAACAAAAGGAATAAGGAAATAGGAAGGTGATGTGGTGTTCAAGGATGGTATTGAGTCACTAAAAATTTCATATATGTATCATACCGACCCTTTAAACCAACATTATAAGCTTAGAAAATCCCTCACGAGATCTCAACCTAAACTTTCAAAAGTAGAGGCATTTCAGAATAAAGGCAAGCATATGATAGTTGTGACTTAACTTGTGAACATTTTTGTAAGAGTTAAACGTCTATCTCTTCTCTTTTGATTTTTGTCCTTGTATGGAGTGTGATTCTTATTGATAAACATGGACAACTTTCTTGATTTGTGAGGGCATGTGAATGAAAATGGTAACATAAGTTGCTTCTTAATTTGGTGTCTAGCATTTTGATATGATGTCAATAGTAGAGATTGCATGCTCAGTTTTAATGGTTGTGAGAAAGTATGTTTTTATATGATGGAGAGGTGGAATATTTGAGAAATGAATGGTTGTAGCTACTTTTCAAAACCACCATAGACATTGCACTTTGTGAAATCGGAACACAAGTCTAATTTGGTGGTGTTGATGTGTCGGAATTTTACGATACAAAAAAGTCTTATCTTAATTGCTTGAGGATAAGCAAAGACTTTAAGTTGGTGAAGTTGATGTGTCGGGGTTTTACGATACATTTGTACTTATTTTTATTTAGTTTTGCATGCCTTTAAATACTAATTTAAGTAAATAATAATGGTATTTTGCTAAGTTTTAGGAATCCCAATGAATTGGGGCAAAAGGGCATAATTCCTGAAAATCTGTGAAGGAAAGGGAACAAACGAGCCGTAGAATCAATATGCATTTCGTGGATTTAGTGGGATAAACTTCAGAGAAGTTGCATGTCTGAGAGCAATGAATAAAGTCAGGTACGATCTATAAATGCAATTTACAGACCGTAAATGGCACCACAAAATGAGATTCAGAGAGTTTGCAATCTAAAATTCCGACCAACCGAAGTAGATACGATTCGTAAATACAAAATACAGACTATAAATGAAGCTGTGAATCAAAGTTCAGAGAGTTGACATTCAGGAAATTCAATCCATGAAGGGCAGATATGGATCGCAAATTCTAAGTGTGATCCGCAAATTAATATACGAGGAGCATAGAGAATATCTACTTTTCGATACAATATATAGACCATAACTGTGAATTAGGCTGGATGATATTAAATTAGGCATAGGACTTTTAACCTTAACATAAGTAGTATTTTTAGTCTTTTTTCTGGAAAGTAAGAACATTAGCATAAAGAATAGAGTTCCTAGAGAATACCTATCATAATTGAAGCTACTTTTGAAAATCTACGTTAAGGATTTGGATTTCTCTCATAAACTCTATTATAAGTTGATTATGATTAATTTAATGCATTTCTCTTTATCTCCAATCATGAACAGCTAAATTTTCATCAGGGTTCTGAACCCAATTGGGTTGTGAAACCTAGTGACCTCAATTATGATCAATTGATATTGGACTTGAAAATATTTGATTGATCTTTTATTTTCTAGCTAAAATTGATGGTTGCAAATATTGATTCATGCTAAATTTCTCCAATTGTGCTTGAAAGAGCCAATTAGGATTTGTGTAGCATCAACCAACAATAACTCAAGGCATAATTCTTGTTTAAAATATTCTCATAGACATATGTTGTATCTAATTGGTAATTTATAATTAGTTTGTGTTGAATTTTTGTTAATTTGAAAGAATTAATTGAGATAAACATTGGTTGATTGTTGAAAGATATTGAGTGATTGCTTAACAATTATTTACATATTAAAAATAAAGCTCATTATTGATGAGCCTAATTGAGTGATCTAGATGAATCAACCATAAGCAAAGACACATCTCTAGTTTTATCTCAATGATTTAACCCTTTGCAATTAGACCTAGATTTCAGATACTTCTCTCTTTATCATCTTAAAGCACCAAATCACATATTTGCTCAATTTAGTGATTTGAATCAATACTAAGTCCTCGTTGATTCGATTCCGACTTTTTATTTGGTTAATTATATGACTACAATCATGTACACTCTCTCGTAAAGGGATGAATTTGAAGGACATCAATCATATCCCAAAATCGATTTTAAAAAATACAAAATTTATCTAATTGCTTAGTTAAATAAATAAGATTATCACCAATTCTTTTGTCATACAAAAACAATTTATCGAATAATACTGTATTCTGGAATTTCTCATCGTTCTAATATTTGAATCATCAACCAAAATGAAACGAATTTTGAGGTGACAGCCCAATGATTATTAGGTGATATAATTTTTCTTCAAAAAGGTTTTACTAATACTTAACAAGTTTGATCCTTCCTCCTGTTTATTTTTAAAAAAAAATAAAAACAGGAAAAAAATAAAGAAAAACTAAAATGAATCTCCGGGCAATAAATTCTATGTTCCCTTTAATTACCCAACATTTTCGGTATTTCCCCTTCTTCCACCTCCGCCGTGTCGGTGCATTCTCCGATCTAAGCTGTGATTATCATCTCGCCGGAGCTTCACGTTAGCATCAGCAACCTATCTCTCCGGGTCTCTGAATTTTCCTTCCTTTCTTATTTGTTGTTTTCATTATCATCAGGTACGTTTCAGATTATACTCAGATCTCATACTTTTTCTATCTGATCTACAATTTCCCCATAGTTCCCGATCTGTGGACTAAAACTTTGAAGTACAATACAAGGTGTTTAGTTAAATTTCCAAAATATCGAGACCCAATTAAGAAAATATGAATTCAAATTACGGGAAATCAGGTTCTTCTATCAATACTTTCGATTTTGATCTGGGTTTGGACTCTGGTCGATCTCGATCTCTCAACGATCAGAAGAATAAAACGTCGTCGTACTCTTCATCATCATCCTATACATATTCATCAACGCAATCAAAACCAAATTCTGCATCTTCATGGACTCAACCCAATAAATCAACATGGACTCACCAACCAATAGGTTCTTCATCTGGACCGAATTCAATGGCTGGTGATATATTTGGCAAGAGTTGGGGATCTTCAGCTCCTTCAAGCACTAGCAATGTAGCGTCAAGTATTGGGATTGCTAACAAAAACCCTAATTTGTTTGGTGATTTGGTGAGCTCAGCATTGGGAGGAAATAAGAGTAATAGCAATGCCCCGTTAAAAAATGCTGCCCCAGCTGCTAACAAGAGCGCGTTCTCTATGGGTGGTATGGCTGATAATCTGCCAAAGAGTGGCGGTAATGCTGGTGGTTATAATGCTAATAATTATAGTGGCAGTGTTAATCTGAGTGGTGGTAATAGTAAAATCCCTAATCTTGGAGGTACATCATTGAAAAATATGGCTGGAAGAGGAGTTGTAGGAGGGATGTGTGTCAATAAGGACCCTTTTGGTTCGCTGGTTGATTTTTCCTCTAAGCCTGGGCCTAATATGAAGTCGGGTAGTAAAGAAACTAAGAAGAATAATCCGGGGGATGATGTGTTTGGGGACTTCCAAAATGCTACTAAATCAGGTGGATCAGGATCTCCATCAGTTCCATTTCCTACAAGTAATATCAATGCTTCAACAGGGTCAAATTCGGGTGGTGCTTATTCCAAAGTAGATGATTTTGGATTCACTAATACTCAGAGTCAATCATCTGCTACTCACTCTTCAGGTGTGGGTGATTTTGATTCGCTTTTTTCATCAGCTACTGCTTCATCTGGGGAAGCTGCTGGAGGGAGTGAGAACCAGCAGTTTACAGGGGCTGATGATTGGGGGTTTGAATCAGAGTTTGTGGGTGCTAATGATAGCAGTGGGACAACTGAACTTGAAGGGCTTCCACCACCACCGTCTGGTGTAAGTGCTTCCGCAGCCAAGAACAAGGGAATGGATAATCACAAGCAGGGACAGTATGCTGATGCCATAAAATGGTTGTCGTGGGCCGTCATTCTTCTCGAGAAGGCTGGTGATGAAGCTGCTGTAATGGAGGTTCTGTCTAGTAGGGCTTCATGTTACAAAGAAGTAGGAGAATACAAGAAGGCTGTGGCTGACTGTACGAAGGTATGATCATTAACTTTGCTTTGTTAGTTGCACTAAGACCTCTATTATCTTTTAGATATTAATTTATGGTCATTTATTTTTAATGCACGGTTGATGGTATTTCATGGAAGATTTTGCACCTCGTTTTATGTAATACTTAAAGAAATATTTATGGATTCTCTTTTAACTGTAAGTCAGACTAGCTATCACAAATAAGCTTCCACGTAATCCTAGTTTCAGAAGCATATTTGCTTATTTACACAATTTACCGTATAGGGGAAAGTGGTAGACACTAAATTCATGCATCAGTAGGTGCATGCCCCATATTTTCTTTTGTAAAGCTGAGTACAATTTGACTGAATATCAAAGAAACAAAAGGTGATAAAGGGACAGAAACAGTGCTCTCTTCCTATTTTATACATTTCACATGTGGTTTTGATTCTGTGAGATACAGAATCTTGGCTTTTCCGGCATCCTTGTTGCATATATCATCTTATACCACCTATGACATTAACACAGTTATAGTAGGTAATATTTCAAACCCAGATGGTGCATACATAAAACACTACCATTGTGTTCTCTTCATGTTATTGCAGACATACTTCTTTTTTTTGAGAATGATCATTGCAGATATACTTCATCTAGATGCATTTACTTGTCACAATATCCTTACATAAACGGTTTTTGAACTAATAATTCAGATTGAGGATCCTAGCCAATATAAAGTGCAGATATGGAAATTGATATTTCTTTTTTGAGATTTTTTTTTTTTTTTTGAGAATGTGGAAATTGATATTTCATATTTACCCTATTTCATTTA
>JACEIK010000990.1:157004-291855 GCA_018107945.1 Datura stramonium | reverse complement strand
CACTGGAACCCCAATCCACTCAGTGCTAAGTACTACTCCTAGTGGATACATACACCCATATACATAAAAGAAGCTTGGGCACATGAGCTGAACATGAAAACTAAATAGAGTTTTAGTACAAAAACTGATACTTCAAGCTGGAACTAAGCCGGTAGAGAATAAATGTGGGTATCTAGCCATCATGTCCGCTTCGACTTTCCATGTAGCTCCTTCAATATGTTGATTCCTCCATAAAACTTTGATTGAAGATACTTCCTTATTTCTTAGCCTTCGAACCTGACGATCCAGTATTTTCACCGAAACCTCCTCATAACTTAAGACTGTTTTTCACACCAACACTGTCCACCGGGACAACTAAGGCTGGATCACCCAAACACTTCTTTAAGAGCGATACATGGAATACAGGATGCACAGAAGCTAACTCTGAGGGAAACTCCAATTTGTATGCCACCTTACCAACCCGTTTCACAATCCGGTAGGGACCAACATAACGGGGGCTGAGTTTTCCTTTCTTTTCAAACCGCATCACTCCCCTCATGGAAGATACCTTCAAAAACACCCAATCATTCACCTAGAATTATAATTTCCTCCTCCTCACATCGGCATAGGACTTTTGGCGACTTTGAGCTTTTTTCAACCTGCCCCGTATGAGTTGAACCTTCTCCATAGCCTCATGGACCGAATATGGTCCTATCATTGTCGCTTCACCAACTTCAAACCAGCCAATAGGCAATCTACATCTCTTCCCATAGAGAGCCTCAAACGGAGCCATCTGAATGCTGGAATGATAGTTGTTATTGTCTGAAAACTCGATAAGAGGCAAGTGATCATCCCAACTACCCTTGAAGTCAATCACGTATGCTCTCAATATGTCTTTGATGAAAGGCGTACTCACACACTTCATAGACATATTTTTCTCATACTTTACTACGTTTTGAGAATAAATTATGTGTGTTTGCATGTGTTTATGTTATATATTTGTGAGAATTAGCTAACACATGTGACTAGATATTTTCAGGGCTAAAAAGGATGGATTTTGGTGTATTTGATGTTTTAGAATGAATTTGAAGAAAATGGAATAAAGTGAGGACTGGGAGGAGAAAATTTGAAGAAGTGTCCAGTGAAGGCAACGAGTGACATAACGAGTCGTCGTGTGAAGTGACGATTCGTCGTCAGACACTGTGAGCATCCGTCAAGTACACTGGAGGATGTGATGATCCATGGCCACGAGGGACTTAACGACTCGTGCCCAGTCCTAACGAGTCGTTAGGTGACCTTTTGCCACGACTGGGCCTAATGTTGAGGACAACTGTGCTTGACTGATCACGACTCGTTTGAGGTCCTAACGAATCATTACTTAAGAAGTGACCACTGACGACCTGGAGTCCATTTTTAATTAGAAAAAGGAGCTAAAAATTCCAAATTAAATCCATGAAGGAACAAAAGAAGCTGCAGCGCTGCAAGGCTTCCAAAATGGGCAAAAATGGGTCTCCCACTTCAACTAGGAAAAGGAAATTTAAATCCCAAGTCAAATTCATCAAGGAAAAGGAAAAGCATAAATCTACTTCTATAAATATCCCTTTATTTTCATGTAATAGGGAGGCTGTTATCAAGTGTTAAGTCTCAAGTTTTTATATACAAGTTTGGTGTCTTACATTTGGAACTTCGAGACGATTGTTGAATTGTTCTTCTTTATTATTGCAATAATCAGGTGTATTGCAATAATCGAGTGAAGGTTCTTCCAATTATCGTTGTAAGTATTAATTTTTGCTTTTATTTATAAATTTTATTAATTTACTTATAAAAATGATAGGCTAAAACTACCACAACTAGGATTGTGGGAACCATGACAAATTAACACACATAGGTAAAATACTTAGTGATTCTCGAACTGAGTTTACGCATGTATTGTTTCTTCCTTCATTTTAATTGATTTTTAACGGTTGAAAATGTTAGAACTTTCTTTATTCTTACTTACCGGATCAAGGAGGTAGTGAATGGAAAAAGGGATTAACAACGCGAGATTTGAGGCTACCAACCTCATCTAATAACTTGAACTTGTCCTGGGGATAGCTAATCCGATATTAACGGTAAGGGTCAACTAAAGTACACCAGACGGGGACTCAGTTATGTGTGAAAATCATATGATAGGGACCAAACCGCTTGGTGAACTTAACTTACCAATATTGCATGCTAAGCACCGGAATAGATAACTAGTATAAAACGCCTTATATTATGAAGCCGTTGGGGAACACTTACTCGTTAGTTGCATTAATTTGGAATCAACTCAACAATTTCTCAACATTGTTATTTATTACTTTTACAAATTTCCCTCTCTTAGAAAATAATTAACTAAAAAGCTTAAGCACTAGCATTCTTCTACATCCTTCCATATTCCCGTGGGATCGAATTCCCAATCTCTAGTTGGATTCTTTATTGACAACTTCGTCTTCATACTTTGTTGCTATGTGAGTTTGAGCACAATGATTTCCTTTCAAGAGTTCGAATTTTCCGCTCCGCTTGACTATCCATTTGCGGGTGAAAGCCGTTGTGGCCGAGCTTAACTCGAGTACCAAGTCCTTTTTGAAATGACTTTCAAAACTCGAGAGGTAAATTAGGTACCTCTCGTATGATATGATGGAAATGGCACTCCACGCAATCAAACTTATCTCCGAATATATATTTTGACATAATCCGTCAAACTGTGGTTTTGATCGGTAAAAATGGGCAAACTCTTGGTCAACCTATCTACCACAACCCAAATGGAGTCATATTGTCGACGAGCACGGTGTTGCACTTGATGAAGTCCATATTGATTTCTTCCCACTTTCAAGTATAAATATTGATATCCTAAAGAACGCCCTCCGGTCTCCCCCCGGTGCTCAACCTTACTTGCCGATGTCTTAGACACTTAGCTACAAACTCCGTGATGTCCTTCTTCATGCCATTCTACCAATAGACTTTTCATAAGTCACTACTAAATTCGAGTTTTTCCTTGGGAGGTATCAGGAAGGGTTTGGAATGGAATAATATTCTGCTCATATGTAAGAAAAGGTACATCTTAGTGGTACCTGGATGGATAGAATACCTGGATCCATGAGCCTCGTGCAACATCCGACTCCTCAAATCATCAACATCCGAAACACATAAGCGTCCCTGGCATCACAAAGACACCATCTCCCTTTGGAGAGGACTCTACCTCCCGATTCTCGAACGACTCTTTAACTTTACCAAAATAGGGTCCTCATCTTGTCTAGATTTTACATCACTACCAATGATGATTCCGATCTATTCGAACAATAACACCGCCATCGGTCGAGTCCACCAACCTAACTTCCAACTCCCCGCGAGTTGATGCACATCCTTCACCAAACCCTCCTTCCCTCATCCACATGAGACACACTCTCCATAGAGAGTATACTAAGTGTGTCCGCTACTACATTAGCCTTGCCGGATGCCAATAGGACACTCATATCATAGTCCTTGAGCAGTCTAACCACCTCCTTTATCGAAGATCGGTGTGTCCTTCTGTAAACACATATTGTAAACTCTTATGGTCCGAGAACACATCCACATGAACCCCGTACAAATAATGTCGCCATATCTTCAATGCAAATACCGCCGCTAATTCAAGATTATGGGTCGGGGTAATTTTCTCATGGACCTTAGTTGTCTAGAGGCATATGCTATAACCTTTCCTCGTTGCATCAATACACATCCAAGTCCGATCTTTGAAGCATCACAATACACCACGAACTCATTTGGCACTCCTGCAGGGTCAAATACCAATGCCGAGGTAAGTCGAGTCTTCAACTCTTGGAAGCTCTTCTCACAAGCCTCCGACCATTGGAATTTTACCTTCTTCTGGTCAATTTGCTATGGTGTTGCAATCGATGAAAACCTTCAAACAAACCTCCAATAATATCCAACTAAGCTCAAAAGCTCAATATTCGAAGGATTCACCGGTCTGGGCCAATTTCTTCACTGTTTCTATTTTGCGAATCCACCTTTATGTCTTCACCTATACCACATGGCCCAAAAATGCTACGAGTTCAACCAAAACTCACACTAAATTTCGCATATAATCGGCGATCTTTGAGAATTCAAGCACTATCCTCTCAAATGAGCGGCATGCTCCTCCACGCTCCGAGAGTACATCAGATGTCATCAATAAACATGATCATGAATATATCCAAATATGGCCAATACCCTATTCACTGTCCGTAAAAGCTACAGGAGCATTCGTTAGTCAAAAAGATAACTAAACTCATAATGACCGTACCGTGTCTTGAAGGCCGTTTTTCTGATATCAGCTCCCGAACTCGGGAAATGATGGTACCCGTATCCGAGTTCTATCTTCGAGAAACACTTGTCACCCTAAACTTGGCCAAATAAATCATCAATCCTGGGCAAAGGATATCTCGTTTGATAGTAAGCTTGTTCAATTACCGATAGTCAATGCACATCCGAAAGGAACCATCCTTCTTTCGCATAAATAGAACTGGTGCACCCTATGGAGCTTGCTCGGTCTAATGAAACTCCTTTATCTAACAGCCCCTAACCGTTCTTTCAACTCATTTATCTTGGTTTGGAGTCATTTTGTAGGAGGAATAGATATAGGTTGCATGTCGGGAGAAGGTCGATGCCAAAATCAATTTCCTCTCGGTAGGAACACCCAGTAGATCATCGTGTGAAATACTCGGTACTCACACACTATCAAATCGACTAGATAGTTGGAGTCCTGATTCAACATCCTTAACCCTAACTAGATTATACACACAACCCTTGGAAATCATCTTCCCGGACTTAAGATAGGAGATAAATGACCTACAAGCATGGCCAAACTACCCTTCCATTCCAAGACCGATCACCCGAAAGCTAACTCCACCGCACGGGTTCTACACCATGGAAGCATAACACGCATACAACCAATTCATATCGAGAATAATATCAAAGTCAGCCATGGCACCTACAAGGTCTCGCGATGTGACTTTATACAATACTATGATCGGGCAACTTCGTACACCCGCCTAGCTACAACCGACCCCCAACGGGGTAGAGACTGAGAATAGTTCTGATAGGATTTCGGACCACTCCAAAGCTACTAGAAATATAAGGTGTCATAAAAGACAAGGTATCCCCCTAGATCTAACAAAGCATAAGTATCAATGTGAAACACTCGTAACATACCGGGAACCACATCCAAGGAAGCCTCCTACTCCTAACAGTTGCAGTGGCAGAGAACTGGCTCCGGCGCTAACCGCACCGAACAAGCCGAGGCGCCCGCCGGAAGGGACGTGCATCGGGAGCGGTTGAACGAGCTGGCCGGATACTCTAGCCTCGCGCCCCATGATCCGGATGAAGACAATTCCCGAGTTTGTGTCCGAGTTTTCCACACCAAAATGCTGCTCGAGCTAACTAGGCACCTCCCCGGGAGGATCTCTTGTCGACCTTGCACAAGCCGAGAAAGTGCGCTCCATCTACATGTTACCCTGGCCCCTCTAATCTCAAGCCTCGTTTCTCCGATCCCTCATGATCTAGATGGTACTAGCCGATGATGGTGTTGGAGCAAAGGACCAGGATGAGACTTGCGGCACCGGGCCCACCCCCCGATCTAGGGCCCGAGAAATCCCATAATTGTCCTGCCTTGGCCCTCTTGGCATCTCTATACACATTGTTCCATCTCGTTGGGATTGCAACACTATGCAGAAAGATCTATGCAATCTCGATGCAAAAGATGGTGATCCTGTAGTCCTTATCCAGTATCGTCCACCCATGCACAAATCGGCTCACCCGATTCCCCGGTCCGCTAGTAATTCCGGGGTGCATACTTGATGTCAGGGTGAACTCAGAGCATACTCCCGAACCGATATGTCACCCCGCGTCGCATTTACTAATCCCTACACCTTCGCCCCCCTCATATCACGAGGAAAAATCACCCGTAAAAGGCATGAAATTCTTCCCAACCGATAGGGCCCGCTCTTGCTGCCTTACTCTCTCCACTACTTAACTAAATATGCGCAACCCCTTTCATCTGATAGAGGCCAAATTAACGCACTCCCCATTTGCCACTCCCATGACCCGGTGATCTTTAGAATCTCATCGATGAACTCATACGGGTCATCATCTACTTTTGACTTGAGGAACTCGCGGTTCATTCTCAAGAAATCCCCGACTCAAGCCGCAATGATTTCCATTTGGCTGAACATGCACAACTCGCCGTTGATTGACCCGAGCTGGCCAAGGCTCAAGAAGCATCTAAATAGCTGCTCGAAACTCGCATGGGCAACCTGGCCCGATGCATGGTGCTACCGAACCGTGCCCGCCGGATCCACTGCGTTGCCATCCTTGTGGCCTTCTACATTCCCATTCCTCCTACCATTTACTCTGTGGGGATCCATGATTCTACAATCGCGAATAGCACGAATTAGAAGGATAGAAATACATTTCAACGCACGACATATATCATGAAAGCATGGAAATATTTCCTAAATGTCTCGTAGCCTTCATCATATGGTGCGCTTCACACCATGAAAAGACTACTTAACGCTGCTTTCATACACCCTAGGACACATCAAACCTATGGTCATACCAAGTTTTTTTTAGGACCAACGACACCCGAATAGTACACGGGACAAGGAGCCCTAAGATACTCCAAGTAGACCTACTGGAATGATCATACATCTAACTCAATATATTGTGTTGATTACTTAGCATAATGGAAAACTAAGCATAAACATATAATAATAAAAGATGTTTTAACATACTACATACATCACAAATTAATACTATATATAGTCCGAAGCCTCTAACATATTCCGATGTGGGTTTATGGGACAACATCCCCAACTAACCCCACAAGTCTAGAAAAATAAACATGAAAAGATAACTGAAATCAAACTAGTCCTCGAAGGATGAGGACTCACCAAGATGATGCTAAACTCCGAGATGAACTATTCACGATGCTGGGTCTGAAAGATAGGGTCTCAGATTACAAACGATAACATATATATGTCAAGATGATGAAATGTACTCGCATGCAAGGTAAGTACAACAAATATTTAAATAATACGTAAAAACTCATAAATTGATCACTAAGAGTAGGACAACATGCTCATAACATAATTATCATAAGATAACACAAGGTTTCAAAAGGTTCAAATCATTCAATTCATTCATTACTATAGTCATAGGAGAAACTTTATAAATTGTCAATGAGCTTAATAACATAAACATAATAATATAAAACATATGGAACAATGGGACACCCTTATAACCTATACCCATACGAGACTGGAGCCCAACCTATAAATTTCTAGTTGGGAGGGTGTTCGCATTTCGCCAAGGGTAGAACCATGAAAGGTGTGATATCACATGAAGGGGTGTGATATCACACATGGGAGATAGTTTCAAGGGAGGTCCCATCATCCTATGGTGGCACGTAGTTATGAAACAGGTGAAACTCCTGGGAATCTTAACTCATTTCCTAAGTGGTTAAATACTACTCCCAAAATATATAGTGCCTGAGTAGTATAATATGTATGAGATTCAGCATGGGCTAGTTAAATCACATAATCACAAGCATGCTTGTAAGTATGTGAACTAGCTATATATGCGCCATGGTCGGCCAAAACATAATTAGTAAATCATGAGGTTCATGCATACTTGTAAATCACGATAGCTTTAACTCATAATTCCTAATGGAAATTTGAATAAATCCATATTATGACTCATAAATCATGATTAGTTTATGAATAACAACTAGAGATAAAGATCATAACTGATTCATCATAGAACATGCATATTTAGGCATAATTTATTAGAAATTGAAATCAATAAATTTAAATTGAATTAGTTGTAAAATTGATCATGATTTATAAAATATGATGTAATTCGTGAGTAGTAATAACCCATGAATAGATCATAGAATTCCACAAGATTTGAGATAAAACCTCATAAGATTTTTTAAATAAAACTTCATGAAATAAGAGGTCAGTACGGGGTGTGAACGAAACACCCACTCATAACCTTAAATACCTGACATAGCCGATTCTTACACTTCTCCGATTGCCCAAGAAGAATTTGAGAAGAATTGGAAGAGCTAAGGATTGATCTTCTTTCTAATCTGTCTAACTTGCATGCATGGGATTTTGAATAGATTAGAAGGACGGTCTCATCTTAAAACACTCGTAAAATAACGAAAACGACATAGTATAGGACCTTAGAGCAGAGAGAACATGAAAATACCCTTAAAAACTTAGCAAAAAGTAACTGCCGTCGGGCCCCCATGAGAGTAACGGTCGCTGCTACCTTGTACGAGTCGCTGCTGGTCGCTGGGTACACCGCCAAATTTTGCCTCGGAACTGCATTGCCATCCCACGAGTCGTTACGCAAATCACGACTCGGCCACCATTCGTCACTTCCACCGCTCAAATTTAATTCACGATTCGTGGATGGACTACTTGAGCCACCCAATGAATCTGCACCACCACGATTCAGGAACCTATCCATTAGAGAACCGCTCATATTTTTCCCTTTGAATTCCTGCCATGACTCGACCCGACGAGTCGTGGGGTTTGACCACTTCACTGTGGTCACGCTCGTGACAACTCCCAAAAAGTTTTCTCTAACTCAAGCTGAAATTTACCACGAGTCACCTCACCAGGCCTCACCACTGTCACATAATTGCTTCAGGACTCCGATACAAAATTTTCACTTTTCTCCATTTCAACTCCTGGCTGCCTCGATCTTTTGACTTCAGGTATAACAAGTGAAACCCCATCTTATTTGGAGATAAGGGATCAAGACATGTAAGGATTGTTGCATCTCATTTTTCTCGCAGTGCCGGATGCAACATGATCATTTAAGCATTTACGTGAAAGCAACACTCACCACCTAATGACTGGCGTTAGGGCACCGTTCTAAGCCAAAAGTCTTCTTAGTTATCTACGTTACCAGACCCAAGAAGTGTTAAATTGAATTTCGAAATAAGGTGTTAGGCACCTTCGAGGTCCACAAATTTAGTTCCCTACGAATCCATTAATATGCTGGGAATTACCAAAGGATCAAAAAAATAATTAATTTTAGCCTATTAATTTTAAACTAGATTGATAATGTAAGTAAATAAAACAAAGAAACCGGTAGACAAGCCGAGAATAAGAAATCTGGACTTTATGAATTTTAAAGGTAATTTATTTTTTGTCACAATATATACACAAATATTATAAATAAATAAAGAACACATAAAAAGAATAAAGCGTAATCATTTATAATGCAAACCAAATGAACATTTATTTAAATATGGGTCGAACTCTGGGAGGCGCCACGCACCCTAAAGAGAATCGTGCCGAACGTAGTTCTACGTTAGTGGAAGAGTTATTTTATCCTAATGGGATCACCTCATGCAACTTAAATAATACTGCGAACCATTTAGATTGCCTATATTATTCAAATGAACACGGACTATCATATCCCACTACCCGCTAACTAATTGATTATTAACTTAAGGCATTTCTATGAATAAGCTAATGGCCTAGAATTTGCCTACTGCCCCACACACCTAATGTCCAAGAGGCATTGGACAACTAATTTGGATTTTGGGTTCTGGGAGTCTTAAAGATGTTAAGGGGATTAACGTCAAACAAAGCTTCAAGCAAATTAATAACACGAAAGGTTTCGAATAGGCCTCTACTAAAATGCATAATTATTGAAAGCATGGCATCTAAACAAATGCATCCAGATTTATAATATTACAAGTTCTACTAGCATGATTTCTAGCTACAATGTAACTATCCGTGAGAAATAAAACCTGCAGGCAAATAACTTTACAGATAGGATGCACAGCATGCCATAGTTTGAAAGAACAAGTTCAAGTCATGATGGGCTCTTTTTAAATACAACATTTACTATAAGCAATACTATAAGAGTGTCACTAATGCATACAAATGGGTCACTAATTATAACTCATAGGGGTGAAAATTTGATATATTTTGTGCATGCAAAAAGGTGATGTGATGGAAGATTTTACTAATATTTATATGCTATAACATGAAACATGATTCATATCAAATTGTTTTAATTCTTAAAGGAATTAACATCTAAGGACAGATTCAAATAGAATTCAGAGCGAAACAAACATGAGGAATGCTGGACATATCACGAGCATAAAGAACTGGATTTACGGATCTACTCTATCATGTAAATACCTACGAACATTCTCCCTAGAACATACAGGCGTGATTTCCAATCAGTTTGCTCGCATAACCATTATTGTAAAATAATTCCATAAGAAATGTAGTAATGGACAAGTAATAATCTTAAAACCAAGTAAACTGTAGGAATGACTTTTGCAGATTAACATGATATATTTGCACTAAAATACTAATTAAATTCCTATAAGCGTAATTTCTGACTGAACGTTAAATTGTTATTCGTATGACCAAAGACACTAGGACTTAAAAAAATATGTTTATATAAAATAAAATATTCTAATATTTTATACTTATATTATTTCTTTTCCTATTTAGGGGGAATATTACTAAGATTCAAACTATAAATTAAATTGTTTGAAATATGATAAATATAAATCTTATGTGTTAATCCTATAGGTATGATTTAGGTGAGTTTGAAAATTAAGAGAAAATAGTAAAGAAAAAGCATACCCCGCCCTGCACTCTCTTTTTACTATTATCGACATTTATTTACAATTTTACAAATTAGCGAACAAAACAAATTAAAATTTATAGTAAAGTAAAACTAATCTAATAATAAAACTCCTAAGCCAAAACTTGCCCTAACGAATTTCTGATGTGTCCAAACATACTAAGGTTGCCTGTGTTTAAAGATTAAAATATAGCAGTAGATGCAAACGAAAAAAATTTAAACTTTGTAATTTATGTTAAAGGTCATATTAGCACACAATCACGACAAGAGAGACCAGCTAGGAGGACTCAATAAAGAAATTTAACACATAATGAGTTGTTAAAGTAGATATACTAACCAGTTGGGTGACAAAATCAGAAACGAATTAGAGACGATGAATACGCCAAAGCCTTGATTTATTGCCCAAATTCAACACATCAAGACCAAAGGAATCTCAAGGGATTCCTAGCAGTGCTTGTGTTGAGACGGGTTAAAGAAATTATAGAAAATAGAGCAAAAAGCATAGCAGTAATGAGAACAGCGACTTTCAATTCTTGTCAATGTCCGAATGTAATGAATTGGAAAGAAAGGAGAAGGCTGTTTAAATAGAACAACTAAGAAGGTTTAAAAGTGAAAGGATTATTAAAGCTATATATGTAGCTAAATTAATTAATACAATTATTCACTCAAGGGAACAGGAAATTATTTTTTCCATAATTGCAAAAATTAAAAGGGAAAATCAGCTTCATCATAAATTAAAAAATGACATTTAAGGTCAAGAAATCATAAGTTACCATAATTATATGTAACAAACTTATCTACCGAGAAAGGAAAGGAAATAAAATAATACATGATTAATCAAACAGCCAATTCATACCAAAAATAAGGTTAAATTAATAGAGAAGAAAACAAATTGAACAAAGGGAATTTGTTATATGTGGTGAGTACTAAATTTACTCAAATTCATTGAATAAAAATCCCTATCATATTTAATAATATATATATATATATATATATATGAAAAAATTCAACAAGTATTGTTGCAAATATGCAGATCAAGAATGTCTAAACAAACAGCAAATGATTTTCGTAAAATTCAACAAGAATAGAGATATACGCATACTTAAACATGACTATACAATAATTTTTTTTCAAGACTATTAGGCTAGATAGCGTGCGACAGAAATAATACCGTATAAACACTCAATCGTGTTTAAATGATATTCTAAAGGCAAACATAACAATAATTGAAATATAGTCATGCAAGCAATATTATCAACAAGTATAATTTCTTTTAGGTCTGAACTTGGCATAGGTAAATAATAAATGAAAAATAAATATTCCGGACAGATCTACGAGGATTTGTCCAGCAAACGATTTCGGTCTCTGCGTGGTGGTTTCGGTGGTAGAAAAGAAGAGGAAGTGGCGGGGTTAGGTTGTTCGTGGTGGCTGGTTGTGTTGTTTTTTTTCCGCTGGTGGTTGCCTAGAAATAGAAATTATGGCGTTGGTGAGGAGAAAAGGGAGAGAAAGAGGAGGGCTGGGGCTGCGGTTTCTGGTCGCGGCAGTGAGGGAAAAGGGAGAGGAGGCTACGCAGTTTTGTGTTGCGCCTCCGGTCATTTGTGGAGAGAGAAGAGGAAGAGAAAGAAGAGAAGGTGCTGGGGAGGATGGAGATGGAGGTTCCGTGGGTGGCTGGTGACGACGTGGTTTTGCCGGAGGAAAAGAGGGAGAGGGGAGAAGAGAGGAGGATGAGAAGGCGAAAAAGAGGTAAAGGGGAGAGGCTGCGGCGGCTGGTTGTTCTGTGAGAGGGAAAAACGAGTTTGTTTAGGTTAGGGGGTAGATGATATTATTTAAGGTAGTGAGTAGGGTTTTAATCAGGGCCGTTAGATTAGATGGGATGGATGGATGAGATTAAAATTTGGAATTGGGTCAGGTCGCAGGTTAATTGGATGCCTGATAAGGTTATGGGTTGGGTAAATGGGTAGAATTAATTTAAAATTGAATTGAATTTAAAAAGTGGTCAGATTTGGTAAAATAGGCCAAAATTGACATAAATTGATAGAAAAAGGGCTAAAATCGGCATAAATGGAATAAAGTAGCTAGATTTTAAATGAATTGGATGAAATTGATTTTAGATGCTATTAAATTAATAAATATACTACATTTATAAATAATTTAATAAATAGATAATAAAATAGTTAAATACGGAAAATCATATAAACATTATTAATATAAATAAACCTTTTAAATTTGAGTAGAATCATGTAAATATTATATAATTAATAAAATTATTATTTTGTAAATAATTCAATGACTAGGAAATAAAATTAAGTTATCAAATATTATAAAAATTATATTATTAACATAAATAATTTATAACTATAATATTATTACACAAATAAATTTATAAAATTTCCGTGAAATTATGTAAATAGTTTATAAAGATTAAGTAAAATATATATTTCAAAATAAGGGCGTATATTAATAAGAAATGTATTATACATGACACAATTATTTAACATTAAAAAATTAATAAATTGAAATTAATGCAATATATATATGTATTTAAAAATATTTTTAAAATAAATTTGGCAATATTATGATAATTAATTATTTTATAAATATAAATACAAGTCAAATATTTACGTAAAAGGTAAATAATATATATATATATATATATATAATGATTATTTAAGCAGTCCAGGTCCTACGCAGGTGGGCGTAAGGAGGTCAAAATTGGGTGTCCACAAGGATCACTTCATTCGAGTGGGAGTATTTTAGCAGATTATGAAATAATTTCTCATCAGCAGCCTTTTTCATCATTAAATGCGAATGAAAGTATTCCTTCTACACTTAATGAAATTGACCAAATTGATCTTGTTCTGAGTGGGAGTGATATGGTCACCGATCTTTTTCCAAGTGGGAGCGGGATGAATGTTCTTAATGCAAGTGGGAGAAATGTTGATCTAAATGGGAACAACAACGAATCACAAATTAGACGTAGTTCTCATAAAAAGACACCCTCCGACGATTTGGCATTAAAGGCAGTGAACTATTTACGATGCTCCTACAAGATGAAAACGATCCTAAGAATGTAAAAGAGGCTCTCTCATGCCCTTCTAAGGATATATGGACAAAAATAATGAAAGATGAATTGTCGTCTATGAGAGTCAACAAAGTATGGGAACTAGTTGATCTTCCAGCAGGATGCAAAAGTCATTGGGAGAAAATGGGTTCTCAAAATTAGCTCAAGGTTGATGGCATAGTTGAGATACAAAGCTTAATTTGTAGAGAAAGGGTATACACAGCAGAAAGGAATAGACTACGAAGAGACTTTCTCGACTTTCGTATGGTTTACCTCTGTTCGCTTGGTTCTAGCAATAGTTGCAAGTTTGGACCTTGAATTACATCAGATAGATGTAGAGACTGTCTTTCTCAATGGAGAACTAGATGAAGAAATTTATATGGAAAAACATCAATGTTTCATTGAAAAGGGTTACGAACAAAAGGTTTGTAGACTTTTGAAGTCAATTTATGGCCTCAAACAATCTTCAAGGCAGTGATATATATGCTTTCAGAATGTTGTCAATATCCAATGGTTTTACCATGATGGATCAAGATCATTGTGTTTATACCAAAATATCAAGAAACAAACTTATAATTTTAACATTGTATGTAGATGACATACTTATAGCTGGAAATGATAAGGAGTTCATAACCGAAGTTAAGTCACGGTAATCATCCCAATTTGAGATGAAAGATATGGGTGAAGCAACATATATTCTTGAAGTTAAAGATTTCAAGAGATCGTACAAAGAAACTATTGTATCTCTCTCAAGAGAATTACATTAGAAAAGTTCTAAACAATTCAATATGCAGAATAGTAGCCCTGTTGATACTCCTATCAGTAAAGGCCAATCCTTGAGTAGTCCAATTTATCCTAAGACTCCTAAGGAGAAGTAAATAATGAGCCGATTTCCTTATAGGAGTGCAGTTGAAAGTCTAATGTGCGTTATGGTATGTACCATACCTAATATCCATCAATCAGTTAGCTTGGTAAGTAGATACCAAACCGACCCAGGTTTAGCATATTAGCAAGCAGTAAAGAGAATCATGAGATGTCTAAAGGGAACTGTTGAATATGCATTTTGTTACCAAGGCAACAAAGATCTGCAATTAGTTGGATACAGTGATGTTGATCATGGAGGAGATATAGATGAGAGGAAGTCTACCTCAGGATATGTTTTCTACCTCAGGATATGTTTTCTTACTCAGTGATGACATCATATCATGGAGTAGTAAGAAACAATCATGCATATAACTATCTATGATGGAAGAATAATATGTGGCTCTCGCATCAGCAACACAAGAAGTTGTTTAGTTGAAAAAGTTCTTGAAACATATATTGGATATCGCAAAAAATGCTGAAGCAGTGTTAGTCTACAGTGACAATGAGGAGGCAATATCTTTTAGCAAGGATCCTAAGTTTCATTGTAAAACTAAACATATAGATATCAAGTATAACTATACGAGAGATATGGTTAGATGCAAAGTAGTTAACATGAAGTATGAAAAATGATATGTTAGAAAATCCATTAAACAAGCCTTTGTTTAGAGATGCATGTGTGAGACACACTAGGTCTCAAGGCTTGCATAGAATCTAAGATACTTCACGTTGTCTTTTATTTTTTAATGTTCACAAGGTAGATGTTCTTTAATTATCAATAAAGTTGATTTACATACATACATATTTTAATTGTTGAATATTTTATGCATTCTTTATTCATTTGTTTATGATAAGTATGTCGAGTAGACAAGAGGTTGACCTCCTCATATAGGTAATTGCATCCTTATCTTAGTGATAAATGGAGATGAGACTGGATTTTAAGAAAAAATATTGAATGGATAATTTGAGATCTATAGGCTTAAAATCAAGAAAGTCACATGAATAATGACATAAAATCGTTAAGGTGAAAAATGTTCACCTAGTCTACTTAGTGAGCCAGATGTGAGTTATTGTAGATCAAGAAACTCAAACTTAGACAGTTATGGTGTTTAGACATCATTTGCACAATATTCTAAATGAGACAAAGATATACACTCCATGGGAAAGGAGAAAATATTGTCGCACATGTTTCATACCACGTATGTTAATGTGGACCAATTGGATTAAACATAAGTTCATTCTTAACTTATTGTTGTGTGAGACCCAGAGCCTTTATGTTAGCTCAATATATGTACCCTTATGACTCTAATCAGATACTTGAGACTTAGTTTGATGTAGCTATCTTAGTGTGTTTCTAAAAGACCATGAACACAGATTCGGTTTAGAGTAGCATATCTAGAAAAGCAGTTAAACTAATGTTAAGGGGATCGTGAGAAGAGGAAGATCATCAATGAAATCTTATTGATTTGTATTCACTAGTGCACCAATTATAGCTTATGAGTTATGATTATGAATACAAGAAATGATGATATAAGAGATTATGAGATTATATCAAATGTGATTCATATGATTTGGGATACTGCATACTTTATGATCTACTTGCAGGTTTGCGCTTGACGAGAGGCTATATACTCCTAACAGATGTATAGCGCTTAGCTCTCAGAGTATGCTGGTCGTGCGGTCTACTTCCCTGTATGAATGATTGTGAAGAGAAAAAGAGAATTTATTTATCGGATAAGAAAAGCACTCCCATTATGTGCGAGTGGGAGATTTAGAAAATTCATACCCACCCATAATGGGTGCTTTAAGGCCCATTAGGTTAATTAAGTTAACTCTAATAATAATATCTATAAAAAGCATACATATGATGAGTTTTCAAGGTATAAGGAAGATTATGAATATCCTACTAGATATACACTTCTACGCTATATTCTCTCTACATTCAAATTAGGGCTTAGCTTGTGATAAATGGGTTGCTCCAATATAGCGTGACAACCACCGTAGATCGGTAATTCCAACCAAAGTTGAACCAAGCCTTACGCTTCCGTTACGCAAAGAACAAGTAAGTTCTCATTTTATGGTTTACGTATTAATCTAATTAGTTTAGATTAATAATAGACTTGTAGACTTTCAATTGCATATTTTAAAAATACCATGTATTGACTAATTTTCATTAGATTGAGCTAAGCTAATATCACACATTGAAATTCAGTCAATAGCAGGTAATAACTAGTTCATAAAATCTCTAGGTTCCTGCCGGTCTCTATCTCTTCTTTGTTGTATTGATCTAATCCTCAAATTAGGAGTGCTTGACTTGTTCAAATTGAGAATCCATGTGTCTGTGCTTGGTAGCTCACTAATGTATGTGCTTGGTAGCTCACTAATGTATGAAAATTAATTTCACCTGCAAAATCAAAAGCAGTGTTAGTTAAAAAGTCTATCAATGTGTTACCTTCTCTGAATATGTGTTGAAAAATCACACTGAAAGTGCTTATCATATTTCTGATCCTACCCACCTCTACCACAATACTCAAATATGGATCCCAACTTCCTTCCACCACCTTTGTCATAACCGTAGAATCAATCTCAATAATTAGGGGTTGCAATTCTTTCTCTATACAGTAGGTTAATCCTTCTAATATTGCCCTAGCCTCTGCCACTTATATTGTTCGTATAAGTTCTTGGCTCAGCCATCAATTAAATCTCCTATGCAATCTCTTATACAAAAGCCTAGAGAATTAGGCCCTGGATTGCTTCTGTAAGCTCCATCGGTGTTGCATTTGTATCATCTTGCAAGTGCAAACCGCCATGCTACTATAATTGTTGCTAGGAGTGGCTTATAGTCCTCCATAAATTTGACCATATCTGGTCATAGTAAAGTAACATTATTCAACCATGGATATAAAATCTTTTCTAAGAAATAAAAGTTGTTATTTATTTCAAAAACCACTCTGTTGAAGCTTATCCTTTTTCCATGTTTCTGGTTGTTTCTCCTCTTTCATAATTCTCAGACTATAAAAGTTGGGACAACTTTAAATATAGACATAGTTTGGGACAACAAAATCTCTTTCCCACCAAGTTGTCATTACTTGATGTATTTGGATCATAGACCCATTAATCTCAGCTGCTTCTATAAACACTTTTCAGATCTCTCTTGCAAATGTATCTGTCAGAAATAGGTGTTGAATTGTCTCCTGTAGTGGTTAAGAGCATCACAAACACCTAGATACCATAATAATTCTCATCCTCTATAATTGATCATCAATTGGTATTTTGAGCATCCATAACCTTCACAGAAAGATGATATTTTTAAAAATACTATTTTAGGCAACATATGTTTGAATGTCTATTGAGAAGTAGTTTTACGTCTCAGAATATTCCATGTAATGTTATAGTAAACTTGTCAATGTTTGTGGCCATCCACCATGATTTATCTCACAATAATCTTTCAGTTTTCTGCTGCGTCCAAATGCACACGGAAGTGTACACGATTGTACAAGTAATATAGTGGCTCTTGCGACCCGGATGTCAAACCTACCGGGACTTGTCACTAAGCAAATATCTAATTCGAGTAATACGATGAAATTTAACAAGTGCGATTTTTCCTTAGTTTTTTAGACTGACTCGATCCGTCATTTTTTCTTTGTAAGTTTTTTATGATATTTTTAGTAGTGTTTCGGCCACTTTAACCTTTAAAAAAAACATAGACTTATCTTAAAGTTCTTGATTTTTCTTGAACTTCTTGATCCATTTTTGAATTCAAGAATCACTTTGTTGAACTTGTTATATCTTTAGTTTCGGTTTTTTTTTATTTCTTTATATTTCATTTTAGCTTCAGCATGTTTCTTAAATTTTTTATTTTCTTGAATTTTCTTTTTTAAATTCTTGAATCTCTAACGTGATTCTTATCAAGTGGTATCAGAGCGCTACCCTCTGTGTTATCAATTTGTCCAAACATCCAACCTTTCTCTCCATAGCTCCTCGGAGCTATGACGGTCCTATAATCTAACTAATGGTGTATCAAAGGTCCCGAGTGAATGTCGGGGTCCATACCGATTGATCAAAGGGCCTTGTACAGACAAAGTTTAAGATAATATTTTATTATTTGTTATTCATTTTTCAAGAAAATTGCAAACTACATTTTTTCAAGACTTAAAAAGGCTTTTTCTCAAGTTCTTTTTTATTAGTATGGTAGGTTTAAAGTTTTTTATTCGTTATTCATTTCTAACAAACATGGTAAATTGTATCTTGAAGTTACAAGACCTAAACTCTAATTTTTTTAAAAAAAGAAAATATTGTGGTAGGTCTTGAAATTACAAGAACTAAACCCTAATTTCTTTAAAAAAGTCTTTTTTTTAAAGTCTTTTTTGTTAGTATGGTAGATTTAAAATTTATCGTTTGTTATACATTTTTCAAAGACATTGAAAATTATATCTTGAAATTATAAGGCCTAAACCCAAATTTCTTTAAAACGTCTTTTTTTTCAAATCATTTTTATTAGTATGATAGGTCTTGAAATTACAAGATCTAAACTCTAATTTATTTTAAAATACTTTTTTCAAGTCTCTTTTATTAGCATGATAAGTTTAAAGTTTATCATTTATTACTCATGTTTCAAGGACATTGCAAGTTCTATCATAAAATTACAAGACTTAAATCTTATTTTACAATAATTTTTAAAAAAAAAAAAAAGAAGAAGAAGAAGAAGAAAGAACCTCTTTTTCAAATCAATTTTGTTAGTATAGTAGATTTAAATAGATCATTGTTCATTTTTCAAGAGCTTTTGTTAAATAGAATAATTCACAACTTTTTGGGTAAGTTGAAAGTCTCTTGTTCATTTGATTATCAACCCAAAACTAATCAATGATTAATTAATTAATTAATTAATAATTCTTTCACCCTAAAACTAATTAACTAATTAAAATTTTTATAACTAAATTAACATTAGAAAAATAACTAATTTAACACATTAACATTATGATATATTAGCTGAATAACAAATTAATAATTAGGTAATTATAAATTAAAATTAGCTAACTAAATGGCACATGAACAATTGAATAACAAAGAATAAAATAATTAATAAATAATTTAAAACTAATGAATTAACAAAGAAAACAAAACAATACACTGCCAAAACGGTAGTGATAAACTCAAACGAAAAAAGAAGTTGAAAACAAAATTGAAATGAAAAAACTACTACTAATTTGAAAACCGAGACTAATAAATTAATTAATTATGCTTTAGAATAATACATATCAGCCATAGAATAAGAAAATTTTGAAAATAAATACCTCAGTTGAAGGTTATTTAGAGTTGATTTGTATTGAACTGTACGTTGATTTGTTTTTTTTAGATCGAGCCTTAAATTTTGTTGTATTACTCGAATACTAAAATTTTGATTTTGAGAAAATTTATTTAACGAAAGATGACTGTTTTTATGAGGTGGGTCGGACCCTTCAATGACTTTCACTTCTTTTTCTTTTTCTTTTTTTGAAATTTGAAGAATGGGGATCAGCAGAGAAGAAGATGATCGGGTTTTAATTGGGAGTTCTATAGCGCATAAATTAGTGCGCTATGACTCAATTGATCTTAACTGTCGTTAAAGCATGGTCTATCAATAGAAATATGCACTAAATAGTAAGCTATAAACCATTTCTATAAAATAAAATAAAAAGTTATTCCTTTATTTTGATCCATTTCATTTTATTTTTTTTTAAGTTAGGTTCCGCGTTCACTTCTCTTCGAATAGCCAAAATTTATCATTTTGTTCCTTTATACATTAAATTTAATATTCCATAAATAATCCCAAGAAGAAGATCATTGAGTAGTTAACTTCGCGTATGAAATTAATATGAATTATGATGGAATAGTTGAAATTCTCTTATTTCTACTTAAAATTTTWAAAATGAAACAACTTTATTAATAAAGTGAATTGGACAAAATGAATTTATTTTATAAAGCAAAGAAAAAGCTAAACGAAAACAAAATATAGAAAGGGACCTGTTAGAAGACATCAAGGGACTTGTTAGAAGATTTATCTTGCAAGCTTGGGGACTCTTCATTTTTCCTTTTTAAGTATTCTTTCGATTTCAAAATAAGTAGTATTTTAATTTTATTTTATTTTATTTTAAAATAAGTGATGCTTCACATTATCAAGAAGACAATGATGTTCTTCTAATTTTACCTTTAATTAAATAAAGAGTGATTATAAACTATTAAAGAGCTACATTTTTTTCAAAATACTTATTAAGAATAAGTTAATAAAAATGCATTTTACTTTCTAAAAGTGAATAGTTTCTATCGAAGGAAGTGGAACATAATTAGGCCATAATGTAGCTGGATAAGTTGTTCAGTTAATAGGTGAAGTTAAGAAGTGATTAACTTAGTCGGTTAGCTAGAAGTCAGTTAATAATTTAGTTAAGTAGTTAACTAGTTCAAGAAGCTCTAAATCTGTGTGTGTATATATAACTTCTATGAGATGTATTATACACATTATTGATTGATGGATACAATTGATCTCTCGTTTTTTTTCTCTTCTCTACTAAAATCTCTGATCATCTTTTTTCTCTCTTCTAAGAAGAACAACAATTTTGTTCTACATTGTTCTTCATTCTATTTGATCATAGCTTCTTAAGGGGTGTGTTCAAGCTAAAAATACTATTTACTTTAAAATGGGGAAAGTATAGCTCAAAATAAATTCCGGCAACGTGTGAATGCATAAGTTCTTGCAAGCAGTTTGAAAATTTGACACACATTAATTATAGCGGAATGAAAAAATATACTTTGGAATTTTAAAAATCAGATAAAGGGAAAAAAGAGAGAGAAACAACAAAAATAAGCAGCATTCTTGACTTTAAGGAGTCCTATGTCACCTTAACCGTGACTAACTTATATTAACTATTCTACCTAGTTCCCCAGCACCCGTCCTTTTGCACTGCCCCTCCGTTTTTGTAATGACCCAACTACTAGTTGTTAAACCCCCTCGCCCTTAGTTTACATTTATGTATTAGCCCGCCCACCGTTGTATCGACCAATGTTGCTTCTTGTTTCTACCCCTGCTTATAATAGCTCTTCTTCCGGATCCCCAGCAAAGACACGAATGGCTAGCCAGATGTCAAAATTAAATTGCTGAAATTGCACGAATTTCTCTTAAAATGAATTGGTCTTTCATTTTTGGTAGCTCTTAAAATAGACTGTCTTTTTTTTCTTTAGCAACTGAACTTGTGATTTTAAGAGGGTTGGCTGATGTATTTTTTAGGAAACTAATTGTTGCGTTTAGAAAAGTTGGTTGGATGCATTTTGAGAGGGTTGACGCCCATTTTTAGATAAGATGCAGCCATACTTGGCTGCTATTTTTGGTGTATACAGATACCTCAGTTGAGGTAAAATTAGTTTGCTGCATTTGAAGCTTAATGGCTTCTATACTTCATAAAAATAGATACTGAGCCAATTTCCCCTCTTCTGCATTTAGTTTCTTTACGGTAGACGCTGCTCTAACTAATTGTCTATCCTTTTTAAGTGTGATCTTTATATTATTTATTGTCATGCCTAAGGATATATCGGTTGAAGTAAATTTTTATTTTGATCAATCAAAACTCCTCTCAAACTGTACAAGCTTATTCCGAAGCATACGGCATTCTAGATGTAGATGATAATATTTATACAGATGGATCATATATATAACGTAGAATAAGTATCACATGGGTGGATATATATGAATCCAAATCTGTCGAATCACTCATGTTATGATCTTCTACTTAGTGCAGCATGAGTTTTTAGAAACTAAAGTCACGTGGAGCATAACATTGGAGATATCATTGTATGGGTAAAACTATATCAAGCACGTCGTCGAAGCGAGGGGATGTCACGTCGAGTCTAAGTATCATTGATGTGAAAAAGTCAATTTGACCAACCAAAGAAAGAGCAGCAAATTTCTAAAAATCAAATCGGAAATCATATTCGGAGCTGGGAAGATCTAACATGAGAATAAGCAAAGTGAAGCTATTAAAGATGAGCGCCGACTCGTGACCCGATATTATGATTTGTGAATCAAAGTTATAAAGAAAAAGACAATTTCACGTAGGTAAAATCATATAAGAATCCCACCAATCAAGGCTAGTAGATAGTTGTCATATGTAACAATATTATATGGAAAGAGTAATTTGATTCATCTATGTACTATCGGACCCAAGTGAAGTTATTTCATTAGTCATTGTGCTATTTCTAGTTCCTATAAACAATGACATTATTTACTAGTAAAGATCAATTGTGGGAATTTACAAGAAAATACACTATTATTTGCTCACATCAAATCTCTCTCTCTTAGTTTTCGTATTCATTAAAAGGAAGCTTGTTAGAACACGCATTCCAAATATCCTCCGGAAGGTATGAGTAGACCAGCGACTTTATATTCATACTTATCGCCTGAATCTTATTATTTCAAATACTTTATTCATTATCTTTTACACGTTAATCATTTCAACGTTTACCTTATTTGTTTGTATAAATATCAGTTTCGTGAGTTCAAACATATCATATTTACAAATTCAATTATATCGATTTTTTGGTAAACAGTCGTGATACGAAAATATATAAATTTATGCCCCGCGAAAATGTTTTTTGTTTTGAGGGTCATAAGTTAAACACCATCACGAAAAAAGGTATAAGCGCTAATGACCCAAAGTAATGTGCTGAGGGGGCTATTGAGCACACAGAAACAAACTTGGAAGTCAAGTGAGAATAAAGAACAAAAAGTCGGTCAATTCCCAGAGTGGAACAGAGTTATTGTACTCTGGAAAGGAGGTCAGTAACATGAAAACCTCTTAAGCTTTGCCATTGGTTCATTATAACGGGAAACAGATTCAATTTCTAGGAAAGGTGTCATTATTACAGATAGCAATACACTCCAGTGTAAAGATATGAGAAAAAAACAGAACCCAGAGTGAGTTTGCTTGCCGAGCCTTCAAGGGCTGGATTGTTTCTCGTAACATCAACTATTTCGCACATACTGGGACACTCCATAAGCACAAGAAGCAATATTTCATAAAGAGCCACATGTTGCTTCAAATGTGAGATTTCAGGTCTTTTTTGTGCAAAATGGAATTCCAAGAAGGATTCCGTGGAAGGAATGTGTCCTGCATGATGAACAATATATTAGTTCAGCACTACGGAAAATGAGACACCAGGTGGAGCACCTTGATTTTATTTATACTAATCTAATTTATAATAAAACCCTGAAGGTAGCACCAGGAAAGACAGATATACCTGGGGAAACTGAAGAATCATTGTTAAGAGCAACTTAGGTCGCTAACATGGAGCAATGCTCGTGTATATAAGGTTTAAACTTGAAAGCGGCCATATTGTCTAGTTAATCAAAAGTCATACATGAGATACGTAGTCCTAGGAATATTACCGCTATTACTATAATAATACTGGTACCATCTATAGTAATAGCAAGTCCATATCATGCACCTGGTTCTTAACTTGGAACCAAAAAGAACTATGCCCAAAAAGTTACCACTAGGATGCAAAATAAAGAGATCATAATAGCAAAGTTCACATTTGATATCAGTGTTTTAAACGGCGGGGGAGCAAGATTGTTACACCCGGAAAAATTTCTGTCTATTTGGATGCATATGTGTGTATTATGAGAGTTTAAACAGTGTGCATGGTACGTGGAAGAAACGAGTCAACAAACAAACAGATGAAGCGGCCGAGGCCAGGCCAAGGTGGCCTGCACGACATGGACAGACCCCTCAGCAACGGGCTTCATGACGCGGACAGGCCCTCTGCGATGGGCTGCGCAAGGTCCACCTCTCCCTCCGCGATGAGGTGCGAGGCGGCCGTAGTGAGGCGGTGTGTGGTGAGTATATATATATGTTAAGTCACTTGGCCATTTATTTTATAACATAAGAACGGCAAAGGGAGCAGCTTGGTTAGGATATTCCTTCCTTGGGTTTTTCATGAAACTGAAGAAGATTAAAGAAGCAAAACATCATCAACCACTGATCTACCTAAGCTAAAGGTTCCTGAAGCTATAGAAAACATCTTCAGGGAGTTATTTCGGTGGAACCGGCTCGGGTTCGGAAGAGTCAAACTAGTAGAAGCTCGGAGAACTTGCTCCCCATATGGCTAAGCATTTTACAAGGTCAAGTAAGTATTTCTACCTTTCAATTTGTAAGATATCTATGAGTTTTTGCGGAATTGAAGTTGTAGTAAATTGTTGCCTTTGTGTTTTTGTTACGTGGTGTCTGGCCAGTTTTGGAAGTTGGTACAGCCATGTTAATAGGTGTTCAGAGCTAGAAATTGGAAAGAGTACAAGTCTAAAGTTGAGGATTATCATCGGCTAAATTGGAACCTACGTCTAAAGGTATGTAAGGGCACCCCTTCTTCTTTCTTTAAGCACGAATTCAAGTTAATAGTTAAAGTCGATATAAGTGGGTTCGAAATATATAATGAACTGATTTCTTAGAGCTATTTATAAGCTTAACGTGTGTATTGAAGGTCATTTTACGCCTTAGAACTTGTATGAATGCTTGCTTGTGAAATGAATGTCTTAGAACGTATTATCCTCGACATAGTTGTAAATCAAGTCGAAAGACCCGTGAGTGCGCATTGTGGGCTGGTCCTCTATGTTACATATGAGAATGTCACCCTTAGGTGAGTTTGCGTGCCCTTAGGGTGTCTAAATCACCTAACTACGTCCTTAGGTAAATCTAGTAGAAAGTCTATGAAATGACCCTATTAGTTGAGAAGTTAAAGTAATGAATTGGTATTGAACGAAGAAGGAAATTGCTGTGAAGAATTGTATAGGTTGAGAAGTGTACTGGTGATATATATTTAGAATGAAGTAGGTACCATATCCACGATTAGCAATGAAGTTAGGGTTGAGGTTGTATAAGTGAAGTATATGATGAGATGTTATATTATGTTAAAGATGTTGAATTGGTTAACAATAAGGTTGAGACTAAGGGACCTTAGAATATGTTGAAAAAGGTTTATATGGTTATTGACGAGTTGGGTAACTTGAAGGATACGACACGATTGTAAGGCTTGTTAGAAATGAATTTGGGGATTAAGAGATGAGTGTGAACAAATTGGTTGGGTCGAAAGTTATAGTATTATTGTATGAATTAAAGTTAATTTGAGAATATTGAGGAAGACAAGTATTGCCGCTACTCAATAGGTTTTAGAGGTTGCGTATATACGATATAAATGAATGATTAGAAAGACCTTTTAAAGAGGGCAATTGGTTATTAACAGAGAGATGCCTGAGTTGCAATTAAATCAACCTAAATAGACCAACCTTGTCCTGAGGAATCTCACCCTTATAATTTTATCACAATAGTACTTAAGACAAACATATATATTAAGTAATGTGTATTTATAACTCCTGGATCTAAGAACTTCCACACATACTACTTATTTACGTTCATGACAATTATAAGGTAATTCCAATAAATATCCGAAGGTCATTGTAATCTTTTCCAGTCTATAGAACCTTTGTGTCATTCACAACTTTATGTTTATACCCTTCATTTAGGGAATAGCTTTCTCATAAACCAGATTCTATAGACAAGAATGTATTACAAATACAAAGACTATCCAAAGAGGTCAAAGAATTCATACTCAGAGAATCGTGCTATCGTCTCGGTCAAGTGAACTAGTTTCTATAAAGAACAATGAATCCAAGTCTTCACAAATTGCTTCAGATAAGAGTCTTAAGGTACATACGATTTTCCTGTTATAGAGTTCCCAGAAGGATGTCCATGTTAGGTTATTAAGTCTTGCAGTCATACTTAAGCTACACATCTATAAGTTCATCTTCCCTGTGAGTCATCATTGAGACTCCTTAAGTTAATGAAAGAATCCATTATTTGTAAATGGTGCCTCTAATGTCAAATCAAGTATTTGTGATCATGTAATGAATGGTGAGGCCAAAAGTTCATATCGAGTACTCTATCTAAAAAGTCCCAAAGATTGTATGCTCTCTTGATAGAGCTTTCTATCTCAGATATGTTTGCGTGTGTGCTAAGCCAAGATCTCTTCGCGATCGAGTCTTACTCGTGTCATAGAATTAGTATTCCATTGTATCATAGGATGACCCAAGGAGGGTCATTATTGAGTCATGAAGTCTCTGAGGTTGTGGTTATATATCATATCATGAGCATGCATGGTTATGTTATGTTACTTTCGGATTTCGGAAGGGGGGGGCCTACGGGCAGAGAAGATATATTACATCACCGACCATTATTACTGGTGAGCAGAGGCGCCTCCCACCCAGTGCACCTGCTGGGTAGGGCAGACATGAGCATAACATTCATATGCATACATTTTGTTGTTATATGACATTTTATGTGATTGCACTGATAAAGTTTGACACTCCATTCAGGTTACAATAGTTTCCAAGGTTCAAGTTGCTTCTATCCTACTTCTAGTTTAGTTATTTTGAGTATTACTCACATAGAGTGAGTTATAGGTTTTAGAGTTTCAGGTTATCTCTATCCTTTTATGCTCTCATACCTTGACTTGATTATCATTATGATTATTGTCTCATGACTATTGTTTTCAGCCTTACATACCAGTACATATTATTTATACTGACGTCCCTTCGCCTGGGGACGCTGCATTCATGCTGCAGATACAGGTGGAAGCCCGGATCGGCCTTTTGCAGTAGGAGCTCATGAGTTCAGTTACTGTGTTGATATGCTCCTTTCCTTCTGGAACCAATGTCTAGAGGTTTGGTTTTGTTTTAGCTCGAGTTTTTGATGCATAGTGATGGATGGATCGGAACTCATAAAGGCTTTGTGGACTTAGTTCAATGTAGTTCTGTTTTGTGTTGCTTAGCTCAGTTATGTCCTCGTCGGCTCATGTGTTTTATATCTTTATTGAGTTGTGACCTCGTCGGTCTATATGTTGTTTTCTAGCTGATTGTGACAGGTGGCCTTATTGGCCTAAATGTTACAGTTACAAATGTTAATAGTCGGTTCCTCAGTCTGTAAGGTACCGAGTACCATTCACGTCTCTCCCCCAAATTGGGGTGTGACAGAGACGAGGTGAGATGCTTTACCTAATATAGAGCGAGGCATAAGCCTCGAGGCGTTGGGCATAAGCCCGGTGAATATTATAAATTAATATAATAAAAACAATAATAAAGAAGATAAAAATTACATAGAAATTATAGAAATTTCAAGAAAATATAAAATTAATGGAACTGCTTTGTCTTAAAATATTAATCAAAATCAACAATTACTAAACAATTATTATAACTACTCATCCCAAAATACTTAGACCTTTCTAACATTTAGTAAAAATTTAAAATTTAACTTGAAAAAAAAAAGAGAAGAAGAACCTACGTTCAAAAGCATCAAACCAGAGCAACACATTGATTATTTTTCCCTTTACACAATGAAAGATGAAGAAAAAGAATAAAAATCAAGGCTATGAATAAAAAGTATTTTGATTTTTAAGGTTTTTAAATTTCTTAAAATTTAATAACAAGTTGAATTAGTATCTTTTGATATTAATTTAAGGACTTTTTTAGCAATTTTAATTTTAATTAGGAGAGATTTTTTGGGCTTATGCCCCAAAATAAAAACGTGTCAACGCTTAAGTATACACCTGGACAGATGGGGCTTATACCTCGCGATACTTTCGCCCCTACAGATCACCCCGGTGCATTTTTATTACATTCCGCTCCTAAGACTCACCCCAAAAATGCCTTTAAAAAAATTGTTTGATATATATATATCAAGAAACTCTGAGTGCCAGTTGGCGCTCTCCACATGGTTTTGGCAAATAATGTGTCTACTTACGTACTAGGCTTTCTTATAAAGCGGGGTTCAAACTCATGATGTGCACCTTACCCACGCATCGAATTGTGTTCTTACCACTAGAACAAAGTCCTGGAAGGGGGCACGGGGATTTAGGATTGACATCTAATAGCTACAAATGATTAATTTGTCCCTATTGCAACCTATAGAATGGAAAGGCACAGGAAACTAATTCTTCAAGCCTGTGATTTGCTGTGGTGAGTGATAATTTATTTTTTCCATGAAAAGAGGGAGGGAAGTGGTGAGATGCACCACTTCTATCAGATACTTTACTCATTGCAATTCGTTGGTGTTTGTTTGTGGATAAGAAAAAGGAAGAAGTTCACTGAAATCAAAAGCAGGTTGGAGCTCAAATACTGCTATTGTTGCAGATCTTATCACCAGGAGGTACAAGAAGATAAGCTTTTAAGTTCACAATGAGAAATTCAGATGTGTCAGGAAAGAGTTGCAAGCAAGTATGTTCGTTCTTTCCCTTGATAACATGCTGATGAAAGACCTTCAGGATTCGAGATAGATCTTCCATCTAGAGGTCTTAGTTGTTTTGGTGGTAGTACGCTAAAATAGTTGATAACTTTGCAGGATGTGACACAAAATAGAATCATATTTAGCTCAAACGTTGACTAGCACAAGAAGATGAGAGACACTTGTGACTTTTTACCGTGATAATAGGACTATCTTTTTAGTATAGGTTTCCCTCCAATTTACACAGGATCTTTTGTTTCTTTAATTCACAAGGACATAAAGTCATCGAGACAACCATTCAACAAAAACAAAATCTTGTCCCAACTTTTACTGTGCAAGAGCAATAAGGTTGTCAGTCACATGTGGTTGTATCACAAACTAATGTCAACTGGTGCATAGAACTATAGAGGGAGGAAATCTACTTGAATTATTGCTTGCGGTCTTTGTTAGAAACTTAAAAGAGGGAACAAGAGAGAGAGAAATAAAGTTATTTGGTTACTAGTTTCAACAAAGCGCAAAATCTTTTGAGTAGAACTAAGGAATATTATGGATACAAGGGACTCATGAGACAAAAAGCTCAAATTTGTGCGAAACAAAACTGCAACACATAATAATGGAAATTAAATCAAAGAACAAGATGAAGAAAGCATACATAAGCGCTACAGCTTACAGAGAAGTTGATATGCATAGCAGGGAACGCGAATAGCTTCTATTCCACTGTTCCCTGCCAACATTAATTTCTACCTAGTGTAGCCATAGCATATCCTATTGTCAAACTATGAACATGAAAGTTTTTTATCCACCACCACACTACCTTCCCTTCCCCCTCGTCTCCTTACTCTGAAGTCTGAACACATACCATGGCGACTGAAAATTAAAAGAATTCTTTCAATTCCACATTTGAGCAAGGACTAATCATGTGAGGTGAAGTCCAAACATAAATGAAAATACAAAAAGAGACAGAAACCTTCGATTAAGATATATTATGTGTATTTTGGCTTAACAAGTAAAGCAAGAAACAGATTTAAAAAAAAACCTCTTATAATTGCAGTTGAAGTAGGTTAAGTAGGTATTAATAAGCAAAATTGCAAATTCCAGAGAGAGAGAGAGACTGACAGAGACGTAAGAGCAGGTGGGAATGACGTAAAGGGAATGAGATTGGGCATGTGAAAAGGCGGCAAGGCAGAGATGAGAAGCAAGCCCTAATCCACGCTTGGTAGGAGGGACATAGGTGTGGAGAATGTCCATTACTCTGCCTCCATCTCTCAGCTCGTACTCCAAATAAGCTTCCTTGTCCTCTGTTTCGAACCTTCCTACTTTCTCGCTCCATACTATCTTTGGTGCCTCTCTTCCCCCACTAGCCATCGTCCCTCTTGCCCGTGTCTACTCGGAAGCTTTAGTTAGGGAAAACGGGCAGAAAATAGCCCGCTTGCAATGTGGGTTACACCAAAATGGCAATCTGATAACAAGTGACAATTTTAATATAACATATAATATATTTATGAAATTTATAATTTAAAAATTTTTAATTTTAATTAAATTACATGTTTTTTTTGTTTTTTTAATTTTATATTTTTAAAACATAATATATTTTATGTGTAGGAGTTATCAATGATTACTATATATATTGTTATTAAAGAAAAAGAAATTAAGCTTGTCGAGAGGTAAACATGTATTTTTTCTGATAAGTAAATTTAATTTTAAAAAAATTATCCAATAAAGAAAAGTGATGCCTTTATTTTAGGCATCAGGGCTACTCTTACTAATGGATCGGCTAATTGGCCTGGCCCATATATAATTTTAGAAAAATTCATTAGCTAATAGTAGATTTTATTTATCCTTTATTGTAGAACTATCATATTTAATAAATAAAAACTAATTTTAATTCTTAAAAAAGAATTTAGTTGAGATACTGTAATATCATTCCTTCCAAATTGATTGATAAGGGTTTATATAATCTTTTAAAAAATAATTAAAAACGGCCTATGATCCATATTTTTAAATTAAAAATTTGAATTTGAATCGAAAGATGTAAAACTTTGAATTGAGATTAAATAGTTTTAATTTAAATTTGAAAAATTAAAAAAGACAAAATTCAAGTTGAATTTGAAAATAATAATATAAGTAAAAAAATTAAAAAAATTAAAAAAATTAAAAAAATTTTTTTATATTTTTTCAATGATAATTTATCATGTTAAAAGGAGTAAATTTATTGAAAATAAAATAATGTTCGTACATCACAATTAAGGAAGCCGCATCTTAGCTGGGTTAGAAATTAAAAAAAAAAAAAGAAATTTACATTTTATTATTTATTATTAGGCAAATAATGGGCTAATAGAAAAATTATACGTTTTTTTACTCAAGGAAAAACCAATGTGGATAGCCCGGCTATTCATAAATAAAATTTTTGCACATTTTGACACAGAAGTCCATATCCAAAAACCAAATCCATTATATATTTTGGTGCAAAATTTTAAAATAACGTAATAGTGAAAGTGTAAGATATTTATAAAATAATATTTGAAGGTTAAAAAATATATGTGCAATTAGTAAAATGTGAACTAATATAAATTTCTATAATATTGTATCATAATTTATTAACTAAAATTATATATATTTAAATATGTTGATTTTTTTTTAATTAGAATGTGTAATCTTATATATCGTCAAATTTTATTATAGTAATTTTCTTAACGGATTAAAGTTGTTTAACTTTTTTTGGACAAATGAATCATTGAAACTTTCACTTTTGCGCGTGTAACTGGTATCAATAAATAAAAAATTATAAAATTTATGTTAGAATCCTAAAAGTTGTATTTGAGTATGGTAAAACAAAGAAGTAAAGATAGTGAATGTTGATATTATTTAGCTAATTCAAAGGAAGAAATATTTTGCTATATTGATTTTATATTTTTATTAAAAGGTGACATTGAGTAGCACAAAATATATTCATCGGAAAGAATTGTTATTATTTTTAAAGTAGAGATCTTTTAAATTAACTGCTTTGTAATAAAGGAGAAGCCAAACATAATCATCTATAACTATTATGCTCTCCAAAAAAAAGAAAAACATTCAAATCTTGTATTTCATTTTACAAAGGAGAAAATTTAAACAATGCTATAAATTCATAAGAATACAAAAGAATTAAGAAATAAAAATAATGTAAAATAGAAGCATTTAGTGTTGAAATTATATCGGTTATCCACTTGCTTAATCGAATGTAATGCTCTTTGGCCAGCAGTGGAGCAAGGGGAAGATAGGCGGCTAATACTAAAAATAATAAGTGAAGTGATCGTTGCACAGGCCAATCGGCTCTATTATTCAACTTCCAATCAAAATTTTAGCACAAAAAAGACGCAATTTCTTTTTCTACATTATTGATCCTAAAAATCTTGAGGGCAAAATATGTTGCAATGGTCGCTATATCTCACTTCATAGTCCCCTTTAAAGTGCACCAAATATTAAGATAAATTTAAGATAGACCAACTAAACTAAACATTAAGAAAGAAAAATAAATTGAATTATCTTATAAAATAAATATTTTAATAAAAATAGGAACGTACCTCTTCTTGCGATTGATTTTGAATGCACATAGTAAAATAAAGTGAAATTAAAAGAAAATAAAATGGTAATGATTGAGGTAAAAGTCCATTTATATAAGTGGAGATAACTTTCTTAATTACCGAAGAAGACATGATTACAAAGCAAATCAAAAACCCGAAAAGTGAAAAGGTTTAAATGTTTATAATTATTAATATTCAAGCAACTTTTGATAAGTTCTTGTAGTAATTTATGTAGGATTTAAGTCTAATAATGGTATGATGTGGGAATATACTCACGGTCTTCGGTTACAATATAGATGTTAATGTGTTACTACTATTATGCTTCTAAAGGATTGGAAGGGACTCAAATTTGTACCTTAAATTTTATTCATTTTTAGTGCAGAAGTTCCTTTTGTTTTTTGAAAGAAAATCATAAGATACTTTTACTTTTTGGTAACAAAAATATCCCTTAAGATTAGTATTAAATGAAGGACAAAAAAGTTATTCAATATTTTATGGACATGATAATCTAATTTTATATATGGGTGCTTCCACTTTTAATATGTGTGTGTGTAGAATTTCATAGCAATAAATATTATTATCCTCAATAAGTATTAAAAAAAATAACTAATTAAAAATATATTATAAAAAAAAAAAAACCCCAAAAACAAAAAACAAACAATATAAAAAATATAAAAAATTAATAATATTTGTTACAATAATAATATTTATTGCTATGTAATTTTATTTTTAGTATAAAATATTATAAAAAATAGTTTTAGATTGAAGGGTAAATAATTCGTTCAATATTTAATCGATATTTTAATAATTCAACACTAACTTTTGATTCTCACTTTAGATTATTATTATTATTATTATTATTATCATCATTATTATTATTTTTTTTAGTTTTTTTATTTTTTAAGTTAATTTATATTTTTAATTATTATATGGAAGCGTATTAGTCTTTCAATATAGGAAGGATATTTTAGTATTTAAATTTTTTTACATATTTTATTTATTATTATTTGAAGGGGCATATTAGTCTTTCAATATTTATAAAGGTATTTTAATATTTTAAATAACTATTATAAAAAAAAAGAAACATTACATAATATATCATAAAAACATTTAAAAATTAAATTTTAATTTAATGAGAATAAAATGATAATCTAACTTTTCACTTTTTGACTTTTCACTTAAATGATAATATGATTTATTCATTTATACATCTATATGTTTTATTAACTTTTACAAAAACTAATATTTTTTGTTAACAACCCAATTAAAGAAATCAATCAAGATAAACACATTAAGAAAAGAAACGTAGGTAGAAGGTAAAGAAAAGCAAGAATAAGCCGGGAATAGATATGAGAAAATTTCGAAATGATAATTTAAAAATAGGTTTAAGTAGCAATATTTATTTTTTTACATAAAATGGCAATATTTTATGTGCCATGTGTTATATTTACTATTGGTAAAATGTATCGAAAATATAAATACAAAATGCGGTTAGGTGAGTGATTTTAGGAATTATGTTTCACATAGATAATCACTTACCTTTTACTCAACTAATAATTATTGTTTCTTAAATAAAAGGATTCTAATAAAGGATAGAATTCTTATTTACCATAACAACTTGAAAAATAAAAATAGAAAAGTTTTACGAAAATATTTTATTGAGTAAATACATAAAATCCACAAGTTTGTCCACAAAATTCACTTTAGCATTTTAACTTTGCTAGTATTTGTTTACCTCCCTAATCTCATTTGAAATTTTATTCATCTGTGGCGCGTGAAAAATTAAAAAAAAATTAAAACAACGCGTAATTGAAAAAAAGTGGGTCCATTGATATTTATATTATTTAGTAGAATAAAAATAAAAAATATAAAAAAACCTGACCCCTTTCTCCTTCTTCCCAAACCCCCACCGTCTCCTTCTCCTTGTTCTTCAAACCCCCCTACCACAGCCTCGCCCAACCTTCCAAACCTCCCACCACGCCATTCTTCAACCCCTTCTCCTTCTTCTTCAGATTTTGCCATTCTTCTCTTCTTCATATTATTTAAGTGGAGATGTGGTAGATGAGCGGGGCCGTTATACGCCCTACTCCTCATTTGTAGGGATTTCTTGATTTTATAAATAGCAAATAGTTAACAAATTAGTTCTTTATGCATGACAATCGGTGCTTTCTTTAATTTTACCTTTTATTTCATCCCTTTATGTTGTAATATACCACTATAATGCTTCTTTTGTTGTTTAGTAGCAGTCATACTTAAGATTGCATAATGCTTAGTTTATTTTTCTTCTTTAGTTGAGTTCTCATTTTGGGTTTGTCATAGGTTTGTCCTCCCTCTCCATACTAATATTAGGTTGTGAATTTGGTCTTTTTAGGATCTATAATTACTATGATTTTGGTAAGTTAATACAAAGAGAAGAAATATGAGGTGAAGAAGAAGGAGAGAGGAAAGAAATTGAATGGCGAGTGGAGGAGGTTTGAAGAAAGAAGGAGAAGAATGAAAGTGGGGAGTTTATTTATTTTTTATTTTTATTCTACTCAATAATATGAAGAAAAGGAGATAAGAATGACAAAATTGAAGAAGAAGGAGAAGGGGGGTTGAAGAATGGCGGGGTGGGGGTTTGAAGAAGAAGGAGACGTGGTGCTGACGTGGCGGTGATGTGGCCTTGGTGTAAACATTTCACTTGTGAGTGATATTATTATAACTTGGGGTGGTATTTAATAGACTTCAAATGAGATTAGGGGTAAACAAATACTAAGCAAGTTAACATGCTAAAAGCGAGTTTTGTGGACAACTTGAGGATTTTATGTATTTCTGCTATTTTTACTTACATCTTGCAATCATTTATAGCACATGAAAGATTGAAAAGAATTTCTTTCGAAGCAAGTTACTTCTTTTAAAAAAAACTTAAAAATATTTTATATATATTTGTATATGTAAAATCCTAAGCAAATTACCTAAAGGATTATGTATTTGAATGTATCAAAAGTACTAAAATGTATTTTACTGTTAAAATAAATAGTTTCCACTTATAAATACATAACTATTCAACAAAATACATATACAAGTACTAAAATAAATGTTGTTTGCGGTGAACACGCAATCATTCAAACCAAAAATATATATATTTGTATTTATATATATGTATACGCATATGTAAATTACGAAAATGACATAAAGTTATGTATTTGAATGTATCAAATATATAATACATAAGCATAAACATACGAATATGATTTTCATAATGCAGAAATAACTTACTGAATTAACGAAATTTTCTAAAATCTATTTGAGATTTCAAAATATACGTAAAGATTTGATTCTGAAAGAAATAATGATTTACATAATTAATTTTTATCTGATATAAAAAATACATATTTTAAATTGAAAAATAAATAAAAATCATGAACGAAACTTACACGATTTGAATAGATTAAGAGACAAAAAGAGAATGACGAGAATCGTAGGTTTGATAGGAGGAGAAATTGAGTTGATAATGAAGAATGAGGGAGAGAGAAGATGGAAGGGGGTTGGGCGGAGTTATTGAAGGATTTTAGGCGTTGAATATGGGAACGGTGAAAAAAATGAAGTAAAAGAAAAAATGGCCAATTAAATAAAATAAAGCGCTGTGTAATTTTTAAAAAAGCTGTGGCTATTATATATAAATAGTTTCATAATTGTGTTATGTTAAGTAATTTTCCTAAAGGTATTTAGTGGAAATTTTGGTGGGCCCAACTTGTGGATAATTTAAAGTTTTTAAATTTGGATTCGGACTAGATTAACTCGAGAAAATTGAGTGAAAGATAATAAGTAAGTCTTGAAATTAAAAATTTTGACATTGACTTGATGTTGTCATTAAGCCAAAAATAGATATAATTAGAGTGATTAAAAACTTTTTTGGGTGTAAATTAGAATTTTGATAACTTTAGAAAAATTTCTCCTAAAATTTTCAATTTCAAAAAACAAATTTCCCTCTCTTTTTATATTTTTCATATCACTTTTTCTTTTCTCTTTCTTTCTATAGCGAGATTCTATAGCCTTGTATATCACTCAAAGTACATGTCGTTGTTGTTGCTGGCGCTCTGCTCCTTTTATTTTCTCTTATTTCATGAGTTTTTTTGGCTCTGGTCATGAAACAAGAAAAATTATATTTTTTAAAATGATTGAAAAATTCTATGAAAACAACAATTACTCTGATTGTTTATTGATTCTTTGAAAAATATACATATTCTTTGAAAATAATGCGACAATTGCTGAAAAATATGAAACTATTGAATATGTTTCGGCGGTTGCGCTTATCTATTTTAGCTGTCTGCGTATGTTTCGCGGTTGTTGAATCTATTACGGTGGATTGCGCCTATTGTTACAAAATCGAAATCCTAATTATGCAGCGATGACGACGACAAATGAAGCGGAGAAGGAGTTGATGGAGGTGGTGGTGACAATAGAGAAGGAGGGGGTAGCGATAATGGCGGAGGAGGAGGTGGCGGTGGTGGAGGGGAAAGGGAGGTAATGATGGCGGGGAGGGAGGAGAGGGGAGGAGGATGAAACGGGGAGGGGGAGAGAAGGGTGTTGACACCCAATTTTGACTTTCATACCATAAAATAACACTCTAGTATATTTTATCTGCCCCTTTTACATGGCTGATTGACTTTATCATGTATTTTTAAAAAATAATTAATTATCATAATTCTCGCAAAATTATTTTATATATATATATATATATATATATATATATATATAATTTGCATAAATTTTAATTTATTAATTTTCGATATTAAGTAATCGTGTCATACCATGATATATTTCATGTTAATATATGCCCAGCAAATCTTTATTTTAAAATTTATGTTTTACTTAATTTTCATAAATTATTTACGTGATAATATTTTATAATTTTATAAATTTATTTGCGTAAATATTATTGCCAGATCTATAAATTATTTATGTTAATAATTAAGTTTGTATAATTTTGATGATGATTATATTTCCTAGTAATTATTTATAAAATATAATATTTTATTAATTATATAGCACATAGATACATTCAATTTTATAACTTATTTATATTGATAATAATGTTTTATGATTTTTAAAGTAATTTAAATATTATCTATTTGATAAATCATTTACAAGTATAGTACTTTATTAATTATATAGCAGCCATTTCAATTTCTTCTCAATTCGTTTACAATCTAGCCACTTTTATCAAATATGTACCCGGTGGCCTATTTTAAATTTTGGCGATTATTTAAATTCAATTTTGACCGTATTTAATCGACCATTTGCCTGCCCATTAACCCCACTATTGACCGGTTTGACCGTGATCAGGCCAGTCAGGTGCATCTCGGCTCTCATTTCTTTTAATCCAGCTGACGAAGAGTAATTCATCATTTTCTTTCCCCATTACATTACCCCGAGCCCCAAAACTTAAATCTACTATCATTTTCCCTTTCATCTAGCCTCAGCCCCTCACCGTCTTCCTCTCCCTCTTCTCGGCCTGTTGCTCTCCTATTTACTCTTCTCACCTTCGTAATGGGAAAACCACAAAAAGTAAAAACATTTTCTAACTGTGCCCCTTGGCAGGTGAAGCAAGCGCCCAAGCCATACCTCACTCCTTCTTCATTACTCCCTCTCTAACCTTACCACTTCTCCAATGTCGTATGTGCTTGGCTCTCCCTCCCACCCCATTTTATTTTCGTCCTCCAGTAAGCAAAACACCCAAGCAACCCTAGTTACCTCGCTAGGACCACACGAAATCACCGATGTAGTCCAGGTACCACTTCACTTATCTCCCTCTCACAGGAGAACAGCCACAAAAACAGCCGCGCAATACCTCCATGACCAGGGTGAAACCCTCTCCTTTCCCTCGTTTCTCTTCTTCCCCTCTGGCGTTGTTCCATCTCCAGTGGCGATAGCGTGGACTATCTTATTCTCATGCCCATACTCTCGATAAAATGAGAGCGGTAAACTTGTTTAGTTTATTAGAATAATATTCTTAGTCACAGATCTACGTTATGTAGCCACAATTTCATTCAACTCTTATTTGACATTTGCTTGTTTATTGTTATATATAACCAACTTTGGATTAACTAATGTTTTAATAAAAGCGGTCTCGTTAGTCTCTTGGGGTAAGATTATATTGGGTATATATAAGCATGAATGTATATATATCTGGCATGTTTAGTTGATAATCCCTACCATCACTAATTTAATCCTTTACATATCTCTTTTACTAAGATCTTATGCAAGTAATATACGATTTGAGTCACATTGAGTATTTGTCTCGGCGGGATATGTTATACATGATTTCTCTGTTCGAGCATGTGGATAGCTTTGACTCATTTCTTTATGGAACATGTGATTCACTTAATATTATGTCTTTTATGTTCAACATTGATTTCGCTTAACAATAGTTCGTTGACAATTCTTACTTGATTGCGTAGTATTTTGTGATTTTTGGAATTTGTGAATTTCCATTTTGTTGCTTTCTAATTATTCCATCTTTCCCCTTCCCTTAATTTGAAGCGTGTGTCCATATATGTTAAATTTATATTGAGTTGATTTTTCCCTTTTGATTAAGGAAAACCTTCTTGAACTAATTATTCTCCTCCATTACTTGATCTAGTGTAGAAATATTTACGGTGAGTCTTGATTTGATTTTTTTAATTAGTATGATCTTTGATCTTTATTTTATTTCTTTTTCTAATTAGAATGAATTACTTATGGTAAATATTTATATGGTTATCTTGGTTAACTAAGGAAAGGGATCACATGATTTGAAAGCTTATTCAATTTATTCGATTAGGGTAAATAATAATGTTACCCTTTCATTAATTAGAAAATTTCTTTAATTATTTGTCTTGAATAATTTCCCTTACTCCCTCCAACTACTTGTATTTTCTTGTTATAAAGTAGACTCTCCTTTTCTATTCTATTCATTGAATTTTGGCCATTCAGTCCAGGAACTTCTCCTACTGCGAAATTATTACTTTCGGCATCTCTTCATGTCGATAACTACTTTTATTTTCTAAATTTGAACATTGTTATTAATTCTTTAACCCCTATATCCCTCCTCAACACAAGCATTGCTCGAATCCGGGGAGATTCATTGATCTTAATGTGTTGAGGTTTGGATGTCATTCGAAATGCCGCCCCGTGAAACTGCGATATTCATTATATCATTTCTTGATTACGATACGGTATTCATTGTGTCGACTAGTTAGTTTACTCTCAATTGCTACTTTAAATGATTTGAATCGCTACTTGCATCATGATCTTTTTAGCATCCTGATATGTTCTTCATATTTTCTAGATTCCTTGCGTGAAATTTATGCATGATTGAATTTCGTAACCTAAAATATTCGTATGCTTGAATAAATACCTTAGATAAAGTATTTAAATTAAATACATTGTGATTTTGAGCTCAAGGAATATATATATATTTGTACGCGTGTATTTTGCTATTTTATTGTTTAATCGGGTTCTTCTCGAATTAGAATGGAAGTTGCAGGTGCGAGATGGCTATGAAAATTAGTTAATTGGTTGGTGGTTTTATGTATTTCATTTATTTGTTTTTATCGACTTGTAATAATTGTATTAAACGCTCATAATAGTGGAAACGGGGTTTGTGGGGGCGGGGAATTGTATGCTTCTTGTTTTCTATTTAACTAGGTATAAGCGGACAAAAGAAAGCATGCTCATAGGATTAAACATATAATTATAGAAGTCATGCACAGCAGAAATTAAAATAATATACGTAACGTAGATATCATGTTATATGTTAATATGAGATTAATTATCACTAATAGAAATCATGTTTATAGGAAATGCAAATAATTTGATTCAAAGCATGACTTATGTTTAATCTTAGTGAATACGCCTATAAGAATTTACGCTTGTAGTACGTGTTAAAACTCACTCGTATGAATAAACACTTGTGATAGTTAATCATTAGTTATGTACATAAGTCTCGTATTATCACATGTCAAATAAACACTGCCACTAAATTAAACTGTATTATAATCTTAATTTATTTGTCATAAAGCTGAAAATTACGATCATTTAAACAAAATATTATGCATAAATGTTAGCTCTTTTGACATGAAATGTGTTTATCTGGTAATTAAATTCCACGCCTACAGAATCTTATATTGATTTATTTAAATTATATATTATTGTCTAACAAGTTTTATTTGTCTTTGCATACATAAATCTAAATTCCCTTTTGCACTAGAAATCATATATGTGGATTTATTCTCATACATAGAAAATCATATTAATAGGATGGAGGCCTATTTGAAACTCTTATTTGCTAATTGATTATTATCACATTTTGGCAGCGTTTACACGCCTTTTTTTTAAAAGCCCTAAGAACTTTAGACAAAAATCCCGAATAGTCGTCCAATGCCTCTTGTGGACATTAAGTTAGGACGGGTAGGCAAATTCTAGGGCCGTTAGTTTTCTTGTTTAGAACGCTTGTAGGATTAATAACTAATCAATTAGGCGGGTAGATGAGAAATGATAGTCGGGTGCTCGGCGAATAATACGACGATGTAAATCATTATGAAGTATTATTTAAGTTACCTGAGGGTGATCCCATTAGGTTAAAATAACTTTTTCCTTATTTTGGGCGGAACTATGTTTGACTTGATTCCTTCGAGGATACATAGGCGCCTCTATGAGGTTGAGTTCAATCCTTAAGATTTTTATTTATTTGTTATATTCTAGTTTATTCCCATTTTATTTTATTTTATTGTTTGCCTTTATTTGTCAAATCATTATTTGTATAAATTGTTAGACTTACTACTTTCCTTTTATCATATGCGTCTAAATCTTCATTTCTTGTTTGATTTTCTTTTATTTGAAAATATATTAAACGTACATGATATGTCTAATCCAGTAGTTTACATTTAATTTGTTTAATTTAAAATCAATCACTCTTTACTCACTAGTTAATCCCCATAATTAATGAATCGGCCAGAACCCACGTTTGTGGACCTCGAAGGTGTCCCAACACCTTCCTTTCGAGGTAATTTGAATCCTTTCTAGGCTACGGTGACTGAGACTAGTAAAGCAGGACCCTTAGGTTAGTATGGTGCTGTACACACAAATCGTTAGGTGACGACTCTTCTTCTTTTCAAATGATCCTTAAGAGTTGTCAGGTGTCGAGTTTTACTTTTCGTGAGGAAAATGTGGCGCGGCAAACATAAGCATTTCCGTTGAGGGGATATATTTAGGTTCTAACCAATACGTGTTCATTTTTATGTGAGAATTTCGTGTTTTGCTTGCATGCATATTAGTTTTTCTTTTACTTGCGAAATTTATTTATTTCACTTTTAGTTAAGTTAGAATTTTCTTCTTGCATATCTATTTTTGTGACATATTTTATTTTCATATATGTTATAGTATGTTCTATTTGTAAAGTTTTCCTTATACGAATTATTTTTCTTCATGTGATTAATTTCTTTCCTTTTCCTTTTATTTATTTTTATGAAGCTGTCAATCTATTTTTTGATCCACTACCTTTATGTCTTCCCTTGAATATTCCATACACACTTGATAGCAGTTCTGCGTGATTTCGGCCCGTTCACTTTGCTCCGTGTCGAGGAATGTCTCGTGACTTGGTCCCACGTCCCGGTGCGTGAGCGGTCATGAGCTTTCTCACTCTCAAGTTATCCTTTGGGGAACCTTGTCTAAGCAATCATATCTTGTTTATTTTGTTGCATCGTATTCCGCTTTTTCCTTATTACCCATTATTTGCTAATTTGATGTATATAACTTGTTATGTTTTTAGCGCTTACTTGGATAATTATTTATCATTATTTATAATTGATTCATTGTATTATTGCTTTTATGTGTTATTTGTTATAATTTTATATATTTGTTATTACGTTCATATCGTCCCCATTTGGACCTCCTTTTCTTCTTTTCTTTAGAATGGTTGCGTGGTCACCTGAGATGTTCATTTCTAAAGCACTAGTGTCGAGGAATTGTATTATGGTGGTCGATCAACGGTGCATTGTGACAGCTAAGCTTTTCCTCTCAGTTGTTAGCAAGGGAATGTGTCCTAATCCACTCTTACTCTTTAGAGCTTGGCGTGTAATCCTTTGAAGGAATATACATCATACCTAAGAAGTCGCGGCGCCCATGGTGCGTCAAGTCAGGCTAATGGTAAACACTTATACCTTGTGTCCCCGAGTTATTAAAATTTGAAAAGGACGCCTTCGTAAGTTATGTGAATTATAAGTGCATAGTCTAATTTGATTTGTTACTCTCTGAGTTAATTTATTTCCTCCCATGTGAATCCTTTTCCTTATTCCCCTTATTTGCTTCCTTTCATAAATTATTATATTTATCAACGTTTAATCCTTCCCTCCTTATTCCCTTTATTTGTTTTCTTATTCTCCTCGTATGTTTTCTTGTTTAATATTATTATTTAACACTAATCCTTTCAAACATTCCTTTATTTAAAATAATCTATGTCATGTCTATTTATTTTGTTGCTTTCATTTTTATTACTTAACTATTTATTGTGTTACGCATTTTTATTATGTGTTAATAATTGTCATTCCACATTCATACTTCCCCCACTTGGGAATCTCTCCTATCACACACGCCGCGTGAGTTGTGCTTTGCACTTATCAAAATTCTTTCAAAACTCATTTTAGAGAATTGGCATATACGTGGGGTGAATGAATAGTTTGCTACTTAAGTAATGGCGTGCGCTTTACACATAAAATTTTGAGTCCTAACGACCATACCGACTCTTGAAAGCTGTTAAGTCATGCAGTGCATTATCTCTTGGGAAGTCTCGATACCCTTGGTGTGAGACCATTAATTCTAACTTTGCCCAAAGTCCAAAGAGATTTCACGATCTCGAAAAGGACATTTTCATATCTATTTGCATTTTTTATTTGAGAGGTCGATATGCACAAATTGTAGACTATTTGCTCATAGAGTGGGAAGGATAAAGCTAACAATTTATGATGCGGGTGTTGAGCACAAATTGACATCGTATTAGCGAAGAAGCAAGAAGATGGAAGAGAGAATTTCAATTTAATTTTGTAGCTTTATCATTTATATAATCTTTATTTTTTTTATAATATCTCATTATGTAAATAAAGTAATAATTTATTTATTATTTTATGTTGAGATTTTAGTGAAGTAAATGGAATGACACGTTATGGACTATTCGACTCTTAAAATGCGGCTAGACATGTACGGCACAAGACCCAATTAGGAAAATGTATTAATGTGTTTAATGTTTCATTTACTGCTTTGTGAAGTGTGTTTATATCATCTAATCCTTTATACACAACGTGTTATGCTCAGAAATTTCTTTCTTGGTTTTATTTTTAACATTTGTGCTCTACATTTTGAGTATCCCCGCTTCCTAAGGTTGATTTGTGCGTAATTGTCCTTGCGTCCCTTTCTCTTAGTCGGTCCACAGTAAAGACAATGAATGATAGTGATAGTTCGTGAGTCAGTGTCACGGTCGCTCAGATTTGTGAAAGTTGGAGAGAGTATCCACTGAGTATAATGACATGATAATAAGGATGGAGCAAAAGATTTTAGAACTTAGCGAATTATCTCGAGTTCGTAATACAACCAATGCGTAGGTCCCCACAGGAAAACTTCGTTAGAATAGAGAAATTTGAGATTCGTGCTCCTACCAAGCCTCCGTCACTTTTACAAGTCTTCTCTGGCACCCATCAAGCCTCGTATCCTCAAAAAATCTTAGTCATGCCTACTCGCTTACATCAAAATCATATACAACATTCGCATAATGCTTATGAAACTCCTTCAAAACAATCCACTCCACAAAGACCGCCCACCATGTTTTATTACTTACCTCCTACGAGTTACATCCAACATGTCTTACGCCCATCACTCTGAGAGATCATACCTAAACCCGTTTATATGAGGCCCTTTCAGGTCACTGCGTCACTTAGGAGAATCACGGACTCTTTGTGAAAGATATCTTGATACAATCTATGGCTAAGGAACTTCGAAGATGAGCAATTAGGTGCAAAAATATTGAAGGGGCGAAGGGTAGAGGCCTAAAATATGAAGACTGTCGTACATCCGACGTGTTCTGATGGAGATACAAACCTCGAGAAATTTGAAATGTTCAACAGCCTTTGGTAGTCCAAAAACTCACTTGAGGATGTATTGCGACATGTTGATCGGGTAGGGAGATGAAAAATCAGAATGAAGTTGTTCATGAGAAGTTTGAATGGGAACGCCCTAAGTTGGTATGAGCGAGACCACAGAAAATAGATTAATTGGAGTAATATGGCTACAACTTTTGTAAGAAACGATTCGGGTTGATACGAACGCACAAGATTTGCACTACATTGAGAATTGAAAAGCCACAAAGACATTTAGGGGAATATACAGCACGTTGGAGGTCTGAGGCCACTAGAGTGCGACCTCCCGATGGAGGAAGGTACAAATGAATGATATCTTAAATGCCGGAATGCGGACTGACAAGTATATGATATTAGGCTAATCTTTGGTTAGTAAGAAGAGCTTCGCAGAAATCATCAAGCCCAGGCAAAAGATTGAGGACAATTATCAAAGTGGTACCATTATCTATTGGGAAGCATTGCGGCGTATGAGACTTGCTTGACTGGTAGGATTCACCGGAAACGAGAACGTAAAGAATTGAATGTTGTATCACCCATAAAAGGAGTAGAAAACTCCTTGGGGCACCAAGCACCTCCACTCGATACCCGAAGTGCCTCCGTTATCTGGCCGACGTGCGTCAACGATGTAGTTCTACAACCCTGCTACCTATCATGTGCAACATGCACATTTTTCGGCTTCCCCCACTGCCTCCAAAGCCCCCGGTTTATCAAAATCCCTTAGAATGAAACCAATCTCCCGGCCCTGCCAAGATCCCGAGAGCAAATTCATCCAAGCGATATACTCCTTTGGGTGAGCCTTTAGCGATTGTATGTGATTAAAGTTCTTAGGATATATCACTCGATTCTGATAGTGATGGATACGTATGCGAAATGGCTCGATCATGATAAGATTTGTGACTATCATTCGGGGATGAGAGGACACATCACGAAGAGTGTCGAACTTTGAAAGACAAGATTCGGCACTAATTGATGCAAGGTGATCACGAAATGAAAGGCGATGCATCTTTACTCGCGGTTTGATTTGTTCCTTTATTCGAAAGCCTTTTACCACGTACTTTGAACTACGTTGGACTTGATTTTCATTTAAAAAAAAAAAAGGGATACGTAGGCGCCCTTGCAGGGTTCGGTCTATATCTTAATAAAATTTCCTTTTCCCTTCGAAACTCAAGCGGGGTAGAATTTTTGAGGATTTAAAAAATTCTCAACTCTCTGTCACTTGCAAAGAAGTCTACATCATGTTACGCAGGGCAAAAAATTTTGAGAAGAATCTCAAAATTCTACCAATACAGATCAAACCAAGAGGTGATTCACCCAAAGGACGTGCATGAAAGACGTGACATCAATCGATCATCAAGCTCATGAGATCGGGATAACGACGGACGAATAGAGCCTGAAATCAACGCTTTCCCTTTTTTAACTTATAATTTTTATTTAAGCTCGGTATTAATTTATATCATTTGGATTCACAAAGGTATTCATTACCAACGATAAAGCTAACTACTTGAAGTTCGTCACATGAGACGGGGGTTAGCGCTACCCTCTTGAAGTAAGTTACTTTGAATTTGAATGTTTTTATTTAAAGCTAAGTATTAATTCTTTGATTTTTAAATGGGTAAGCACTCCCTTTCCAATATTTTAAAGGCAAAGCATTGTCCAATGGGTTAAGCATTATCCTAAATTTTTATGGGCTAAACATTTTCCACATGGGTTAGCGCTACCCTAACGATTCTTTAAGGGCTACGCATTGTCCTATGGGTTAAGCACTACCTTAAATTTTTATGGGTTAAGCACTACCTTAAACGTTTCTTTAAGAGATAAAGCATTGTCCTATGGGTTAAGCATTACCCTAAATTTTTATGGGTAACATTGTCACATGGGTTAAGCAACACCACATGGCACAGCTTCTTTAAGGGCTAAGCATTGTCTATGGAGTTGTACTACCCTAAATTTTTATGGGCTAAGCATTGTCCTATGGGTTAAACACTACCTTAAACGTTTCTTTAAAGGCTAAGCATTTGTCTGTGGGTTACGCACTACTCTAAATATTTCTTTAAGGGCTAGCTTATGCGTCCTAGGGTTAAGCCTTTACCACAAATGTTTCTTTAAACGCTAAGCATTGTCCTATAGGTTAAGCACTACCCTAAATATTTTTAATTATTAATATAATAATATTTATACTTTATGCTATTATGTTTTCGTATTATAGTGATTTTCTAAAATAATCGATAAGGAAAGCAATACCATGAAATGGCGTTGTCATGAATAGGTTCTTTGATGATTATACCCAAAATTGATAGGATAGAGATTCAATAGCACTATGTTCCAAAGATAAATTTATCTATAATTTGAGATTGCTCTTACACTATTTATTATTCTCCTTCTTTGAAATATGTAAATAATAATCAATGCAAATATTAGTTAAGGGTAGGAAGAACTATTAGATGTGAGTCCCGATGATGAAGTAGATGATGATTTCATTTTAAAGATTATCTCTGACCATTATCATTTTTTATGTTGTTACCTTTCCTAAGTAATAGTATAATTTTCCCTATATTATAGGTGATTTATTTTGAAGTTATTTGTAAAATTATTAAAAAATATAGTTTTGCGTATTTTCTTAGTAACAAAATTATAAATTAAAGTATGGGATATACACCTAGTAGATCTATTGGACTCATGCCGTATTTGGGCTTATGCCTCACACTATCTTGTGCAAAGCGTCTCGTCACCCCTTTTTAAAACATTAATTTTCGTAATGATGTTATTAATATTTTTGTCTACTATATCAAGACCTAAACTCAAATCTTGTAGTACTCAGTGTACACTATATTTAGTCAGTGACATTTGTTGAGTGCTAACTTTCATTACTATTTTAGATTACCATTTTTGTGGTAATAAATTGGCAAATATCATCACATCACTTGAGAGACACAATATACCTAGAGAGTACTCATAGTCACCGACTACCTTCTGGGAAGATTATTGAACACTATTAGAAACTCAAGTCTTTAAATTGATTCTATAAGATAAGCACACCCCCCATTTGAGTCACTATGCATTCTCAATCTTCCTAATTATATTTTTGATCTATTGTGATACAAACCTATCCCCATTATGTGTCCTTTGAATATTCTGCGATTTCTTGCATTCCATATATGATAAATTGTGGCACCATATATTGCGACCCACGATCTACATCTTGCATTTGCTCCCTTGTTTATGCTTTACTTTGGTATAGCGAGTGTGCATATGTCTGCTATAATGTAGTTCCTATCCAATTACGTACTTCTTCTAGAGACTCTTTGTCCATGTACATTCATATAAACATATGTTCAACGAGTCTTAAAAGACTTCTCCTCGCACAGGCAAGCCGATCGGTAGTATCGCCAAAAATTTATTTCCATACCACATAATCATTCTTGATTAAGTTTCTCCTATGAGGACAATGATAATACAAATCTATGTTTTAGGTATAGTGATTCGTGACCAAACTAGCTCAGGTTATTGAAACTCTCTTAGTGTATTACCAATCGGTTCTATAGCTCTTAGAAATAGAGTACTAGGCTTGTTGGTTGCTAAGGCGGCGGTGTCCATTGTTGTACTACGTAACTATTCTCGGTTTTAGTTTATGTAGTGTCATCCAATACAAGCTTGTTGTCTTTTGGATGACTAGAGTACCAGTCCCAACTATCTTTTTATATATTTTGTGCATTTATTTTACCCAGAGAAGGATATTTCTTAACACTTGATCGGCAGTTAGCTTGCCAGCTAGAGCTATGGTCCACTTTACTGCTTTGCCTTTGATTTGCAATCCCCCGCATAACAATTAGACACAACTTTTCCATGCTACTAGAGATGTTTTCTTCCTCCTTTAGTGTGCCCATGGAATCCCCTACACGGTTGTCCGAGTTCTTTGGAATAGCTTGGAGTAGAACCAAGACACGAGCCCCAAAGTTGTTTTAAAGGAAAACAAAAGCAGATCGAGATAAAAGTTGCGACCTCGACATATGACAAGTTTCTATTATTTGTTGCTCTTATTCTTTCGGGGATCTTAAGTTGGTGGTAGTACATCTTGTTCCGTTTTTTAGGAGACAAGGTAATTAGTACTAATATGAGAAGATCTCACCATATCTGCGTGAAGCAACAACCTCTCCTTTATGTCTTCGCCATACTACGAAAATGAATTTATCATTGTTAGCGATAAATTAGGTGGTTCATGTTTGTAATGCCTCCATGACCTAATTTCACGAGGCCACCATTCCTTTTGCAAAAGATCATCGGGTCATCAACAAAGTCGGGTGTATCGGCGATGTTTTTACACAATAGGATGAAACTTTGAAATACGATAATTTTCACATCTTACTTAGCACTCTGGATAAATATTCTATCACCATCACAAATAGTAGTGGAGAAATAGGGTCTTGTTGCCTTAATCCCTTTCTACCCTCAAAGTATCCATGACTATCACCATTAATTTTGATTGAGTATTTTGGTGCAGTGGGAACACATCATTATAAGCTTGATAAATTTATGCGGAAAGACAAAGCCATTCAACATCTCCTCTAAATGCTATTTTACCATATTGTAAGCCTTTCTTAAGTCTTTTCAACAAACACCTTGAGAGGTTCTCTAATGCCAAATCCTCGTGACATCATGACATATTAACACATTGTGAGCTGATGATACTACTATAAAGCCACGAGTGTTTCATTCATTAATGATGGTAGTATTTGTTTCAACCTTTTGCGGGATCTTATAGATACACTTACATGTATATTGCAACATGCGCAAATTCGGAACAAGCACTTTGCTCTGGGTGGAATTTTTGGAATCAAAGTTATACTAGTGGCATTTAAACGCCCAGATATTCTTCTATTGCTTAATATTTCAAGCACTACTTCCATAATATCCTCCCATATTATATCCCAGAAGTATCCCCCAAAAAACTCGCTTTCAAAATCATCTGGACCTGGGCTTTTGTTTGGGTTAATGTTGAACATGGCTTCTTTGACATTATTCCTAGAGTATCCTTTCAAGAGAACTAACTTGTTGTCTGTTGTTAACGTGTGTCCATATGAGTAAGGTATTGTGTAAAATATATGTAAATATATTTAGACACGTATCATGCTAACTGTATCCTTAGAATTAGGCACATATCATGCTAGCGTATCCTAGAATTAGGAACATATCATACTTTAAGCGTATCCCATAGAATTAGGCACGTATCATGCTTCGATTTTGTATATATACGTTTATCTTAATGAGAATCATTGAGGAATTATTTCCTAATGTAATTGTCAGTTTCTAGGGAAAACGATCTTTTTTTCTTCCTTGTAGCTCACAACCTTCTTCTTCTTCTTACTCCATTATATTTTCTATTCTTCTTGTCCACCATGTGATAAGGCACTTTCATCACACTTGCGGTTTGAACATTAGGAACTATATCTCCGTCACTCTGGGAAATGGAGAATGTTGATACTCACGTGGGAGAAACTCTTCAAAATCAGCACGTTCTCGCAGGTCCTTCATCATATTATTCCTCTGCCGGGGGGCAAAGAAGGTTCGCCCCGGCTAGGGATGAAAAGGAATTGTAAATTCGGCCCTAGCGTCTTCACGGTTGCTCGTGGTTTATCTTTACGATCTCACAATGATCTCTTGCATACTATTATCGGGCACGTCTTATGGCCGTGAAAGCTTGGAATCGACTCCGTGATATTTTCCAAGATAGCAAAATTCACGTGTGGTAACTCCCACAGGAAGCAGAATTTTCCAATACAAAGAGGGAGAATTTTAGACATTTCGGCATATTGTCGTCACGAAGTCTCTTTTACGTCGATTAAAGAATGTTGGAACTTAGGGTATCAATAATTAAAACGTTATTGACTCGTTTGGGTCTCACGAGAGCGTATCGGGGTGTTGGTACCTTGATTCGACAAAGTGACCCTTTACCTCCATTACATCGAGCCGGTCGATGTTTGACTTTGAAGGCTAGGCTTGGCGAAGGAGGCGCCGCGGCTCGGAGTCCGCTATGGTGGCTGCCTCGGGATTGGAGTATGATTCGGGTTATCCATCCTCTCATTCGAACCATTCCATCATCGTGGGAAGAAACATGGCAACCGCAAGAATTGCAGGCGTAAGGGTTACGGTGGAGGCAAGGTCACGGTGGGGACGCGAGGTGATCTCACGGTGGTGGTGCTCGGGGTGGACAACGGCAACAATGTCCATTTGCAGAGCGACGGCACTTACGGACAACAACGGTGGGGTCACAACCGTAGCTAATTTTCCTGTAGGGTTGGATGCCACAATGGGCCACTCCACCTTGCCATATCGATACGGAGGTGGGCTCGGCGTCCGATGAGTAACGAGGGCGGCCCGGCGGCTGGTCTTCTTGGAGACCGCGACCCTGACGAGCCTTTATGGGTTCAACGTTAGGCGTCAACTACATGCACCCGACGAGATATAGCTTTTTGTGATCGTACTATGTCGTTAAATCTGACCCGGACATGGTACATGGACCTTGCAAGACTACTTCTCATATGACTTTCTCCAATGGTACTCTCTCGTCTTATTTTAATTTGAAGGTAATCATAATAGTGGTATTCTCGTAGGAAATGGTCATATTATTCCATTTCATGGTTATGGTCACACGTCTTTATTGTCCTTAATCCTCGCTTTGTCCCTAAACAATGTTCTTCATGCTCCCCAAATCATTAAAAACCTCATTTACATGTAAGTTTACTACGTGGTGTATGACGATTGAGTTTGATCCTTTTGGGTTTTACGTGAAGGATTTTTCAAACGGGTAAACTAGAATGTGATAGTTGGGGCGGCCTTTGATCCTCTTACCTCTTCCATCAACAATTAAGCCCTCCACTCAACCTTAGCGGCCATTTCACCTACTCTTTTGCATGATCGTTTAGGTCAAATCTCGTTAACCTCCATTTTAGATGTTTTTAGGCTAAATAAAAGCATTGATTATGTCGTCATTCAAGTTCTAGCATTTGTCGATATTGTGTCTTTGGAAAACATATTAAGTTGCCATTTGTTTTCTTCAAAATCAAGTACTATTATTCCATTTGATATTATTCATATTGATCTTTGGACATCTCTATTTTGAGTTACATGGGGCATAAATATTATGTTGTTTTCTTAGATGATTGTCGAATTTTTGTGGACTTTTCCCATAGCTAAGAAATCGGATGTGCTTGACAAATTAGTAACTTTAAGCTCATGAAATTTATGCTGCCCAATTTGAACGTAATATTAAGAATGAGAAATGTGATAATGGGAGGAGTTTGACAATAGCCCTTTTTGGGAGTTTTGTAAAACAAATGGCGTATGCTTTCACAAAATTAACTGTGTCCTCATCCGTCTCCAAAATGGTAAAGTCGAACAAAAAATTCGGTCTATAAATAATATTACTCGTACTCTTTTAGCTCATGCCTCTCTTCCCCTTCTTTTTGGCATCATGCGTTACAAATGGCTACCTATCTTCTTAATGTGCTTCCAAGCAAGCTTTTGAGGCTCTGTCTCCTTCCAAATTCTTTATCATCGGGTTCCATCTTTCTCTCACATTTGGGTTTTGGGTGCTTGTATTTATCCTCTTTTTCCATCTACAACCATCAATAAGTTGCAACCTCGTTCAACTCCGTGTGTCTTTGGGATATCCTCAGAATCATAGTGGCTATAAATCTGATGACTTGTCCTCAAATAAGATTATAATTTGTCGGCATGTTGTGTTTGATGAGCAATATGTTTCCTTTTACTGTGCATACTCCTTCTACTTCTACTTATGATTTTTATGTGATGATATTTCACCATATACATTGCATCACTTACAAATCGAATTCTTCTCCTTACCTTTCATTTCTGAAATGGCCCAAACACATGACCCACCTCACGCCTATAGGCCTACTCACATGAGCCCGATTTGCCGCCCACGGCCAGGCTTCTCCTACTCTCCCCACACCTCCTGCCCAAACACATCAGAATTCCTTTCCCACTAATCGGCCCGCGGCGGGTCACGAAGCCAAATGGGTATTTTTAAACCCCAAATAGAAAATATGACCATGCATATGCTACTACGGTTACACGATTACACTACCACGTAACCCGGTAGAAGCCCTTCGTGACTTCGAATTGGAAGTTAGCCATGGACGATGAATATGATGCTCTTAGCCAAAAATAAGGCGTGGGAGTTGGTGATCCACTTATAATGTGAATGTTATTCGTTATGTGGATTTTTGCTGCATAAAGAAAAATATGATGAAGATTGTTTTTGAGAGGCATAGAGCGATTAGCACATGGGTGATGGGAAAACTCGGCCAGTGGGCATTGATTGTGGCGAAACATTTATTAGGTGGCTTAGGCTACCATTCTCACGAGTTCTTTCTCTTTACGTGTCAAAAGGCATAGCCTATTCATCGGTTGGATGTTAAAAACGCCTTTCTTCATGGTGAGCTACAAACGGTGTATATGCATCAGCCATTGGGGTATCGGGATTGTACTCATCCAGTTAGCGCATGCTTGTTACATAAGTCATTGTATGGACTCAAACGGGCACCCTAGAGCTTGGTATAAGCGATTTGCGATTATGTAATTTCCCTTGGTTTCTCTGCAACAAGTGTGATAATTCGTTATTTATTTATCGCAAGGGTCGTGATATGGCATATATTTTGCTTTATGTTGATGATATTATTCTCCTTGCATACCTAATGCTCTCATTTGTCTATTATGAAGCTTCTCGGCTCAGAGTTTGCTATGAAGGATCTTGGTCCTTTAAATTATTTTCTTGGCATTGCGGTTTCTCGACATAAGGGTGGTAAGTTCCTTTCACAATGCAAGTATCTTAGAGCAAATAATTGAAGCGAACGGGAATGTCTTAACTTGCAAGTCATCTCCTACTTTTGTTGACCTGAAAAGGAGAAGGTTAGTGCGACTTCTATTACTCCTATGAGGATCCGGAGTCTTTATATAGGAGTCTCTCTTTGCAGGGCTCTTCAATATCTTACATTCACCCGAAATAGGATATTTGTTATCTTTACATTCCAACAAGTGTGTTTACATATGCATGATATGAGTTGATCATATGCAAGCTCTCAAACGCATTATCCGGTATATTGAGAACACAATTGACCATGGTATCGTCTCTACCACTCATCTTGTTTCATCCTTGTTTCTTATCTTGTCTTGATTGGGGTGGTTGCTAGGATACGAATGATCTACCTCTGGTTGTGTATTTTTAGGTGATAATTTGATTTCTTGGTCTTGAGACAACCTACTCTTTCTCGGTCCAGTCTCCAAGGCGAGTATAGGGGTGTGTAAATGTAATGTCAAGATCATGTTGGTTACGAAATTTGCTTTAGGGACCCACATTGTCACGCCAGCCACAGAGTATGGCGGCACACAGTGCCCTAGAGGACTGGACTACTAATTTGGTGGGCCTAGGCACATGCGGTGCACGGCTAGCTCTATCTCATTTCACAAACAAAGAGGCTATATAACGAGTTTGTAAACCGATACTCAGGCCAAGCGGGCACCCATGGCCACTGCGGAAAATGTATCAACGGCTAACTGACATTCTAATACCGGGGAACCTATCGGGCTGACAAGGCCGCCATGCGCGTCTAGTCATCGAAACTCAACAATAGCATACGTAAGGCTACGTGGCCAGAGCAAGGTCACCATCTTATCAAACTACAATTTTTACACGGCTGACATAAGAAGCAGAAATACTAAACGGTATACAGCGCACGGCCTCCTTTGGCCAACTCAGGCGATCCACGGGGATACATAATATACAATCACACCAAGCCTCTATAAGTAGCAATGAAATGATCGGGACGGGGGCCAGGCCACCCATCTTGTACATGAAAAGGAAAAGAAGTACGCCTGCGGAAATGTCCAGACTCCGGATGACGGGTGATGACTGCATGGGCGGAATCACGAGGGATCGCCTCTGCGTCATGGTACTGCGGGCCAAACAATGCAACGCCCCCTTTGGCGTCGGTCTGGCCCAGTGCGAGTATCTCAAAGCAATAACTAATACAAGCGAAAACAAGCGAATATGGCATAACTAGCAATTTTTGTATAGCGGAGATAGCGAGATAGAAGAAGGCGTGAAGCTTTGAATCAAGCTTTCTGTACTTAGATAAAGCGGAGGCGTACTTTTTGTGGACCTTTGACGGCTGTGTCTAGTAGCTAGTATATAGCACATAAATAGATAGACAGTATGTGAGCCAATACCAGCCCCATGCATCCGGATGGCGCGAGCAGCGAAGCAATCTATATACTACGGGTCAAAACCGGCCAAAAATAAGTCACCCCACTCCTCTTGCTCACTAGGAGCTCTCTGCAAGCCCCACAGATCTACGCTCGGGCCTTGGCCTCCAATATAAATGGCAGTGTGCAGAGTCAGGACTCTATACGATATACGCAACGGATAAGTGCAGTTCCCCAGGAACACTCAACGAGGCTACAGAAGCATTTGTCACCTATTCCGGAACACTCAACGGGGAATAACATCTTTACAGACGGTACCACAGACACGTACTCGCGGGGCATCGTGCTGGCCAATGCGATGACCGATATAGAGGAAAGCTTCGTCCCATCTTTGTCCAGTTTGAGGACGGCATGCCACTACTTGCGGTGACGTAAACCCACCCACTCGGTCAGGCGACACGATTACCAACCCGGGCGGTGAGGACGCTCAATAAGGGCCCATGCGCGCCAACCAAGTCTTAACAAACAAATAGCACATATAAATATAGCAAGCATGTATAAGCTGAAAGACTATACGAAATCGATTTCTCGTTACGATCTCTTTCTGTACTATCGATTCTTTGCGATTATACGTTACAAATCTTTCTTTAGCGTTTATTGTCGTATCAGGATATACGTGCGAATGGCTAATGCATAGCCAATATCTAGATCAGCCGAATGGCTGATGCATAGCCATAGGGCGTACGAATGGCTGATGTAGCCATGTCTTGTCATTGTCTATACGTTTCTTTACTAACTTTTATTACGAAAAATCTGTTTCTTTTTATACTCTGACATGCTTTATAATCCTTCTGATAGGCTATACAGATACGGAATGCTAACTCGCCTTTGGCGCGTACTTTTCTATGCTGATTAGTACGATATGGCGATGCAAACCCCGGATTTACTAAACTTACTCAATACTCAGCATTCAACCAGAGTTCAATTACGGAGTTTACTTTGATTTATACGACTAAAACCTCCTAACTAGCAGAGGCGCACACATACTTTAACCTCGAGTTATCCAGAAGCGCATCAGGACGAGCTCAGTCGATACTCATTAATTCTCTCCAGCTGCGTTCACATACACGTCAATTGTAGCACTAAATACAACACTATTGAAGGACGACGTCACTTTCGATATATATTTATAGCCTAAATTTAGGCTTATCGAAAGACGATCGAAAGCTTGCTATTTTTCAAAAGTCCAGGGAAGGAAAGTATTCACTTTACGAATTTAGGAGCACATTGACACTAGTTTAAGAACTGATTCTACTTACCTTAGTCAGGTAGCTCGGCGATTAAATCCATTAGTATTTAGCGAAACAAAATCAGTAGGAATGCTCCTATTGCTTAAATGAGGTACCTGAGGTTAATTTGGGTTTTGGACTACGTTTGGCGTATGTCGAGCGGTAATATATCCACTCTTCGTCTCTCTTTGTTTCTCACGAGTTAAGTAATTATTGTTCGGTATGCGGATGACTACACGCAAGTGCACGTGGTCGAACAAGTAGTAAAGTGGCTCAAGTAAACCAAGTATCGTCCCACGAGTGGACTACGAGGGCAAAATCACCTCAGTGTCAATTTACGTAACTCTTAAAATGAGGACAACGGTGTGAAGAAGTTTTTATATTTTGAGAACTAATTTTATACTAAGCTAAAATAATTATACAAGTGAGTACGAGCATGAATGTGAGCATCTTTGAGGCTAAATGAACATGTAAAGAAATTAATTATCGCACATACGATTTAATCTTTCCTCGGATTGCTAGTCGGAACTATGCACATGGATTAAAACTCTCGTATTTAGCAACTTAAGAATCATAAGACCTTCCACCTACATTTTAAGTGATGAAATTCATGTTCTAGCCATCTGGCTTAGATTCCACACTTGACTAATACGACTTTCGGGTATATTTCTATCCACGTAGATAAATCAATTCCAAATTTTCCCAAACAAAGAACAGATCATATCCTATTAATTCACAACTTTCCAGTTTAAATTGCTCTCTCAGTGAAAGCTAGGACTTTAGTTTACATTAACATGTGCCAGATATCAATGCGGTAAGAATAAGAATTAATAGAACAACTACAAAAGAAAAGATGGAAAAACTAGATATTGACAATTACATTTCAATCTGATTGTTCTAACCTCGTGAAGTGGAATTAGCCACTCATTTGTGGATTAGACATCGTTAAATGGGTAGCAAATCATGCAAACAATTGAAAGAAAGAAGAAAGGGATAGAGAAAACCTAAGAATTTTAGATCCTCTCCAGTACTTTGTAACTTGGCGTTCTTATACCAAAGTCGAGAATAATTAAAAATGAACCTGAGGTGTTCTATTTATGCGGTGAGAATTTTCCGGGATGGCGGCGTGTCACGGAGTGCATCGCGGAGCAGCGCCTCCCCGTGACACGGTGTATAACATGAAGCTCACAGTTTAAGCCCGAGTCCGGTACTTGTCTAACGTGGCCCACGACATGCAACGCGGGCATACTTGATGTGCCACGGTCTGTGCGCATCTTCATGAAATGTAAAGATAAATTAATTCCAACGTGCCACGGCCGCGATCGTGGACCCTCTCTGGAAATTCTTGAAATTATATCTCCGGGACAGTGTCCCAGCGATGGCAGGCGATGTCACGGCTCCATCGCGAGCCTCTTATTTCTGTTGCTCTTGGCCGCTTCCTTGTCGCTCCCGAGTCCATCTACAATTCCTCCCAACATGCATCTTAGACCATAAAAGTATAATTTTTCACCATAAAAACAGCGCTAATCATGTTGGTTAGTATAAATTCACACTTTCCTAAAATTTATATGAGAATGTACAAACATTGTTGGATAAACAGAGGCAAGAGCGATGTATTTGATATCACTTGGGCATATAAATATACTCTAGATCAATTATCAAATGATTTCTATCAAATTAAAAATGAAGTGGGGCTTTATATAATGGACACTATAAATCGCATTAGAATGCGATTTATAAATGCATTTACTACGGCTTGTGGCCCGACTTGGCGCTTTTGATCTTTCCTAGGGCCTTTTTCTAGCATGTATGGCTTTCAAATACTCTTAACCAGCACGCGAATAAACCCATCTATGTACTGCAGGAATTTACGGGGTATAACATTCTCCCCCTTAAGAACATTCGTCCTCGAATGGCGCTATATAAAGGACTTCTCAACACTCAACTTATTTTTTATTTCTAGGAAAATTTTGAGAGTTTCCCCTTTGTAATATGGACTATCCCAAAAGGCACAAATACGAAAAAGTCCAATACAGTACTCACTTTAATACTTTAAGTTCATTTGATATTTAAACATCCAATCTTTCACAATTTATACATAAACAGCGCAAGATGCGCATAAATGTAATCTTGCGACATACAGCGCTTTGAAATGAGCTTTTGGGACAAATTGAGGATATCTAGCTTTCATATACGCCTCGCCTCCGTCATCTCCTGCAGGTTCTGTTACGCCCACCCAATCACTTTGACGGATGCAATATCTTTGGTTCTCGATGCGAATGCATGCATGCAGGATAGCTACGGAACCTCTTCGTGGGCTAATGTACGTAACTGGATATCACAGGTGGAATTTGCTCTGGGCCGGGTCTCATGCATTTCCTCGACATGGATACATGGAAGCTCTGGGATGAGCGGATTCTAAGTCTAGAGGAAAGTTCAACTCATATGCTTGGCTATTCTTCGACGAATACATTAAAATTGACAAATCTTGGGCCCGAGCTTACCTTTCTTGCGGAATCACATCACCCCTTTTAGCTCAGACACTTTCAAAAATACCGAGTCATTCACCTTGAACTCCCAGGGTTCTGCGCCGTACATCGCATACGATTTTGGCGACTACGTACGTCAATGGCGTTCTACGATAAGCTTTACTTTACTCCTACGGCTGGCCGAACGATATGCAGCCCCGATCAGCTGGCCGATTCTCCCACCACTTCCAAACGATAGCCGTGATCTGCATTTCTCAGGTATAAAGCCTCGCGGCCCGTTTGAATAATAAGTATTATTGTTGTACAACCTTAAGCACTTCGATTAGGGGCAAATCACTGCATCCAGCTACCACCAAAATCTAACACACGCTCGCAACATGTGCGAGCGTTTGAATGGATACGTTAAGCTGTCCATCCATGCAGGGGTGGAATGCGGTACCAATTGTCTGCGTACCCAGACCTCCTCTGAAGCAATGCCAATCTAGCGTAAGCTTGTGCTCCTGTATAAAAATAATGAATCTTGGTACTCGTGCGATACGACTATTTCTCGAGATATACGGCTTCGGCATAATCTTCGGCGAGAAGAAGGTAGTTCTTGCGGCGGGAAATGAGGCGATTTTGTCGATCTATCAACTATCACCCATATAGAGTCATGCATGTCTGAGTGGGGGCCAATCACGCCAACAAAATCCATATTCCTACTTCCACGTTTCCGAGGCACAACTATGTCTGAGTTAGCCCACTTAGTTCTGGTGTTACGCTTTCCTTGTTGGGTTGGACAACTGACTACAAATTGTGATTTCTCTTTTCATGCACGACACCGGTAGTTTTCTTTTGATATCATGGTATATTTTTATCGCGCCAAGGTGGAGAGAATAGCGGAGCACAAATGTACCCTGCGTTCATAATACGCTAGCGGAGGCACGCATACGGAACTGGGAGGCGAGCCTTTGCAGCAACACTCCATCCTCACACGGAAATGCAGCGCTTTTTTCCACCGCTAACCGGGTCGAGTTAACCTTTATAGTTCTTTTACTTCATGACTAATGGCAGCACGGCGGTGTTAAGATTACCGCTCCGGTGTCCTTCATTTTATTACCATGACTTGACTAAATTGACTTGATTGGTGTATTTTCGAATAATTCCGTTGACTACAAGTCGCCCAAACTCCTAACGAATTTGTAGCTAAGGGCATTTGCTACTTCATTTTCTCTTCTTGAGTGATACAACGTATTCATATTTAGAGAACTTGGCATATAATTGACCCGGTCATCTTGGCCTCTTATGCGGGCAAGCCAGTAATCTCTCTGGGGTATAGCTGACTTATTTGGCCCTGCGGGCGCATGCTAAGGCTACTTGTTGCTAGGATAACTGAGCGATCGTCTGCTTTGCTTTTATTGCCTTTATCGATCGGGGAGGGATTTGTTATTGATCATGATCTCTGACCAGAAGTGCGGTACGCGTAACCTTGCATAGCGAATAGCGGGTTGAATGACACGAATGTGGAAGTAATTTAACAATGCCTAAATGTTCCACTCGAGCATCGGTAGCTCATGCATAACTACGGAGTTGTGGGCAACTAAGCACGCTTTGTTCTTCTACTTTGAACAAGCTATAAAAGTGGGCTTAATCGAACTTACTCGGGCGATTTCTCGGATCTTCACGGGAGTCTACGTCTCTTTGTCTTAATAGACATGCTAGCGGATGCTTATCAATTTCTTATGCAGCAGGCGTATCCACTTGGATTTATACTTTATTACAGGAAATTCTCGGTCTTATGAGCTATTAACATGGGCTGGCCTTCTACTGGGAGCTCACGTATCAGACCACCTTACGAGCAGTGAAGTACTAGTACATGCGCGGCTAACGTGTGGACCGCTTCCTTGGGGTACCCAGTAGGGTTGCTGGCCCAGGATGGTGGGCGACTTGCGGGGTGTTTCACGTAATAAGCGCTAGGTTGACTAAGTAGAGCTCTCACTGCAAAATTTGGGAAACGATGTACGACCACTTAACATGCGATGACTTCCCGGTATTGCTAATCTACGAAGTATGCCTATTCGGTCTCTAGTGCAGTTTACGGCACATGCGATAACGTTGCGATCTTTTAGGAATTTAGAACTAAAAGTTCCTGGCTTCATCGTGAATCACTTACATACCCTCTTCTTGACGAGAGGCTGTACGATCTGTATATGCCTCGACATTAATCGGTGTCGGCTGTGATTGCCAACCCCTATTGGCGGTACTCACGACATACGCCCCATTATACATACTTATATATATATGTAACTACGTACAATATGCGGGTGCAGTGATACGTAATCTCGACATGCTTTTCTTGAATTTCCCTCACACGTGATATAAGCTATAGATTACAATTATCTCCTGTCGTCTCGTATCATTTCATTGGGTTTTATCCCGTGGAAGCAACAAACATGCATTTAGTTATGGTCTGCTTGTTTGAAATTTCGCCACTGCCTGATAGATGGGGTCAACATTCGAATCTTGTGGCCATTTACTTGGAGTTATATTGAGAGCCCACGTTTATGTGGGCCTTATCTCACAGAGCCACGCCTAGATTGGGAATCTACCTGTCATAGGTAGTTTCTTAGCTTCTCCATGGCGGACATGCTGCTGACATTATGGCTATGATCTTCTTTGTCTCTTAGCCCCATTAGTAGAGTGAGTCCTTAATACATGATACTCTATTAGTCTGGGGTAATTCTAATTTCTTCACAACATCGACATTCCTGCTTCTTCCTTTATCTTGCTTTAAAAGCGAGCTCACAGGGTTCAAAGTACACCTTCACATTGCTAATAGAGTTCTTAGTCGAGTCTCGATTCATACTTCTTCGACAGTCGGACCTATAAATTCCGTGACCTTTTTACCTTTCGATATTACAGCTGAATCATGTCATAATCTTTGCAGGTATATCTTGTTATGGGCGTATTAGGCGGACTTGGCCTTTTCGACTCAAACTTGACTATTACTACGCGTTCATCAGCAGCGGTCTTTTACATACGCTTTGAAGTAATCTAGTAGTCTTACTTTCTCTTTTGGATTATTACCATGAGGGCCTGCACACTTACGTAATCATTAGAGCTCTTCGCTCTCTAACTTAACTGCGGAATCCAATCAATCAAAGTCTTCACTTATTGCTTGATTTGGGAAACCTCTCAATTCTTATGCCTTTTACTATCTTAAGAATCAAAATCAAAAAGGTAGGAATATCCCTTTTCTTATTGCAAAATAAAACATATAGCTGTACCACGTCTGAAAAGATGGATATGGGAATCCGCATTTTCCCTCTCTTTCTAATACTAAATCATCTGATAGTCGATATTGTCTATTATATTAATCGAATCTTATATATCTAATAAGTAAGTCATCTCGTATATACATTATACTTCGACTTCACTGATGGCGTTATCAACGTATGCGGGAATAATGCGGATAAAGGTATCGCATTTGGAGGTCTACGGTACCTCCTCACACTCTGTAATTACCTTGTGGTGATGCCCTCTTACATTGCTATATACGATCATGCACTTTTTTGTGATAGAATATTCGCGTCTGCCTTTATCTGTGTCAGAAGAATACGGTAAGTTTAGGGACTCGACCCACATGCGCCTTGCTCATGCTTACGACGGCGAAGAAGAGTAACCATCCTTCATGCCTCGCAGCCTCTACTTACATGGTATGTGGTGCTGCAATCCATAGACAAGACTCCTACCTAGCACGGCTTGCGGACTGCTGGGACACGGCACAACCACGTGCAGAGGTTTGTCACGCCCGCCCGCGAGCCTGGCGCTTTTCCGGTGCCACTAGAAGGGCGCGGACATATAGCGGTGGGCCTAGGCATATGCGGTGCACACTAGCTCTATCTCGGAGTTCTGGAAACAAGGGCTATATTAGAAGTTTGTAAACACTGCCTCTCCCGACCACTTGGGCCTATAGCCACTGGTATCAGCTAACCGGAAACATTCTAATACCGGGAACTATGCGGTGATAAGGCCACCTGTCTTTAGTAGTCATGCAAACTCCTTGATATAAGTAAGGCTACGTGACCGGCAAGGTCACCACTACTTATCAGCCCATGGCCCCACACGGCCAACATAAGAACAAAAATACTAAACAACTATACAAGCTGCACGTACTCGCACGGCCAGGCTCAGCGTACAGGGGAATGTATATACAATCTGTAAGCCTCATGGAGTAGCAAATAGAAATGATCGGGATAGGCCCGACCTACCCATCTTGTACATCAAAAGGGAAAGCCATACTCACGTGGACTCCGGATGACGAGGAGCGTGACTTTCTATAGACGCTAGAATCACGAGGGATCGCCTCGCTCATCCCATGGTACTGCGGGCAAGTAATGCGAGGCGCCATTACAGGCGTCGATCTGCATTGATGCCAGTATGCAAAACGGCGAAATAATACAAGCGAAAGCAGCTAAATATGAGATGGCATAACTAGCAGTTACGTATAGCGAGAATGGCAGATACGAAAGGCGTATGAGCTTGAATCAAACTTTTACGTAACGATAAGAAGCGGGAGCGTACTGTAGATGCGGCGACTGCTATCCTAGAAGCTAGTATATAGCACATAAATAGATTGACAAGTAGCGAGAGCTGATACCAACCCCAGTCAAGGCCGGATGGCGCCAGCGAAACAAACAATCTACTCCCTACCGGGTCAAAACCGGCCAAAATAAGTCCACTGCTGTCTGCTCCTTTAGGGCTCCTCTCGCGGCGGCCCCCTGGGTCTCAGGCTCAAGACCTTGTGGCCTCCAGATATAAGTAGTGTGCGAGTCAAAGGACTCACCATCTGGATGTCTGCCAATGGATAAGTGCAGTTCCGGAACACTCATGAGGCTACACGAAAACGAGGCCCATGCCTATTCGAGGAACACTCGGCAAGGAATATACCATGCTGGGCGGTACCACGGACACGTACTCCAACGAGTACATCGATGCATGTCTTGTCCAGTGGATATGGGAAGCTTCATCCCGTCTGCGTCAAGGCCGGGGCGGCATGCCACCTCGGGTGGCGTGGAAACCACGAGCTTCAAATGACGACAGTTACCAACCCGGGCGGCGAGGACGCTTGATAAGGGGCCCTCACGCCACGTCAAGTCTCAATGAGCAAATAGCACATATAAATATGGCGCTATGGCAGAAAGACTATAAATCGATTTCTCGTTAAGTCTCTTTCTATTACCTCTTTGATTCTTTACGGAAGTTATCACGGATTACGAAATCTTTCTTTAGCACATTTGGCTAATCTATAGCAGGATACTATATGTAGAATGGCTAATCTATAGCCCATATCACCAAGTCTGTGCGAATGGCCTGTCTGTAGCCATAGAAGCGTACGAATGGCTAGTGCAGCCATATCATCTGTCTAGCAGCAATTTTTACTTTACTAACTTTTATTAGAAAATTTGTTTCTTTTTTATTCTCTGATATGCTTTCTAATCATACAATAGGCTATCTCTTGAATGCAGGTGCTAACTCGCCCTTTGGCGCGTGCTTTTCTATCTTTGTTGAGTACGATGTAAACGTGCAAACTGATTACTAAACTTACTTTCATTCTCAACATTGACTCAGAGTTCAAATTCGGAGTTTACTATGATTTATACGACTAAAACCTCTAACTTGGGGAAAGCGCTTCCCATACTTTAACCTCAAGTTATATTGTCGGACGGCTGGGTGAGTACTCCGAGCTAATTCTCCCATTTGCATTCACATACACGTCGGTGTACTTCATCTGATACTGTGCGAAAGGGGCAGCGTCCACTTTACGATATATTTATAGCCCTAAATTTAGGCTTATCGAAGACGGTCGAAAACTTGCAATTTACCGAGGAAGTCCGGAAGGGAGAAGTATTCAGCTTTACGGCTAGGAGCACATTGACACTAGTTTAGAAGCGAGATTCCTGCTTACCTTAGTCGGTAGCTCGTGATTCGTCGGCGGGTATTTTGAGAAACAAAATCAGTAGGAATGCTCCACTATTGCTAAATACCTCGGTACCTGAGGTTAATTTGGGTTTGGACTACGTTTGGTAGCGTAATCGAATGATAATCATACTCTCCCCTCTTCGTCTCTCTCTGTTTCTCACGAGTTATGGAAATTATCAAATGATTTCTATCTCAATTAAAATAGAAATGGGGCTTATATATAATGGACACTATAAATCGCATTCTGGAATGAGTTACAAAATCGTATTTTGCCTTGCGACGGCCCAACTTGGCGCTTGTCTGGTATTCCCCCGGGCCTTTTTTATAGCATGTATGGCTTTCAAATACTCTTAACCAACCGCGAATAGGCCATCTATGTGCTTAGGGAATTTTACGGGGGTGTAACATACATTGTCCGTTAACGAGCTACACTTGTTTATTGTAACAATGTTAGTGCTATTTACTTATCGGGTAATCGATTAACATCAGCGTACCAAACATATTGAGATGTACATTCATTTTGTACGGAAAATGTTGCTCGTGAGTGGTTCTTGTTCTTCATGTACCTTTTCGATATCGAATCTTGACATCTTTACCAGGGTCTATGAGTTCTATTTGAAGATTTTTGATTGGCAGTCTCGGTGTCAGGCAACCTCGGCTTCGGCTGAGGGTGTATTTAAATATATGTAAATATATTTAGGCACATATCATACTTACTTGTATCCCTTAGAATTAGGCACGTATCATGCTAGCGTTGTATCCCTTAGAATTAGGCATATATCATGCTAGCTGTATCCCTTAGAATTAGGCACATATCATGCTTAGTTTTGTATATATACGTTTATAATGAGAATCATTGAGGAATTATTTCTAATGTTTGTGTATGACTTTTGTCTACTTTCCCTGGTTCTCTAACAAGATTTAGAAGACTCCCCAGGAATACACTAGCTATTTCCCTCAGATTCATATTGCATTTGCTTATTCTCATTTTGTAGTTGTACCCTGGCTAACGGTAACTATACATTTTGTCTTTTGAAAAAATACTTTGTGTTGTCATCTCTAAGTTTTAACCATATAGCTTTACTCCTCTGAAGTAATACTATTTTTGCAAATCAGTTGGACCTCTTAAATTTCCTCTCTAATTCTTTCTCTTCTTGTTATAGTCCAACATCAAGTGGATTTTAGTGCAGTCTTTCCTAAGCTATCTTCAAATTCTTCCTATACTTAGCAATCTCATTTACCCATGTTACTAAAGTGATGCAGAGTGCGATCTCCTTAATATTTATTTCGGTAGTTTTAGTTTTACTCACCACCTAGAATAATCTATTCCTTTATTTATGTCTTCCATTCGGTCTACAATTTGTGAGAAGTATGGATGTATGCTCCAAACATTACAATACTTAAGGATCTCCTCCTTCGTAGTTGTTAGTTCATTAGTGTCACATGTGTAGGACTATGTATTAATTTCATTTGGGAGGTATTCAACTCTACACACAAGCATAATATCCATCTATTCTCCATTCACAAATGTTCAATCTATTTTTGAGAAGATCATGTTGCTACCGTGCTTATCATTCCATGTATATCTACAATCCCCTCCACTTCTCGATAATTCGGATAGTCCACAATTATCTAAAGAAGTTTGGAAATTCAAAACTTCAGGAAAGTAACATGGTTTCCTCTAATCCTATCCTTTGTGTGCAAGACAGAGTTAAAGTCCCCTATTACTACCATGATAATGGACTACTCTGAAGTTGATTTATGGGAAACCCTTTATGAAAAGAGATACATTAGTTACATTTTATATATGAAAAATAGAGATGCAGGTGATATAACACGCTGGTCTTCCAAAGTAGAACGGAGTGTTAGAAGTGCGTTCGATTGATTTAATATCCATGAATTTTGAAAAGAGGGTTGAGGGTTGGAACAAATGTATAACAAGAATTCTTGAGTCCTTGGGGATTATTGATTAGTGGCGAGAGCTAGCGCAGCGCAAAGCGAATCTCTTTGGTTAATAAATCCAACGGGGTTTGTATCCCTCCCGGGGGTGTGAACACTTCTGAATTCCCTTACTCTGTTATCTGACATCACATGTAGGGTTCCTCGGAAATCCTTTGTAACTTCTGGCGTTCATACTTTGGTGTAGTCTTTCAATTGCCATATAGTTTATAATATAATAAAGGTTATAGGTCATTGATTGTGACGTTTACGAAGGGTCAACCCCTCGGATTTTTAGTTCTTGGCCTACATTCACACTTAAACATCATATGCTTGTGTAGATAGCTAATGAAAGGAAACATGGCATGACGAAGCGTCAACCTCGGATATTTTAGTTCTTGGCCTCTATTCACACTTAAATATCATATGCATATGACCTCCGGCCTTGAATGAGCCTTCGACATTCATCGATATCATGGTATCGTCCCTACCCCTGTGAAGGCTTTGGATGGCTACACTTGCTTGAGTGTGATAGTTGGGACCACATAAGCTACATCGTGGTATGTCGGTTAAAGGACAAGTCTCCTATTGTTCCTCATGATTGTAGATATGCATGTTTCATTACTTATGAGACTTATATATTTATGCATGTTAAAAAGCGAGGCTTGACTCAATGTTCGACTTTATTATAAATATCGATTTTAGCTTTGAGTCGATCGGTCGGTTATGATGTTATGAAGTTATGTAGTGTTATCGCATGAAAGAGATCATGATTTCAAAAAGAATGCAGGCAAGCCCTTCTCTCAGATCTTGATGTTTCATGTTCATATTATACATTGTCTTTAAATGGTTTTCTTTATTTAAAGCGGTCTTACTTACCTTGCATACTCGGTACATTCCACGTGCGGCCGCATACTCTACTTTGTATCATTTTATGATACGAGGACAGAAACTCTCAAGGTTCAACCTGGCTCGTAGTCGACTTATCGGAAGTTCGCATCCATATTTTGGGTGAGTGTCTCTCGAGGACTAGACAATTCCAATTTCTTATGTGTATTTCAATTTCGGTTTTTGTTGAGTTAGTTGGGGTCTTGTCCTATCGACTCGTAAATGTTTAAGAGCTTTTCGGACATACGTATGTATTCAGCCGAATTTTATATTCTGATGTTGTATTTAAGTTACACTTCTACTATGAGTATTTGTTGATTATTCAAGTTTATTGATCTAGTTAGATGTATGCTTATGTGGGTGAAACAGGTCTCGGGGCTCGCTTGTCCCATGTTACAATTCGGGCCTACTGTTAGGATCATGACAAACTTGGTATCGAAGCCTTAAATTTTGAAGTGTTCTATAGGGTGTCTAAAGGCCGCGTTAAGTAGAGTCTTTTTCATGGGTGTGAAGTGCGCCACACTTATGATAAAGAGGTTACGAGATGTTTAGGAAATGTTTCCTTCTTTCATGATGCATGTTGTCGATGAAAGACTTTTTATCCTTCTAATTCATGCTATTCGCGAAAGTAGAACCATGGCTCCTTGAAGAATGAATGGTAGGAGAAATGGAAATGGTGAAGGCCACAAGGATTACCTTGTTTGGGCACCGACGAAGCCCCACTAGTTCAAGAGCACCGAGCAGGAGTCGGTTGCTCATGCGAGTTTCGGGCGTATTTGGGTCTATGCAGGCCTTGGCCAGCTCGGGTCGTCGGCGGGCTATTGCGCATGTTGCGAAATGTCAATGCGGCGGTGGCTGAAATCAGAGACCTTTGAGGATGAACATGTAGGGTTCCTTGGGTCCCGAGTAGATGAGGACCGCGTGAGTTCATGGATGAGATAATTGAAGATCACCCGATTCATGGGGTGAATGGAGTTGAGTGTACAATGTTGGCCTCTTTACCGGTTTAAAGGGTCACGCATATCTAGTTTACTGATGGAAGGATAGCGGGGGTCGCGAGCAGTCTGTCACTTGGGAAGAGTTTCATATTTGCATTCTTGGATCGGTTCTTCCTCGTGAGATAGAGGGCTGGGTTCGTAAACTTAAAGCGAGGAGGATGACAATGCAGAGTATGCCCCCTTGAGTTTACACTCGCCTATCAAAGTACGCCCCCCGGAATTAATGGTGATTAGAGAGGCGCAGTGAGTGGATTTGTACATGGAGTAGCGGGCTATTTGGACAAGGATTGCCGTGCTATACTCCATCGGGATATGGATTTCCCTTGGATAGTCCTGTACGCCTAGCAGATGGAGCGGCACATTTGAGAGAGAGGAGACGAGGTCCAAGAACGATGACACATATTCTCCAGTGAGGTAAGGTGGTGGAGCATAGATAGCGAGGCTCATCAGAGATCATTAGCTCGGCGTCTTCGACATTGAGTGTGACATCCCGAGCTGGAACATGATTAGAGAGAGCGAGAATCGGGCTCGAGGAGTCGAGTAGCGAACCCCGCAAATTCTAGCATCCCGGCTTGTATCGCGGGTGTGGTCGGGGGCACATGAGCCGGTCTTTAGCGAGGTTCAAGTGCTTGATTTAGGTGTAGGAAGCTTGGACCGTACTTAGGAATTTCCGAAGATAGGATCGGGTTGGGCGAGGCTCGGCCAGTTCAGCGGCCCCTCCCGCATGCTCGGCCATTTGGGGGCATCGACTAGCACGGTGGCCCAGTCAAACACCAAAACAAATTCTATGCCTTAGCATCAGATGGAGAAGGAGGTCTCCTGGACGTGGTCAGCGATATTTGCGAGTTTTCCATATTGATGTTTATGCTTCTTTAGATCAGAGACTGCCATGTCTTTGTGACACCTTATGTGACCGGTAGCTTCGTAGTTAGTCTAGAAGTCTTGTCGAACTTCTTCTTAGTTTCTACTCACAGTAGGTGACTTAGTTATAGTTGAAGCCGTGTATAGGGGTTGCCCGATCTTAGTCAGCGAGAGAAGGTGCGCGCTCGTATTTGATAGAGTTATCCATGGCCAGATTTTGATGTGATTCTCGGCATGTATTGGTTGCTTGCATGCTATGCCTCGATTAGCAGAACCGGGACGGTAGAGTTGAGATTCTGGGTGAACTAGTGTTTAAAATAGAAGCGTAGTTCGAGTTTTTGTACTATCAAGTCGTTCATTTCCTACCTTAAATTTAGAAAGATGATTTTTAGGGTTGTGTGTACCATCAAGAGTTAGGGTTAAGGATGTTGAGTCACGAGACCCTAGACTATCGGTCGGAGTTCCGAGTAGTATGTGAGTTTAGAATTTTTTGAGATGATTTACCCAGTGTTCCTCAGAGAGAAATCGACTTTGGTATTGACCTTCTTCTCAGCGCAACCTATTTCTATCCTCTTACGGGATGGCTCGATCAGTAAAGGAGTTGAAGGATAAGTTGAAGGACACCGGTAGGTAAGGGTCTCGTTAGGCCAGAGCATGTCCCAGTAAGTGCACCGGTCTTATTTTCAGAAAGAAGGATGGTTCCTTTGAATGTGCATTGACTATCGACAATTGAACAAAGTCACCGTCAAAAACGTGTATCACTCTACCCGGGATTGATGATTTATTTGGCAGTAGCTTTAGGGTGCCAAGTGTTTCCGAATATAGCTTAGATCGGGTACCATCGGCTTAGAGTCGGGAGAGTGACGTCAGAGATAGCCTTATGGACATGGTATGGTCATTATGAGTTTGTAATGTCTTTGAATTTAGCGAATCTTTGCTTGAAGATTTTATGGACATGATGAGCCGAGGGTGTTCAAGCAATACTGTACATGTTCGTGATCGTGTTCATTGATGATATCACTTATATACTCTCGGAGCGAGGAGGAATATGCGCTCGTTTAAGAATAGTGCTTGAGACTCTTAAGAATTGTAATCGTATGCCAAGTTCAACAAGTGTGAGTTAAGTTAAACTCAGGGCATTTTGGGTCATGTGTTATCAAGTGAAGGCATCCAAGGTGGATTCTCAAAAAATAGGGGTGAAGAATTGGCCTAGGCCAGTTAATCCTTTAGATATTTGGAGTTTCTTGGGTTTAGTGGCTACTATCGGAGATTTGTTGGGGTTTTCGCTTCTATTAACGCACCTTTGACCAAGTTGACCCGAAGAAGGTGAAGTTCCGATGGTCGGAGGCTTGTGAGGAAGAGCTTCCCGAGAGTTGAAGACGCGACTTACCTCGGCTCTGGTGTTGACCACACTTACTAAAGATGGTGGATTCGTGGTGTATTGTGATGCTTCAAGAAGAATCGGGCTTGGGTGTGTATTGGTGTAGCATGGAAAGTCACCCAGCTTATGCCTCTAGGCAGGTTTGAAGGTCCGCGGAAAAGAATTACCCGACCACGATCTTTCGAATTGGACGTGGTGGTGTTTTCATTGAAGATATGGAGACATTACTTGTATAAGGTCCACGTAGATATGTTTATGGACCATAAGAGCTTACGTTATGTGTTCCCGCACTTGAGAAGTATCTCAATCTTGATGGGGAGGTGGTTGGAACTACTCCAAGGACTATGATATGAGTGTCCTATTTCATACAGGGTAAGGCTATTATGGTAGCGGACGCACTTAGTAGACTACATGGAGAGTGTGGTCCATGTGAATGAGGGGAAGGAGGCTGGTGAAGATGTGCATCGACTTACCCAAGGTTGGGGTCGGGTTGGTCGACTCGGCTAGGTGGTCTTTGTTGTATTGAGAATGGTCAGAATCATCCTTGGTGATTGATGTGAAAGCTAGGAGCAAGATGAGGACCTGGTTTTGGTAAAGTTGAAGGGAAGCCATTCAAATTGGAGAAGGTGGATGTCTTCTCCCGAGGGGAGATGGTGTGCTTCGGTACCCAGGTCTCTTTATGTGTTACGGGCGTGGACGATTTGAGAGTGGATGATTGCATGAGGCTCGTGGATCAGTATTTTATCCATACGGATGCCACCAAGATGTATAGTGACTTACGGAAAATCTATTGGTGGAATGACATGAAAGAAGGATATTGCACGAGGTCGTAGCCAAGTGTCCAAGCGCCGGCCAAGTGGAGTTGAGCATCGGAGGCGGGAGGCGTACTTGAGGATATCAAAATTCCACTTGGAAGTGGGAAGAGGAGTAGTATGGATTTCATCACCAGTGCGCGCAAATTTTCGTTGACAATATGATTCCATTTGGGTTGTGGAAGGCAGTTGGTAAGAATTTGCACATTTTCTACTAGTTAAAACCACGAGTCGGCGGAGAATTATGCCAAGCTATATATGCAGGAGTTAGTGGGTGCATGGTGCCCTTATCCATCATTTCGGTGAGATTTTCGATTTACCTCTCGATTTTGGAGGTCATTTCAGAAAGGACTTGGTGCATAGGTTAAGCTCATCACAATATTTCACCTGAAGCGGATGGTGTGGGCCAGAAATCCAAACCCTCGAGGACATGTTGAGAGCATGTAGGATGAACATTTGCCACTTATCGAGTTTGCATACGATAACAGCTATAACTCTAGTATTCGAGATGGCGCCATTGAGGCTCTCTGGGCGGAGGTGTAGATCGCCCATCGGATGGTTTGAGGTTGGTGGTGAAATGATAGGATCGAATTCGGTTCATGAGGCAATGGGGAGAAGGTTTAGTTGATAAGAGACGGGTTAAAAGCTTCCCAAAATTAGCCAAAGTCTTATGTGAATGTGAAGAAGAGAGTTAGAATTTGAAGTCAATGGTTGGAGGTATTTTGAAGGTGTCTCCCATGAAGGGTGATGCGGTTGGAAAGAAAAGAAACTTAGTCCTTTGCTATGTGCGGCCGTCTTGGATAGTGAGACGTGTTGGCAAGGTGGATTATGAGTTGGAGTTGCCTTGAGTGGCTTACGTGCATCCTGTGTTTCATGTCGCTCTTAATGAAGTGTTTGGGTGACCCGGCTCTAGTTGTTCGGTGGGCGGTGTTGGTGTGAAAGACAGCCTTAGTTATGAAGAGGTTCCGATTAAATCTTTTGGATCATCAAGTTCGAAGGCTAAAGACAAGGAAGTAGCTTTAGTCGAAGTTTTATAGAAGAATCGGCATGTTGAGGGAGCTACGCTGGGAAGCCAAAGCGGATATGATGGCTAGATACCCACATTTATTCTCTCTGGGCTCGGTTCCAACTTGAGGTATCAATTTTTCCCTATGACTATTTAGTTATCATGTTCAATTCATGTGTTGAAGTTTCTTTTATGTATATGGATGGGTATGTGAATCATGAAATCGGTTGGTATGGTTTTGAGCAGAAGGCAACCAGCCAGATTAGTTTTTCGATATAAATGATCGGTATTTGAATATGATGATTGCATTTTCTACGCTTTTCTATGTGTTTTAACATTCTAGGATGAATGCTCCAAGGGGGTATTTTTATACTCACAGAAGTTCGGAGATTGGGCAGGGAGTTGAAATGGAGAAAAGCTTAAGCGGCACCCGGACTCGGAATGAGTCGTGGGGGCTCATTGAGATCAACCCACAGTCGTGATGTGACTCGTGGGGAAGGCCGTATATTGAATTTGAAAATTGAAGTGAGACATGTACATCACGAATGGTCGTGGTCACCGATAGCAGTCGTTAGAACACACAGTAATGATCCCGAGAGAAGATCGGATGAAGCGGTATACCCAACGGTGACTCAGTCGCATGACCCTGACGACGAGGTCTTTAGGTCCTCTATTAGGACCACGGAGGATTATTTACTGCCGAATTTGGTAAGGGATTTTTAGTAATTTCTAAGTTCGCAAAGGCTGAAACTACGACGTTTTGAAGTTATGAATAGTGACTTTTATAAGGGTTTAAGTTCATTTTAAGCCTCATTCATTCATGCATGCAAGGTAGAAGACTTGAGAAGGTGATCAAGCTTAGCATTCATCAATTTCTTTTCAATTTCCTATTATGCAGAATCTAAAGTGTTAGAATAAAGGTACCAACGGTATATAGGGTTATGAATGGTGAATCCTTTCACACCATGCCCAATACCTCTCTAAAGTATGAAATTCCTATGTCTAATCTATGGGGTTTTAACCCAAATACATGAATCTTCTATTTCTATACATGGATATGATTTGATTATGATTCTACTATTGAATTATAGGCTTGTAAGGCAAATCTTATAATGTTTTCAAGTTAAAATCATGATTCGGCTTATGGTGCAAAAGCCCATAGATGAATTGTTCATGAAAGATGAGCTTTGTGATGAGTATATGATGATGATGAGATATTATCATGAAAAGTATCTTTTGAAACTCTGATATTTACAATTATGTTTCGATGAGAATTGAGTATTTCTAAGTATGATAAAGCTTTGGGAAATGCCCACATGTTAAGTATGAATGATGATTTTCCCAAATTAGCTTACCACACATTATTTTGGGTGAAACTCCCAGTATATTTCAATACATAATAGTATGTTTTGGTTGAAGTTTTTCTCATTATAGCTTGTGTGGCATTTTGAAGAACTCCAGTTCTAATTTGAAGCTATATGTAATTTACATTTGAGATGTATTTGAGTGTGAGCTTCGTTAACGAGACGATGTTGAGCTTTGTTATAAACAATGTAGAGCATATGCATGTTTTTGGGAGTATGTCTAGCAGGCGAGGCTAAGGGTGGAATTAACACATGCCTCGGGGTATGCGCCAATGTAGGTTTGCCATTTATGACTCTGGGATCTCCCTTGTGAGCCTCCCCTGCCGAATGGGCCTTCGGCTTGATATCAATATTATGGTATTGTCCTAGCCACGACAATACTTTGGGACGACTCTACCCACTTGAGTGTGATAGTTGGGAACACGTAAGCTCTATCGTGGTATGTCGGTTAAAGCCCGAGTCTCCCATTTTCCTCATCATTGTAGATATGCATGTTTCATTACTCATGAGATTTATATATTTATACATTTTTCAGTAGGTTTGACTTAATGTTAAGCTTTATCTATAAATGTCGATTTGGCTTTAGTCGTGATTTGGTTGTGTTGTGTTTATGTCATGTTATGTTATGAAGAGATCATGATTTTAGAAAAGAATGCATCACAGCCCTACTCTCGAATTCTTAATGTTTATGATCATATTATGCATTGTCTTTAAATGATTTTCTTTACTTAAGCGGTCTTACTTGCCTTGCACACTCGGTACATTCCATGTACGACACTCCTCCCATTTTGTATTGTTTCATGATACGGGACAGACTCTCGAGTTTAGCCACACTCCGTAGTCATCTTATCGAGTTAGCATCCATGGCCCGGGTGAGTCCTCGTCTCTCGAGGACTAGGCTATTGAGATTTCTTATGTGTATTTCAATTTCGGTCTTGTTGAGTTAGTTGGGGTCTTGTCCCATGTAGTCACATTTAGAGTCTTTCCCGGACATACGTATGTATTGACTTGATTTCGTATGCGTGTTGTATTTAAGTTAGACTTCCGCGATGAGTGTTAGTTGATTGTTCAAGTTTCTTGATCAGTTAGATGTATGCTTATGCCATGGGTCGACTTGGGTCTCTCGGGGCTCTGTCTGTGTTTACGATTTCAGACTCCCATTCGTTTCATGACAACACTTTGGAAGCGGTAGTGAGTGATTTTTAATTTACGGAAACTCTTATCACACGCATCGGCCACTAGAATTTCACCTTCTTACGAGTTAGCCTAGTCGGTGGAGATGCTGTAGAAGAAAAGCCCTTATAAAGCATTGGTAATAGGCCAAACCTAAGGAAACTTCGATTTCGGTGGGGTGGTATGTAAGGCGAGTATCTCACGGTTTTGCTATCTTTTTGAGGATCAGCACGAATACCCTGCAGGAGACCACGCTGACCCGGGAAAGTCACGGACTTCAACTAGAATTCACAATTGCTAAACTTGGCGAACGGTGACGGTCTCACGAGTGTATGAAGCACTATCCTCGGGTGATTAGCATGCTCTTCCTCATTTTGGAGTATACCGGAAGATTCGTCGATAAACACAATGGCAGACATATCAGATCTGCTTGAAGACTCTGTTCATCGAGTTCGTAAAGGTTGAAGGGGCATTTGTTAGTCAGAAGGGACATAACCACAAACTTCGAAGTGATATCACAGAGGTCGCAGAAGGCTGTTTTAGTATGTCACATTCTCGACTCTTAGTGATGATACCCCGTCTGAATCTATTTTGGACAAAAGGCGGCTCCCACGAAGTTGGTTGAGCAAGTCATCAGTGGGCATGAGGTACTGTTCTTATTTGTGACCTTGTTATTGTGATAATCGAGGCACATTCGAAAGGTACGGAGTCTTTCTTTCACCTGAATACTGCTGGTGTAACTTGAGGGGAGAAATACGGGTATGATAAAACCACTTATCAAGAAGATCTTTTTAATTTGCTCCTTCAACTCCTTAAGTTCGGTAGGAGCCATTCTATAAGGAGGGATGGAGATGGGTGAGTATTTGGGAGAGATGCATCTTGAAGTCGATTTCCCGTTCGGGAGGGACTCAGAGAAGATCTTCGGGAACACGTCATGAGGTCGCTAACAACGAGGGTGGGCGGATAGTTGGGGTCTGCGAGTCGGAATCCTTGACTCGAACTAGATGGTAGATACATCCCTTTAGAAATAAGCTTCTGGCCTTAGGTCGATAAACCCTACCTTAGGCAGAACTACTACCCGGAGCCATTCTAGAGGGCGCTCATTGGGAACTAAAATCTGCGACCTTGCCCAGTTGCAGTCCAGGCGGGAGCACCATACGGAGTGTAACCAATACGCTGACAAGGATGAGGTCGAAGTTTTACCATGTCTAACTCTACGAGGTTAGTTGGAATGACTTTATTGAAGATTGAAATTGGCGGTTTTACAATGCTCTGTGCTTCACTTGGCCCAGGTGGAAGCAGGGTTCCTAGGGACTTAAGACTAATATCGAAACTAAAATGCTACGTGTGGGTCACGAATGATAGTGTGCTTCCAGGATCGCGGGGCATATACATCAGATGAAAGGCATAACATGCAAGTGACCACATCGGAGTAGAGTTCTCGATCTGACGAGATGATAATATTACGTAAGCGGGTTTGGCATTGGCTAGCCCTCTATACGATGTGTTAACTGCTTAGTGATCGGCTTCTGAATGTGAGGTAGTGGATTGTGATCTCCCAGATCTGGTGATGCCAGAACCTTAAGTCGAATCATTTGTCCACAAACCAAAACAGCCACTCCAGGCCACTGAAGACACTCTGCAGGTTGTTCTTGTCGCACTTAGGGCAAGTGGATACTGTATTCTGCAGCCTGCTTTGTAACTCGAGGCGGAGTGGATGCTCCGCCTCCCGTCTGGCGGGATCGAATGGTAGGTGAACTGGATGTTTGGGTGTTGGAGGCCTCTTCTTTTCACTCAATGTCCCTTTATTTTTATGGCCTCGTCTGGCAGGCATAGACAATCGGTACAGAGGTCAATATCTTTACAGTTAGATGCTTTCTGCACTCTTTGAGACCCGATTCGACACCCGTTAACAAATTCGGCATACGAGCCCTTGGCTCGGCCACCATCTCTGGAGCGTATTTGTACAATCTGGTGAACTCAGGCATACTCCCTCTACTATCAATTTCCCACATCTCCAGTTTATGAACTCCCTTTACCTTTGCCTCCACTGAGCTCCTGAGAAGAATGCGTCTACAAGAAGGCTATAGTGAACTCCTCCCATTCCACAGGTCTGCTTAAGCTAGCCTCCGCTTCCCTTCCTTGCTGGAAATTCACCCGGTTCAGGCGACCACTTTTCTAAAATTGTTAGGTAGCCAAGTCGGCCTCTGCGGAGTAGGCCACCCATAGTCGGAGTGATCTTTTAACTTCATCCCGCAATCGATGGGTCCTCTCCCATCTTAGACCCGTAATCCCGAAGGGTTCGTGGTGAAATCCCTTTGAGGCGGTATTACGGATCCATTTTGTTGATTGGAACCAACTTTGTTAGTTCACCTGGTTGAAAGCTTGATTTGGGCGAGCACTACAGGTGCGTGGCCCTAAATTCTGATGATACCAAGTCGTCTGAGGAAATTTGCCGGGTGCAGTTGGGCGAGGTCATTGAGCATTCCCGGCCCTCGGCTTCCATTACCACGTCGTGGAGGCATAATTCTTGGAAATGAAGTAGATCACGAGTTAGAATGATTCCGGAATTGAAGTTCAACGCATGATAAATAGTATGAATAAAAGGATTTTCATTCTCGAGACTCCCCATCATAAGTGTGGCGTGCTTCACACCCGTGAAGAGGACTCTGCAGATGCAACTTTCAAAATGGGGATGCTCAAACCTGATTCTATGATACAGGTTGTCCATGACCAGGAGTTTACACCAGATGAAACCACGGTGCCCGGAGTCTGGTAACCCGAGTCAACCCTTGGTCATCATACGGCATTAAGGTAACATGCAACTATATACAACGAAGTTTGAGCAGCCTTGAATATTTGAAAGAAATAAAGCGGTTCCATAATATTTGAACATATTAGAACAAAGCTACAAGTCAAAGAAAAACCAATCTGCATCTAAAAGCCACTACAGTGATGAGTTCTTGGGACAGACCCAGTCGCAAATCTCTGTCTTCGAAGAATGAGGATTCACCAGCTAGAGCAGTAGAAGTCTGCGGTGGTGATAAATTGCAGCAGTGAGGCTGAGATCCACTGTGGCGTATCATAAAATGATACAACATAAAAATATCGTCAATACTTTGAATGTCTTGAGTAAGTGAAGCATAGCTTGATGGAATTATAAAAGAAAATGCTAAACGGAAGGGCATGCGATGACCAACTAAAGCTACTAAACTAACTTAGTAAATACTAAGATGAATTTAAAAGGTTTTGTTTGATGGTCAAAGCATGTTCTAAATTTGGAATACGTGCAGATTAGGCCCAAATGGATGCATTGTTAGTGGGAGGGTCTATAATGACATATAATCAAGTGAACTAGATGTGAGTCAGGTGTATACATCCATCGGTAGGACCCAATATACCTTGCTAGGGTATAAAGGAATGAAGCTGGGTGATCCACGAGAGTCTAGGAGCGATCAATACAATAAATAGTGTAAACTACGCGCAACGTAGTTGCAGGGAACTGGGTTTCTTCAGAGCCATGATCCAGCTCGGTGCTAAGATCCACCGCCCACCCGGAGATAGTCTGGTGATCTTAGTTGATAGCTGTGGGGCCCAGGACTAGTTAGGTATACATATGCAGAAGTACCACGAGAGTCTTATCGGACTGATTTTGAAATTGGATTACAAGGCGCCCGGTCATTTGCTTATTTGGCGAGCGTGGCAGTCACACAAAGCAATTCATCGATGCGGGAATTAAGGATACAGCGGGTGACAATAATAAAGTGTCATGACCAACTAATGGACCAATAAAAGGCGAATTCAGCAATTTTGTTTTTACGATAAGCTTAGGGCCCGTACTACTAGCACATGAAAGTGCAATAAATTAAGCCCAATTGGTGACATTTTATGGCGTGTGAAATTCTATCATTCTTGTTTAAAAGCTTGGGTGAAAAGAAAATATTCTAATTGACATTCAATGCTACTAACAATCTTTGAGTTCCCAACACGACAAATCGAAGCTAAGGTTCGAGATTCCTTTTTAATGCAATTCAAGATTTTCTAACTCAGTGGAGACAATTTTGCTACAAGATTTAACATCCTTTCAATCACAAGCGATGAAAAATATCTAATATTAGCATGATAGAATATTTCACATGATTTAGATAAATTATGACTAACCGTTTCTGACATTCGAGAATTTAGGAGCTGTTGATAGAGAGAAATAGGAATGAATTTGAGGACACGAGAAGAACTATTCCGCCCATTGAGTTCACATACACGGTGAAAAAACCCGAATGTGGAAAATTAAGGAGAAAAGATTGCCTAGCTCTTGCTCTGAAAAACTACGAGAGAAGTTCTAGGATGTTGTTTTTGAAGTGCAGTGGGGGAATGAGGAAAAAAAGCCCTTTAACCCCACTAATAATTAAAAATATTCTTAAAATGACGTAGTTTAAAGTTTAGGAGGGTAGGAATTTACTAAAAGGCCCTTGAAACTCACCTGAAAAAAGCCAGAAGTACATGGAGTCCTCAAGGGTGACCTAACGGGTTGTGGTCGGTGACCATGACTCGTGGTACGTGACCATGACTACGTGGTCATACTCGTGAGGTGCACTTCCAGGAAAAATGTGGAAGTTAACCATGGGGACTAACAACTTGTTACCACAGGCCACGACCGTGGCATCACGTCAGTGCCTTGCCTTGACTTTAAATAATTTTTATCTAGTGACCACGACTCATCCCACGAATGCGTGGTGTGACTACGACTTGTGAGGTCATGGTAGGTACACTGAATCCTTCCTTCCATTTATTAATCACCCCTTCACACTTTGGCCCGACCTAACAAGTCGTGGGGTCGGCACCACAACTTGTGGTCATATTCGTGGGGAGTCAACTACTGTGCTTCCCTGAATCATCCAATGACCGTTAGTTGCTATATTATTTGTTAGATGAGTCGCTGCAGGAATTTTGCGGATTTTCTACTAAGCATTTCAAATTCTGGTTTAAATCTTGGGATCTTTTTAGGGTGTTACGGCTAAGACCTCGGAGAAGCGGGCGGATGCAACACCTCTTTGTCTGGGGGTGCTTCTACCTCTGCTACTATCCTTTCTTGAACCTTCTGGGCTGCTGGATTGATTTTCCGGAAGGACTGGCGACTGGTCATGCCTTTGGCATTGAGTCCCTCACCTTGCTGACCTCTTCCTTTACCTTTCTTTGCAAGTGATATGCCATGATTTCTGACACTTTCGACGCTTAAAAGTAAGAAAATATGCACATTAGGGTATGTTTATGTGGAATATGATGTGTTTGTGTTAAGTGTTGGAAAGCAGTGCAGGAATGTGAAATGGGCTAAGTAAGGCAAAAAATGGAACAAATTGTAGAGTGCTAGCTAGAGTAGCAGTCGTCGTCCCCGTGAATCTGGATTCACAGAGTCATGGAGAAGAGCGGGTATTTTATAAACAAGAACCGATTCACCTAACCCGATTGAAGGCATGACTCATTACATCAGGTAATGAGTCATTATGAGAGTTGTGGAGTGGGAGGAAAAATTAAGAAGAATGCCGGGGAAGATAACGAGAGACATAACAAGTCGTCGGGTGAAGTAATGACTGGTCATCGAATATTGTGAGCATCGTCAGTGCCTTGGAATATTTGGTAATCCATGGACACGAGGGACCCTGCGATTAGTGCCCATTCCCATGAGTCGTTAGGTGACCCTTCGCCAAGGCTTTGGAGAAATTGGAACGCGACTCAAATTCACTTCACTTGCGACTCGTTGGGAGACCGCGAGTCGTTGCAGGCTCGTTACCCTTTGCCCAGGCACGGAGTACGTGTTTGGATTGGGAAAAGTTATGTTTGGAACTATAAATACATTGTTTAGGTTTATTTTTGGGGTACAATTTATTTATCACTTTTCACGTAAATTTTGGTGTTCTTAACGGTCATTCTTGGTTCGAAATGAAATTTGTAATTTTGTTCTTGATTATAGAATCAAACAATATTGAAGTTTTGTTCATCGATTTTGGTTTTATTCAATTCACGTGTGGTTTCTTCTACGAATCTTTGTAAGTTACAAATATGATTTCTTCGTATTTTGTGATTGTGATAATTCAAATATGAGTAGCTAAACCTAACTTAGGGTTATTAAGGAACCATGATGAATTAACATATAAATATTAAAAATACTTAGTGATTCTTGAATGGGGTTCATGCATGTTGGTTTTCCGCCGTTTAATTATTTATTAACGGTTGCAAATGTTGGAATTTGCGTTATTCTTACTGCTCGGTCGAGGGAGTGAATGGGAAAAGGTATTAACAGTAGGGATTTGAGGGCTTCCAACCCTCATCTAATAGCTTGGCCTTGTTTAGAAATAGCTAATCCGATGTGTGGGGTAGGGTTAATTAAGCATACACTTGTATATGGACCAAGATGCATAAGTGATAATCATCTAGAAAGAGGGGACCAACCATTTAGGTGAATTTAACTTACCAATGTTGCATGCTAAACAGAAATAGATCAATAGTGTAAAAGCCTTGTGGTTATAGAATCATAAACACAGTCCTAGTCACTTTATTGATTGAATACAATAGAATTGATTTAAGCATTACTAGTCTTTACTCTTGTTTATTATTTTGTGTTTCAGAAGTCTTTGAAATTAGTAACCAATGGTATTAGCCAAATGCATTAACTCAAATTCCCACCAATTCCTCGTGGGATTCGACCTAACTACAGTGGGTTCTATATTTGACATCGGCGCACATAACTCATTTTATGAGGTCCAATTTGGGGCGTCATCGGCAAAATTTTGCGGCCGCCTAACTAGTTTTGGTGCCTTCTCTCGGTTTCCTCGCACGTGTTCTCACCATACGTGAGAAAAAGAAAGAAAGATTGTTAGATACCAATTTGGATCACCGGATACCGGTGAAGTCAAGTAATAGCATGATGTCGCTGAGAGTGCATGCGAGCTTCTGTGGTCGTTAATTAATATAGGATTTTGAACTCCAGGATAATGTACCCGCAGGAATTTGTCAATTTAATCGTTAAAAGGTTGTCTCTTTAATTTCACTACAAATACACAAAATAGTTAAAATGAAGATTGGTTTGAAAATTAAAGTTAAAACTTTAAATGTAAAATTAACTAAAAATGATTGTGATCTTTATTTTATTTCGATGATGAGAGTCTAGGGAAATGACACTTGGTTGGTTTCAAGTTGAGTTTTCAAGATGTAATTACACTATTACGATTCTTCCTATGGTTGTTAGTTGCAAGTTACTATCCCGTTTCTACTTTATCCTAGCATCTAAGAACTATTTCATGAACCTAATGCCTATATTCACATGATCGTAGGAGAATAATGAAACAATGATTATGCACAACATATTTGACTAAATGGAGTTGAAGGGTATATCTCTATCTCTGACAACAGCTTCTATCTTATCACTAATGGGTACAAAGGTCTTTGAATTCCCGTTACGTATTTATTTTTAACCCTTCAATTCCCTTCTTAAGTTGATCAAGTCAACAAATTACTTACAAGGTGATTAATCTCGCAAATAATAGATTAGCACAAATAAATACAAACAACCATAATTGAACAATCGAAATAGTCTTTCCAACATTCAACCATCGGACACAACCTGAATATAAGTTTAGCCACTCATAGACAAGTAGAAAAACTTACTTAGACATCATCATGCAAAAATACAAGTAAAGAGAAAAACTTCGTGTAGAATCGTGTCTTCGTTACAAACGGCTTACAAGCCTCCACAAACGAACTACGAAATGTAAAAAATGATTAGGCGATCCCAGATGTTTAACGGCGACCTAAAACTGGCCCCCATAGTTGAAATTTCAAATGAAACACGCACTCCAAAACATGGCTTTACAATCAACATTTTGTACCCTAAATGACCTTGACGTAGCCCATACATCTGCCGCCAAGGAGTTCGTCAATTTTCTCTAAGTCTGGACATCTTTGGTGTGGGGGCGAGTCACTTTCGTCTCGCCAAGGTTTTTGGTGCAATTCTTTGAAGTTGAGGGTGACATGGCGCACCAACCATAGCACTAACTGGGTTTTTGTTCTTTGAAGTTTGGGACTTAGTGCGGGCGCCGGCCCGCAGCACCGAACTATCAGGCTTCTCAAATCTTCACTCCTGGGATTATTTTGAGTCCATTTCTCTTAGTTTTTACGCTCAAATCAGCTCAAACCATTCATTAGAATATAAAACACACATGAATTTCAACGCTAAATTAAGGATTATGAACTCAAAATATGATCGGATATGTGTAAAAACATGGAAAATGGGGATAGAAATATGACAATAGATGTATAAGCTAGCGCCTTAGCGCATGTGGTCATCAAATAATATAGGATTGTTAAGTCAGAGATATTGTTCCAATGGGGGCTTGTTAATTTAATCGTTATAGGTTGTACTTTAATTTCACTTGTCCCGAAATAAATAAAATAAATAAATTGGAGATTGGTTTGAAAATATTAACTTCTAAACTTCAAATGTAAAGATTAAATAAAACTAATGCAAACTTTATTGTATTTCGATAATGTTGACAAACTAGCGCAATGACACTTGGTTGGTTTCGGAGTTGAGTTTTTGGATAATTAAACTAGCATGATTCTTCCATGGTTGTTAGTTGTAAGTTACAATCTTGCCACTTATCCCAGCATCCAAGAACATGTCATGAACCCTAACGCCTATATCCCTATTGTCGCAAGAACATTAAATGATGATTATGCCTTCTTGTATTTCAACTAAACGGGGTTGAAGGGTACATCCACACATCTCGTTATTAATTTCTATCCTATCACAATTGGGTTCAAGGGTCTTTGATTTCCGTTTTGTATTTATTTTGACCACTTTCGATTCCCTTTCCCAAGAAGTTGATCAAAATCAATAGATTACTTACAAGGAGAACAATCTCATAAATAATAAATTAAAGAAATAATACAAACAACCATAGAGAAGAATATAAACAAAGTTTATTACACTTTAAAACAATCAACCATCCACCATGGCCACAACCTGGGTATAAGTTTAGCCACTCATAAACAAGCGAAGAAATGAATAAATAGTCATCATCATATGAAAATATTAAGTAAAAGAAGAAAACCTAGTTGTAGAACTTTGTCTTTCTTCCAAACGACCTGAAGCTTTCATGAACAAAAAACAAAAAAAATGAGAGGAGACTCCTCTATGGCGTCTCTCCACTCTTCCCCTTTCAAACATTGTCGGAAGACTAATAAAAGATGTGTAACAAAATGACCTAGTCCCACCATTATTTATAAATGAGCCTTCAAATGATTCTTACGCCCTTCGAGAGACTTGGCTTAAAAATCAGCATTTTTGCCACATGTGGAGTGCAGTGCGCTGCCCTCATATCTCGCCATAGACTTAGTCAAAATTTTGTAATTTTACGGCTCTAGAACGGGCACAGCGCGTGACCATAGCACCGGCTGAGATTTTCTTTGAAGTTTGAGGGCGGTGTGGGCGCTCCAACCATAGCACCCGGACTATGATTTTATTTCTCTAAAGTTTGGGACTTAGTGCGGGGCACAAGCCATAGCACCAAACACAGTGATTCTCAAATATTCTTTCCTTGCATCATTTTGAGCTCTTTTTGCTTAGTTTTATCTTGAAATCAACTAAAATCATTCGTTCGCACATAAAACACACACAAACATGAATTTAAGCATAAATTTTGGATTATAAACTTAAAACATGATCAAATATGGGTAAAACCATGGCAAATGCGCGTGGCAAATATGCCCAACATCACCACCCACACTTAAACTGCTAATAGTCCTCGAAGAATCCTTAAACGCACCTAAAATCTTGTTTCACCCGATCCCAGCACACCTCTATTACCAACTCATACTCAACCAACTAGCATGGAGCAAACATAAAGTGGTTTATCATTGTACACCAATTCTCAACAAAGCACACATAGAAGATTTTACAATAAAAAACACACAACCTTTATAAATGACTCATCTTTCACGCGAAAGGGCCAACAACAGGTGATTGATGACCCGGATCTGAGAAGTAGTACCTTTAATTAAACCTCTTGTGCCCCTCACTTTTTAGTGATATTCCTTTCCCAACTTCATCAATATAAGACATGGGACATGATAAGTAAGGCACACTCAACTCTCATGAATGATGTAATGCACATATGTAACATGCAATAGGCTTTCCCTTCATGTACGTTTAGACTACCTAATTGTTTGAGATTAAGATCATGAAAGTTTTTCTTGGTTGTAATGTCGGAACGGACGGGTAAGATTGATATTTCATTTAATAGTGACTACCACCTTAAGCACTTTTTTGAGCTTATATTTCACTTTTCTTATCCACCACCTTTTCCTTGCTTGTTCACCTTTCAGCTACTCACCCTTGTTTTTCTTTTCATGCCCGATTTTTTCTCTACTTGGCCAGCTAGTTTCTAATCATAGAATAATTAAGGATTTTGCAATTAAAGCTCTCTTTTTAAATTCCCCACTAGCAAGTAGACAACACAATTTTTATGGACACCCTTCTTCTCACTTTCTTTTCTTACCATAATTTTTGTTTTTCCTTTAACATTATACTTAGGTGGACCTTACTTTCAAGTCTCAAGTGTTTGAGGGCACTTTAGATCCAATAGTGAAGTTTACAAAATGATGAATTAGCTACTGGCAAGGATAAGAAGAATAGGGGCTTTTAAGCTCGAATGGGTTAACTAGGGAGAATATTTAGGGAGGTAAAACAAATGTGGGAAAACCACGACCTTTCAAAGAAATGCCTTGATCATCTCAACTCCTACCAACTAGTTATCCTACATACACTAAGGAAAGTTCTAACTAATACAATATATACACAAAATAGTCGGCTCTCTGTAGCTGTAAGGAATCTAATGGGTTTTCTGCTGACTACACATTCACACAACCATATTGAGTTGTAATTAATTTCCATGAGTAAACTTTAAGGATATGTGGAGTTAAATTAAAGAGATATGTGCATCTTTAAAGGATTCTAATTTACGCAATCAAAATAACCATTCTATTTACTATAGCATAGCAGCTAGCGAATATCAACAAGCATACAAGTGGATGATACATGAAAAATCCTAGAAAATAAAAATGTGATGAAACTTTCCCTTAATAGGGTCATCATCCATCTATCATAGGAAAATGTCATTTACTCTGACTCTGATGACTCCTAAAAATGAAAAATTTACGGTTAAAAGGGATCAGCGAGAGAAAAGAAAACGAGGCCATAAGAAGTGAAGGGTGGGTGAGACATGCCATTTCAAAAAATTATTTCAATAACACATGATGGTTGTAATCACTCTTAACCTCAAAATTCAGGAATATCCACATCCTTAGAGCAACTAAAATTAAATATCAAATTAGAGAGTGTGAAATTACTCCTTGAGGCCCTCACAGGGCCTGGCCTAGCAACATGTCTCTTGGATTCACGGGTCGCACGACCCACACTTAAGCTCAAGACCATGCTCCTTAGCTTTGACTTTTGGAGTACTTTCAGACTTACCCTCTCTGCTTACAAAACAAAAAACACAAAAGTGTCACTATATAAAAGTAATAATAACCATACTATTACAAGTTGGGTTGTCTCCCAACAAGCGCCTTGATTTAATGTCGCGACATGATGTGATACCCTTTAATAATTTTCAATAATTAAAGTCTTTTCTCTATCCCAATTTCCCTCATAATGCTTCACCTTTTGGTCATTAACGAGAAGGTCCTATCAGATCCCAAGGGTTTCAACTCGCGACACCATCTGCATTCACACTTACTATTTCAAATGGTCGACCACTTTGATCTCAACTTTCCACGAAGCGGCTTCAACCTTGAATTGTATAGTAACACCAATTGCCATTTGCTTGAAACTCACGAGGTTGATGCGTTTATCATGTACTCTCTCGGTCCTCTCTTTGTACATTTGGCATTCTCGCCAAGCCCAGATACGAACTCATCCAACTTACATAGTTGCAGCATCCGTTTTTATCCATTAGCTTCCAAATCCATATTCAACACGCTGTGACCCAATATGCTACGTATAGCTCAGGCGGCAGTGACACGCTTTCCCAAAACTTAGCCTATGTGTGGTGAGGTGCTAATAGGAGTTTTGAAAGCTTTTACGTAGCCCACATGTCGTAATCCAACATACTTGACCAATCCTTTCTATTTGTGCTCATAGTATTATCAAGAATTCTTTTGATGTATCAATTTGATACCTCCAAATGTCCACTAGTCTGTGGATGATCTTTGTGGCTACCTTGTAATTCACATTGTATGAGCGATAGGTTATTGAAGAATTAGTTGCAAAAATGTGTACCTTAAATCCCGATAATGGACCTAGGTGTGCCCCGAAAGAGGGTGAATATGTTCTTCTTCGAGAAACGAGTTACAACCTTAGCATCATTAGTAGCGGTGCTACAACACGCCTTTGTTAGACCGATCAGCCCACCACAAAAGATATACTTGTTTCCATTTGAAGGGATGAAGGACCAATGAGTCAATTCCCCAACCGTCAAACACTTCTACTTCCATAATGCCTCGTTGAGGCATTTCATGGCTTTCAAAATGTTTCATGTTCTCTAGAAATTATCACAAGACTTTGTGAATAGATACGCATCTTTGAAACGAGAGTTGGCCAATAAAGCCTAGCTTGCTTGAGATTTGTTGCGATCTTATCTCAGCTATTGTTTCCAACATAGGTGAAGAATGATAACTTTCTAGAACTTGATTTACCTCTCAACCTCGGGAACACATCTTCTAACCCAGTTCGGGGCACATCTTTTTACGAAGGGTTCATCCCATATGTAGAATTAGTTGTCATGAAATAATTTCCTCTTCTTCTCGAAGCTTACGGTGGATATACCTTTCTTTAAGAAATTTACCATGTCTGGATACTATGGTAACTCCCTCACTCACACAACAATAACTACTCATCGGAAGGTCTCATTATGTTGGTCTCACCGGTCGATATGCTCACTGTCTCCAACACGGATAAATGATGCGCTACTTGAATTTTTGTGCCTTTCCTATCTTCGATCTCAATGTTGAATTCTTTTAGTAATAATATCCTTAGAATTAGTCTGGGCTTGGCATCTTTCTTTGCAAATAGGTACCTGATTTGCAACATGATCCAATATAGACTATCACTTTAGTCCCACTAGGTATGCTCGAAAACTTGTCAAATGCTTATACCACAACCAACAACTCCTTCTACGATCCGCAGTGTAATTTTGTTGGGTTGCATTTAAAGACTTGCTTGCGTAGTAAATGGGTTGAAACCTCTTCCCCCTATCTGTCCCAAGGCAACTCCTATCGTATAGTCACACAACCCATACATCACAATGAATGGTGACAGCCAATGCAAGCCGATGATAATTGGAGTGACCCAATGACTTATCCTTCAATGTGTTGAAGGCCTACACCTACGTTCCACACAATGAACTCAAACTTCACATCTTTCTCTAAGAGCTTGTACATTGGGGTTACAATTATTGAAAAAACTTGGATGAACCTTCCATAGAACCACAAGTATCTCTGAAGCTGCGCACTCCTTTCACCGTCTAGGGGTGGTAGATTTTTGATTGCTTCAACTTTAGCTGTCGACCTTAATGCAGCACCCCGAAATTTTATGGCCCAAGATTATCCCTTCACGTATCATGATATAGAATTTCTCCCGATTTAGTACAGGTCAGTCTTTTCTTATCTTGCTAATACGACATCTAAATGACTCAAGCAATTATCGATGTCATTCCCATAGAATGAAAAATCATCCATGAACACCTCCACATATTTCTTCACCATATCTATAAATATAGCCATCATACATCTCTCTAATGTTCCTAGAAGGCATTACATAATCCAAAGCGACATCCTTGAAAGTAAAGAAAGTCTTAGAAGAATCGGTGAAGGTAGTCTTCTCTTGATCTTCTTGTGTGATCGTATTATGATTGTATCACGAATATCCATACAGAAAGCGGTAGTAATCATGCCCATCTAACTTAGGTCTAGCATCTGATCCAAGAAAGTCAAGGAAAGTGATCCTTCTGGTGGCTGCATGTCCATGCCTCGAGCTTACACCATGGACATAACACGGTACCCGAAGTGACCCCAGGCCAGTTATCATACTAAATTACGAGGTAAACGCCTGTGAGAACTTTTAAATACTTGATTTATCGGTTTAAGAAAATTTAAAGAATGAAAGTAGAGGAAAAGTAATATGTCACAAATCTGATATATATCCAATTTGAAGTAATTAAACAAAAGGACGCTTGAGTAGCAGCCCGAGGACTCACATTACGTCTCTTGAAGTGGAATGCTTTGGGAAGTAACTATTTGTCTTTGAATCGAGAACTGCCAGTTGTATCATGAAACAATACAACATGAAAATCATCATCGGTACTTTGAATGTCTCTGTGGTAAGTAGGAAACATACTAAATATAAGTGAGAGGAAGGCTGTGTGACACATGCATGACCAGCAGATATTGACTGACCCAGTAGTATAATTTGAAATGGTCAAGTCAACCCTGTCTCGATGATCGAGGACAATGCCCCCAAGTCTAAAACACTAAATATGAAATGTTATGTTGAGCGAGTGCATATGCTAATCTTGGACTAGGCTGACTAGTGGGAGAGTGTACATAATCGACATTTAACCACGTGATCTAGGCGTGGGTAGATATATACACCCCACCCGGTAGGACCCAATGTCATACCTTTCTATGGTATAAAGGCATGAATTGGGTGATCCTGAAATATACGGGCCAATCGGTCAAGTAATGCGCAACTACATTGGCAACGTAGTTTTGGGAAACAAGGTCTTGTTGGAACCACGACAGCTCGGTGCTAAGTTACTCCCTTCAGAAACCTAAATTTGAACTACTAAGGCATTAGCTTGAAAGCTGAGGCCCAAGACTAGTTAGGGACGAATAGCGCATGCCCAAGAGCCTTATCGGACAAGATTACGAGCGGGTTCTAAGGGCGGGCGGGCCTTATGCAGAAGTGTCGCCACACAGGAACTAGTAATAGCGAACGGGGGTCTGGAAAGTGCAGGTTGGGAATATAGCGAATATCATGACCACCTAATGGACGAATAACTAAGCGTCGAATGTTGAGTCTACATTGGAGGCACCACTGACACCTCGAAAAATAAACTGGAGTCAGCCCAGTTAGTTGACATTTTTGGACCTTACTTGAGGTTCTTAAAATCGATTGAAGCTAGATTGATATGATTCGGCCCGAGACTAGATTTATAGAGTTATGTTTTCCTAGCGGCTAAATTACTAAGCAACTAATAGAGCTCATTTATACCAACAACGAGACAATTTCATAATATAAGGCCATTTCGAAATTATGGGAATTTCATTCAAGAGAAAAAGTCATTCTCGTTAATGGAATATTTGCTCAACATATATATACGAGGAAGTGCAAAAGAATTTCTACCCAAATCATCATAATTCAATAGAAGCTGAATAAAAGTAAAATCATTACTAGAAGGTTAGGACTTAAATTCACCTTTTACAGAATAACAACGACAATTTGATAAGGAATTGATGGAGATTATATCATTAATAAATGTGAGCGTCGTTACGAGTGAAATCAATGAAAATAAACACGAATCCTCTTCGTTTTAAAAGTTCAGGCTTAAAGCATTATAAGAAATTGAAGAGAACTTTGGGGCGCGAGAGGACAATCCCACCTTTGCTAAAACCCCACATACACAGCTAAATTTCTCTAGATAAAGAGAAGCTTGAATGATTGAAGTTGGTGGGGAACCTAGACTTTGCTTAGAGTTCTTGAGAGGAGACTTGATGATTTCTTGAGAGCGAGAGTGGGTAACGAAAGGAATGAGCGCTTTCTCCACTAAAACTTCGCTTTATAGCCAAAACCTTGACATAGTTTAGGGCTTGAGAGGATAAAATTTACCTAAATATCCCTTGATTCATGCGAAAAACTATCGGGTGCCTCCCAACGAGTGACCTAACACGACTGCGTTACCGAGTCAGCCAGTCGTTGGGTCACTTCAGTCAAGTTCAACTGGAAAAAATCTACTATCTCACTGACGGGCACATGACGAGTTGTCGCTAGGTAAGGAGCAAAGTATTCGTGTCGTTCATTAGGTACATTGGTAAGAAAGCTAGAAAGGCTGGAGTGAAGGACACTTGAGTCATTACTACCGATGGCGACTCGTGGTGACCTTCCATAAAGTACAACTTGTAAAATCTTCAAATTTACGAATTCCGGCTTGGCAACGGGCGACTTAACGAGTCTGGGCCTGATAATGACTTGTGAAGTCGTCGTTAGGAAACACTAACTCATCATCTTGGCATCCTTCTCACGGTTGACTGATGAGTCATTGGAGTCCCCTAACGACTCGTCGGTAGTGGATTGCAATATTTAGCGGTTCTCTTTTGGTTCGGTTTAAGTCCAGGATATTGATTTTGAGTTTTTTGGGGCACTACCGCAGCATATTACTTTTATAATCGATACAAATTCTCCATCTTGTAAGCATTCTTTAGGGATTAATTCATCCCTCTAATTATGCACCACATAGTCATTCCTCCTTTTTTTGGAACACCTTGAACCGGAGCTCACCCGATAGGCATCTTAGAAATTAGGTAGATTATGCACGCATCCGACCACTTTATAATCTCCTTCTTGACCACCTCTTTCATGATGGGGTTAAGTCTTGAGTGATGTTGTACTTGGAGTGCGGATCGCTTCTTAGTAAGTATCTTATGCGAGAGCCAAAAGGAACTACTTATTCCTTTTATGTTAGCCATTGTCCATCCCGGTCTTTGTTATCGTCTCTTACTACATCCAATTACCTAATAACACATTCATCACTCAAACCAGCCGAGATGTTATCACATGTAGTGTTTTATCCTTTGTCTAAACATGCGTATTTTAAATGAGGGGAGGGTTTTAATTGGCAGTGCCTTATCAATAGAAGGCTTGGTCTTCTCAGTCAAACTTTGTCAAGTAACTCTACTGTAGGAATATCTTTTGGAACATATGAACAAGTGGCATCTAGTTATTAAACATTTTCTTTGTTTGACCCTTCTTATCTATTCATCGGCATAAACCAACACTCTTGCTTTAGTGGATCCTCCTGTGATAAATATTGCTCTAGGTTTCATGGGACAATTAAGTTCCCGATTGCCACGATGGCCATCATATCCCTCTCATGATGGGGTGGAGTTCGCTACCTTGAGCAAAATCAAAAGCGCTTCTTATCCATCCACTATCATGGTGCATGCCTTATTTCACCTTTATTCTGTTTGCCAAATAGGGGAATTCTTTGCATCTTCTTCATAGTCCAAAATTATAAAGTTCCTTTGGTAGGATGAAAGGACCTACCTTAATGAAACATCTTGATAGTTCCTTGGTGAACAGTGGATCTATCTACTATTTGTAAGGTCAGCGTAGTAGGAATTGGTTTGCTTAGTCCCGATGTTTTGAATAGGGATGCGGGCATCGGATTGATGCTAACTCCCAAATCACCTGGCGACCTAATTTCTCTACTTTTGAGGTAGGAAATTGTGAAACTCTAGGGTCCTTTAGTTTCTTGGGAATTTTATTACGCAGTGAACTACAACAACGCATCGGTGCCCTTTATCTCAATTCATTAGCCTCTTCTTATTTGCCTGATATCTTTCCAATACTTAGCATATTTTGAAACATCATCTGAAATCTCCACAAAGGTAAGTTCACATGAACTTGTTTTAAAATCTCAAGGAATCTCTAACAAGCTATGTCCTCTTTGCAGCTGCCCAAATCTTTGAGGAAATGGGGCGCGGGGCGGTCTAGCTACTATGATTTTCAGTTTCTGTTGCTTTTGACTCAACACACTTCCTATGTTGCTCATCAAAGTCTTCTCCTAATTGTTCTTTTGCTCTCTGGGGATCATTTCCTTAACTCCTTACAACGCACAAAGAAATAACGTTTGGGGTTCTTGGTATTACTCGGGAGTGCCCCACAGTGTTGTTACTTGCTATAAGAGCAAATTGTCCCATTTTCTTTTCAAGCTAAATGGATGGATCTTACGCATTTCATTTTACCACTTGCGTGTGCACCGTCCATTGCCATTGTCTCCTCCAAGGCGCTGCTTCTTGGCCTGTGGCCTTTGATAAGTGTTTGGGGCCTTGGAATTTTGGTTCCCCCCGTGGGATTTGCTCCATTATGGTACCCACGATTATAGCCATTACACATAAAACCTCACCACGGCTTATTGTCCCACAAAATAAACAAACTCGGGATTAAGGGGACAACCTTAATGGCGTGGCCTTCGCACGCCTCGTATGATAGTGGTGGGATTTGTACCTACGCCACCTCTTTGCACTTGGCCTCATGATGGTGCTTGGTTGTACCAGCCCCACTAATCTACGTTACCGTAGCAGTGGCATCTCACACTTCTGGTGCCACTACACCCATCCACCTTAAACTTTTAAAGACACCTTTTATTGCTATAAATCCTGCATAAATCACGATAAACACGATTCCTGAGACATGAGGTTTAAAGGAAACCTCATTCATTATAACTTTTTGGTTATAATGTCCGTATGCTTTATGCTTGTCGAAGTATCTTAGATTAGGTGTCGAGACCCTCAAGGATATTGTGCTTGATTATCTCCTTAGATTGCATATGGTGTGTGGGATCCCTCAAGTAACCCTTGTAATGTTCCAATGCACGAGCTAGTGTTTCTCCATTTCTGTCAGGGTCGGAGATCCTTCCTCTTAGTTCTTTAGTTCTTCTCGAGAGAAAAATGATTGATGAACTTGTTGGAAAGAATCTCCAAGTTGTGATGGATCACTGAGCTCATTTTAAGATCGCTCCCTTAGCTTCTTCGATAAGTAGGAAACGAAAAATAGAGTAAAACTTGACATATTCATACGAGACATTACGCGATTGGAAATTTTCTCGACCTTACAAGCGTCATCGGATACTTTGTGGGAATCCTTGTGTGGCTTGCCTAAAATTGGCAAGTGTTTTGGACCAAGCTGCATGGTCCCTTCCTTGACTTCCAAAGTTCCCGGTGATAGGCGGGTTTTGGCAATCGCTTTAGAAGATCCTCCAAAATTGGAGTCTGAAAAGTACATCCTTTGGAACTCTCTCATTCTCTTCACCTTCTTCTTGCCTATTGTTCTCCATACTTAACCTTGAAAGGTTCTCTCATTTTAGGATCGAAGCTAAGGATGATCCTTGACTTCTCGTGCTTGGCATACATTGAAAGCGAGCAACCCATGAACGACAAGCCAAGAAACAAATGTAAAATACGAGACCAACGAAACAAAATTTAAAACCCACAACGATTAAACAATATTCAAGTCCGGAAACGGCCTTGGCTTGATGTTGCCCAAGCGCTCGTGGACTGTCGATGCTCTATAGGATTATTAAGTGCATATATCGTAACCAGGGACTTGTCAATTTAATCAGTTCTTGGCAGTTCATGCCGTTTTCACTAATCTAAGAAACAAGAAATTGGGAATTGGTTTGAGAAATATTAACTTCTAAACTTCAAATGTAAAGATTAAATAAAACTAATGCAAACTTGATTGTATTTCTATAATGATGACAAACTAGGGCATTGACATTTGGTTAGTTTCGATTGAGTTTTCGGACAAAATTAAGCTAGCATGATTCTTCCTACGGTTTTAAGTTGCAAGTTACTACTATCCTAGAATCCAAAAACTATCTCGCGAACCCTAACACCTATTTCCTTATGGTCCCAGGAAGAACATGAAATGACAATTATGCACTACTTATATTTTAACTAAACGGAATTTGAAGGGTATATGCACATCTCGACAACCCATCCACATCGCAATGGGTTCAGGGTCTTTGAATTCCCGTGCATTATTTAGCCCTTTAATTACCTTTCTCAATTTCAATCAAAAGCCAACATATTACTTACAAGGTGATAAATGCGATAAATAGAATTAAAACAAATAAATACAAACAATAGTAGGAAGAATCAAATCAAATCTTATCGCTTTTAGCAATCAACTATCCACCGTAGCCTGACCTAGATTATAAGTTTAGCCACTCATACCTGTGAAGCGAATAAGTAGTCATCATCATATGAAATCTACGAAGTAAAGAAGAGAAAATCTAGTTGTAGAACTTTGTCTTCCTTTCAAACGACTTACAAGTTTTCATGAACAAAATACGAAAAAGAAAATGAGAGGAGACTTCACTCTCTGGAGTCTCTCCACTCTTTGGGAATGTCAAAAAGTTGTCATGGCAATAAAAGATGTGTAACAAATGACCTAGTCTCGTATTTATAGATGAACCTTCAAATCACGCTTATTTCCCTACAAGACTTGGCTTAAAAATCGGCATTTTTGCCGGAATGGAGTACGGAGGCGCCACCTCCTATCTCACCATAGACTTAGTCAATTTTTAGCAATTTTCGACTCGAATGAGCCTAGTGCTGCTTGACCATAACAACACCAACTGAATTTTCTTCTCTAAGTTTGAGAGGCAGTGCGGGGCACCAACTGGCTGGGCATGAATTTATTTCTCGAAGTTTGGGACTTGAGAGTGCTTGAGAAGTATTAGCCGTGGCACCAAACCGATCAGATCTCAAATCTTCGTCCTTGCATCATTATTTTGAGCTCCTTTTATGATTTTCTGCTCAAAGTCAACTAAAATCGTTCATTACCACATAAACACACGCCACGTAATTTGGCATAAGAATTAAGGATTACATGAACTCAAAACATGATCAAATATGGCCAAAACATGGCAAATGGGCGTAAGAATATGCCAACATCACCAATATCACCCTACACATAAACCATTGTTCATCCTCGAACAATCCTTAAACACACCTAAACTAATGTTTCACCATGGATATGACTTCTCCCCATCAACTCATCTTAACCAACTAGCATGGAGTATGCAAAAGTGGTTTATCTTAGAGTAATATAATTTCATCAAGCACATATGAAAGCTTCACAATCAAGAGCGTACAACCTCACCTGGAAATGACTCGTCTTTCTAATATAAGGACGATATAATTATTAGCAGCACATGCAACAAGTAGTACAGCGAATTAGACCTGTGCCTTACTTTTAGTGATGTTTCTTTATAAGATTCATGATGTAAATATATGGAGCATAATAAGTAAGGCACTCACACTCCAAATATTCATTTTTATTATACCCAACCTTACCATAGGCTTGCCCTTCATGTACGTTTAGACTACCTAATTCTTTCAAAGAGGTAAGATCAAGAACTTCTCTTTTGAGTTGTATTAATGACTAAAGGAATGGTAGGATTGATATTTCATTTTATAGTGGCCACACCTAAGCACTTTTAATACATCTTTCCTTTTCTTGTCCACCACTTCTTTCCTTATTTGTTCACTTTCATCCTACTCGCACTTGTATTTTCTTTTCCAGAACCACATTTTCCACTACTTGTTGCTAGCTTCCTACTCTTAGAATAATTAAAGTTTTTCAATTAAAGTTCTCTTTTCTTGTTCCCTAGAAACAAGTATACAACAATTTTATGGGCACCTTCTTCTCATTTTCTTTTCAGCTAATTTTCTTTTCCCTTGCAATATACCTTGGTGGACCTTAACTTTCAAGTCTAAAAGTGCCTAAGACTACTGGATCAAAAAGTATGAGGTCTCACAGTAAATGGACTAAGCTACTTTCACGACTAAGAAAGAATAAGGCTTTAGGCTCGAGGGAATGTAACTAGGAAGAATGATTAGGAGGGTAAACAAATATAGGAAAAACATCATGTCTTATACAAAGAAATTCCTTGATTATCTCTCAACTCCATACCAACTAGTTATCCTACACACCAAGGCAAGTTCTAGGTACACAGCATATACACACAAAACGATTCAACTCACTTCTCATGGCAATAAGAATCTATTCGGTTTCGCACACAATCAATTTGAATGACAAGTTTAATTTATTACACATTAATCCCTACGGATATGTTGAGTCAAATTAAAGAGATATATGTGTGTCTCTCATGGATCACAATAATGATCAAGATAACCACTCTGTTTACTCCCGGCCATGCCCAGCCATTAGAATAATAACAAGCGTACAAGCGGATGACTTACGACTCGTCCTAAAATAAAAAAAATGTGACGAATGTTCCCTTAAGACAATTTTCATTCATCTATCATAGGTAAACATCATTACTTTATTCCTAGCGACTCAAGCAAAACAAAAAAAATTGACTCAAGGAAATAAAACTGACAAAAATAACATAGTCGAGACGAACAACAAGTTGGTATCTTAGGCATCAGGATCAACATCAGTACTAATTTGTTACAGCCTATGACCTATGAATCAATCAAGATACTACATGAGAATAACATAATAATGCTACGACCTACTACCCGATATAGCGATCGAAAACTGATAGGAATCTATTTTTCCTCCACCCCGCAGCAAAAGATGCAGCGTGCAGTCTGAAACACAAAATCATTATCATCAAGGAGAGAAGAAAAAGAACTTCACGGGTAAGCTAAGAATGCGTCGCCCAGGATTGTACTCTCATCATCGTCAACATCATCATCTTCTCCATCCATGCATAGGAACCCGTGAGAAAACATCATCCTCATCATCCATATCTAGGTCATCAACACTTTGTTAGTAAGAATTTGGCAAGCATAAATGCGTCATCAAGTGGCTCTTCAAAGACGAGCCCACTCGGCATCGACATAGCACATTTCATGACGGAATGCAGATTCCTTCATGCATCATCTCCTCTCTGCGGTGACGGTCGATGTCTAGCCTTAGCTCTAGATATAGCATCCCCGAATATACAACTCTACAAACTCTCATCACGATCCGACAATCGGTATAGTAAGAAGAGGGGCGGGGTGGAAAGGACAATCTCCATCCCACATTGGTAACATCATCGTCTTTCCGGCCGGGTATCACGCTGAGGTAGATGAGTGCGCATCCTCCTCCTCAATGCCTCCCAAGGAAACCTTGGTCAAGAGGCTAGTGACAATATTTTCATCTATAATTATCAGTGATCTGTATTATTGTCATGAGCCTGACACCAAAATTGATTGGTATCCCTTCATCAAATATGTACCTAGACAATCCTCTCTTGAGTCACTTCCTACGCCATATGTGTTTCATAGGAGAAATACAACATACACCAACTTTACCCACGTCGCACTCCTTATTCGAGATAAGAAAATGCAAGTGTGGGTGGTGTATTTGATTTTCATGACAAGCGGATGAGTGCTCACCACGTAGAGTGTGATAGATGTCTCTATATGGAGGGTTCTCGTGAGATGAAATACTCCCGGAAGGGTCTACAATAGGTGTCTCTAAGAATGCATTGAACACTTTTATTTGTGAATTGCACCACTTGTCCTTTGATCTTCACCTTGGTGCTCTCTGCAATTAAATGTCCCAATTTGTGCGGATCTCCTTACTAATGTGAGGTTGCACCTCTTTGGCTCATTAAAGATGCTGTAGACTCAGCTCATGTTCTTGTCCGGATGGTAAAGACTTAAGTTAGTGACCTCATCTATCCAATTCTCGGTGCGTACTTGACTTTGCTTTACAGTGTTGAACCGTGGCTTGTGAGGGCTCCTCTTCCCTTTTCTCCAAATCTCCCCTCAAGGAGGCTGGCTTTGAAGTCGAAAACTAGCCCCCCTTTTGCCTTTTCTAGCCCTCTTGAGAGTTGGATCCTTGCTTGACCATGTCCCTTTCCTTTTGATGCCACGATTTTTACAACAGAAAAAAATTAAGAATTCACAAAATTAGTTTGTGAACAAAATGGCTAGCTAATTAAGTGTTGAAGGAAAGCGAAATCTACCCCATACTCGTTGCTAACATACTTTTGAGGCTGTATGGAAATAGGGTACTCGAGATTTCTCCCATCATCATCGAATCTCAACAATTTCACATTTAATTCACTACCTCCAAACTACACAAAGTTCATGAATTTTCCTCTGCTCTCCTCTAATTTCAAAACAAGGAATGCCTCCATTAGGTCATCCCTCTCCACTTTCCTCCTCAATTCATAATTCAAGTCGTTCATGTATGGAAGTATAAATATTCAATTTAATCAACAAGCAATAAGTAAATTACAACCATCAACATTTAATTTATCAAATTCCAACAACTCAAGCATTATTCACATTCAAGAATTTAAGACTCATGTATTTTCTCTCTTTACAATTAATGCTTTTATCCACCACTATTCAAGACTTTGATTTACCAACCCCCATCATCTACAAAGTTCAAAATCACCATATTCAACCACAAAATAATCTATCTAATAAAGATACATGCTATCATTGAAGAATTTAAGAATTTAAGACTTTAAGCTTATTAAACCCAAAACATGAAATTCAAACTTTCTTGACAATGGGGATTTGGGTTCTAAATCTTGGTGAAGAAGGGTGTGGGAGCATGCTTTCATCATTATCTAACCAGAAATATCTGTCACTTGGGTGAAGATCGGAGCTTCACCAAAGCTTTGGAGAAGACAACAATGGAGGAGAGGGGGGAGGAAGGCTACGGTTAAGAGAGAGAGAGAGAGGAAATTTTTGCTTTGTTTTCAACTTTGAGGAAAGGATGAATGGGACTTTAAATACGAGAGGTGAGGCATGGCTTTATGTAATTTTAAGGTCTTTGGGTCAGCATTTACTCAAATTGACCAAATATTTTAAATCAGAATAGCCACGGCATGCCGCCACTGTCTGTCTCGCCACAAACTTAGAAAAAAATTTCTTTGGAGACAGGAGGTTGGCACGACATGCCACCCATAGCCTCACACAGCAATTTTTCTTCTAGGATTTAACTCTTGCCACTCCACGCGGGCGTCACCTGAGACTTACACACTTTTTAGCTCAAATGTCAGAAACATTTTTGCCTCTTACATACTATTCGTCTTTATAAAAAAGAAAAATATACAAAATGTTCAGAAGGATGACTTTTCTCTCCTTGAGCGCCTTGTTATAGTCGTGGAATGACATTCATGGGTTGCCTCCCATGCAATACACGATTTAATGTCGTGGCATGGTATGGTCCTACGTCATTCCTTATTGTAGGTGGACTTGTGATCATACCAGGGGATGCTAAACTCTCATGAAGCACATCTTCTGCTCAATAACATGATTATAACCTCGATTCTCAGTAAACTGTTGTGTGGTCTTTATAATAAGGTGGCATTCGTCTTTATCTGAACATTTCCAACCTGACTTCTCAGACCGTCTACTCCGTAGACATATTGCCTAACTTAGCTTTGTATGAAAGGAGTCGGCGGTGGCTAAAAATACTCTCCCCAAAATGAGCAAAATTGTTGCATCGCATATAGTCTAAGATTATAAAATCCCTTAGGTAGGATGAAGGTCCCACCATCATCAAGACATCTTTAATTATTCCTTAGGATGAGCCAAAGATTGGTGGCCATTTAGTAATATCTTTATGGTAGAGGATGTGGTTCTCCAAATTGAGACCGAACAAGGATGCGGGTATCAAATTGATTCGCCCCAAATCACATAAGGGTGAACTTGACTTCCTTGCTCCCAATAGCGATAGGGATAGTGAAGCTCGGTCCTTCAGTTTCTTGGGAATTTTGTTCTTATCTAGGAGCCACACTCTTCCATAGAGCCACAGTTTCAAACTTTGTATGCCTCCTCTTGTGTACGATATCCTTGATATACTATGCATACTTCAAAACTTCATAGCTCGACTAATGGAATATTCACATGAACACCTTTTTAACAACTCGAAATTTACTCTAGGCACATGTCCTCTTGTCTTAACTCTTCAACCTTTGCGAAATGGAGGAGGTGGCACAGTTCTTGCAACCTTTGGTCATGGGTTGCTAGAATCACCCAGATCTTGGGCACACGGCTTTGTTCCTCTTGACCTTTTCTTTCTAGGGATCACCTGTGACTTCTTACCAGCACTTTCGAAAATTGCGCTCCATTTTTCCTTGGGGTTTTCTTGATGTTACCAGGGAGTGACCCACAGTAGTGTTGTTCTTGTAGGGACAATTTCCCCATTTCTTCTCAACCTCGTGGATGGACTTTTGCATCTCATTAATAATACGAGTCTCTTTGCACCGTCCATTACTTCATTGTCTCCTCGAGAACTGCCTGCACTGGGCCTGTGGCCTTTGATAAGTGTTTTGAGGCCTTTGGAAATTTTAGTTCTCTCCCCCATGGGGATTTGCTCCATTTGGTACCCACTGATTATAGAAATTACACCAAAAACCTACACCACGGCATCATTGTCCCTAGTATACAAATTCGGGATTAATAGGACAACTGAATAGGGGTGGCTTTCTCCACACACATCACATGATGGTGATGGGGTTTGCACACGATGTACCTATTGTATTTGGTCTCCTGCTAGTGTGGTTACCAAATTACTTATCACATTCGACGGGAGGCTAATGTACGCCCGATCATGACACCGTCAACTTCCAAGCTTTTTCGGCACCTTTGTTGCTACAAATCCTTTACCTAAGTCTTGATAATCTTGACTCTGTAGGCATGAGGTTTAGAAAGCCTCGATTTTCATATAACTTTTGGACATAATCTATCCTTGTGCGGTAGCATCAAGAATATCTTAGACTTCCGGGCTTCGGACCTACATGATTGTTCCGATTATCTCCTTATTTGCACATGTAGTGTGGAAATTCCCTCGAAGTAACCACTTGTAACATTTCGATGTTCTTGAGATAGAAGTCTCCCCCTCTTTCGAACAAAGTCGGAGATCTTGCCCCTCGGTTTCTTAGTTCTTTCAAAGAAAAGAAGAACTGGTGATGAACTTATTGGAGAGGATCTCCCAGTAGGCCGTGGAACTGCCGGGTCATTTTGAAGCCACTCCTTGGCTTAAGTGTCAGTGAGAGCAGAAAAAGAGCCCGACTTGACATATTCATCTAAGACGTTCTATTAATGGAAATTTTCACTCGGCTCACGAACGTCATCGGATGCTGTGGGGATCCTTGTGTGGCTTGCCTAGATATTGGCAAGTGTTTTGGACCAGCACTTGCAGGTGCTTCATGACAAAGTTCCCAGTGATTTTAGGTTTGACGATCTCTTTAGAAGCATTCTCCAAATTAGGCACACAGAAAAATGTCAATGGAACTCTCTCATTCATCTTCTTTAGTACTCATTGTTTTCCATGACTAACCTTTGAAAGGTTTTCTCAATTTCGGGATCAGAAGCAAAAGTGGTCCTTGACTTCTCGTACTTGGCATGCGTGAGGCAAACAACCACGTGAACTGACAAAATTAAGAAACAAATGTAAAATATAGACTAGTGAAATAAAATTCTAACACAAAAATTGTTAAACAATATTCAAGTCCCGGGCCAACAACGCCAAAAACTTGATGTCTCCCAGTACCATGGCGCACGTAGTCATCATGTCATATAGGATTTTGAAGTTTAAGATATCGTACCCATAGGAACTTGTCAATTTAATCGTTGTAAGGTTGTCATACAATTTCACTATTCTACCAAAATAGTTAAAATGAAGATTGTTTGAGAAATTAAAGCTTTATTAAAACTTTAAATGTAAAATTAGCTAAAAACGATTGTGAGCTTGATTTTATTTTCGATGATGAGAGTCTAGGAAATGACGCTTGGTTGGTTTCAAGTTGAGTTTTCAAGACGTAATTACACTAGTACGATTCTTCCTATAGTTGTTAGTTGCAGGATTCTTGTCCCATTTCTTGACACTATCCCTAGCATCCAAGAACTATTTCATGAACCTAATTCACATGTTCACATGGTTTGGGAAAACGATGAAATGACGATTGTACCTACTTGTATTTCAACTAAGCGGGTTCAAGGTATATCTCTATCACCGACAACAACTTCTATCCTATCACCAATGGATTCAAAAGTCTTTGAATTCCCATTCTATTATTATTTTTAACCTTTCGATTCCCTTTCCCAAGTTCAATCGAGAGCCAACAAATTACTTACAAGGTGATCAATCTCATAAATAATAAATTAACACGTTAAATACAAACAACCATAATTGAAGAATCGAAACTAGATTAAATTAGACTTTCAAATATTCAACCATCCACCATGGACACAACCTAGAATATAAATTTAGCCTCATGGAGCAAGAGAAAAATGAATACTTAGACATCATCATGAAAATACAAGTAAAGAGAAAAACCTAGTGTAGAGGCATTCTTCCTTCCAAACGACTTCAAGCCTCCAAAAGCTGGAATGTAAAAAATTATTAAAGGCTGATCCCAGACACTTAATAAATGACCTAAGGCTTATATTTATAGTTGACCCTTCGAATTAAGCACGCCCTCCCAAACTTAGCTTTAAAATCAGCATTTACGCCCCAAAATGGCCACAGCACGCCAGCTCCCTCTACTTCGCCAGGTGTTCTTCAGAATTTCTCTAAGTCGGACACCTGCGGCGCGGGTTTCACTCATCTTGTCCAAGGTGTTTGAAGTCGATTTCTCACAGAAGTTGAGGTTGGTATGGCCTTTGACCATAGCACCAACCACAGTTTGTTCTCTGAAGTTCCCGGGACTTGGTGCGGGCGCCATCACGAACCAGGAGCCCTTGACTCATTAAATCTTCACCCTTGGATCATTTTGGAGTTCATTTTTCCTAGTTTCTTTCTCAAATCAACTTAAATCATTCGTTATAACATAAAACACACACACAGCATGAATGTAAGAATAAATTAAGGATTATGAACTAAAAAATTGATCAAATATGGGTAAAGACATGGAAAATAGGAATAGAAATATGCCCAACATCATAGCATGAAGAAGAAGATAGGAGCTTTCCTAAAGTCCTATAGCCTCGGTACGATAAGTAACAAAGTCTCTGCACTAATCCCACGAGACTTGCGGTGATTTGGTAAATTACCAACTTAGTAGACTTTTAAACATGAGCTTTGCTTGAGTTTCAAGTCATTTAGGAAGGTTTTATGCTCTTACTCTTATATCTTTGCGGTATTCCGTATAAACGAGGTAAAAACGAAAAGAATAGAACAAAAGTATGATCTTCGGAAGAATAGGACCTGCGTTTCGCGGGATGACATCTCTGACGTAGGCTAAACATAGGAGAACATTTCTTTAAAGTTGAAGAGGAAAACCTGTGGGGCCCGCGCAGTTCATCACCTTCAAAATCTTCAGTGCAAACGTAGAACCATGAATGGACTTTCGGCCTAAAAGGCTGCAAAGTGCGGCTACGCCTCACGAATCGTCACACAGGAAACGAGGTCTTGGAGTGTAGAGTGAGGTATCATCAAAGGGATAAAATCGTCTAGCACAAGAAAAGAGGAGCAACTTTACCCTATATTTGTACACTTTTTTTAAAGAATAGAAAATTCTATTCCATTCCATTCTATTGCATAGAGTAGTTAGTTTTGAATTAAATTTTTAGAGAGAAAAGTAGAGAAAAGTGAGAGCTTTTTCCTTCACATCTTATTTCATCTTTCTACAGTAAACCTCCATTGAATTAATCATTTTCTTCATTTGGGCGCTAAACCTCTTTCTAGGGGTGTGTGCATGATAAGGTATAATGGATTGGGTGTTGCTAGTGTAATCTTAGTATTACTTATTTAGCATAAATCCATTGTTTTGTCTAGCTTATAATTAACTATGTATAAGTTCAAGTATAGATTGTGTTCACTTATTCTATTTTTTCTTTAAAAAGAGAAATAGGATATGGGTGAGAACAATAGTGAGTATTTGGTTTTTGATTATGTGGGATTGGACTAGAGATAGCTAATACCCACTTTCACTACACCCGTTAAAGAATTAGTCTAGAGATATTTCAATCCTTTTGAGTTGTAGTGGTTGAAGTATATGGGACCTTGGGGTTTGAGAAAATCCGAGTTAAAAGGCACCCGAGTGGTTAAGAAGTATCGAGTGACTTCTTGTCCATATTTATTTATGTTTGTAAGTATAATACCACTAAGAGTCCTAAGACTAAACTCGGGACTTAAATGTGATCAACGAAAAAGTTTGAAAAATGCCTCAAAATGACTCGTGGTACAGAGTCGTGGGAAGCGATGTGGTCATTAGGTTTGAGTCATTGGTAAAGTTTTGGTCGATGGAGTCGAGTATCAATGATCCATGGAGCGACTCGTAGGTCCCTGTATTAGGTCATGGAGGTTGAAATCATCGTTCGATTACGTGTTTTTAGGGTTGATATGCGAATTCGCGGTGTATTTCATTATAAGGAACGATGAGTCGTGGTTGAGTACTCGTGAAGGTGCGTGGTAATGGACGGTCCAACAACCCATTGTGACATGTGATGAATCGTGGTTGGTACCCATTGGGGAAATTCCGAAGCTAAGTATATAAGGTACGTGGTGACGAGCGAAAGTAAGCGAGTTATTGTGGCTTGTAACGACTAAATGCGGTCCAACCGCGTTTGGTCGAAATTTGGGGGAAAAGTGGAAGGTGTAACAAGCGATGTAACGAGTCGTGGTGCGAAGGAGACTCGTTATAAATTTGTGGCACTAACAACATGATTTCCTGCCTTGATTAGTAATGTCGATATTTCTTTAAGACTAGAAAAGAAGTGTATTAAGGAAGTTTAACTATTCTAATTCATTCAACTCCCATGCATCAAGTGTAGAAGTTCCCTTTTGAAGATCAAGCAGACTACATCAATTCTTCTCCAATTCTCTTGGACTTTCAAAGTCAAGTTGAGATTGACTCACCTAGATATGTAGGACTATGAATGGGAGTTTCTTTCAATCTCATGCCCAAATTTCTCCTCAAGTTCATAGATTGATATTATTTCAAGTTTATATGATCTTATGGGGTTTAGCCCAATTTCATGAAATTCTCTATGATTTATTTATGGTTCAATTCCCTTCACATTTCAAAGTATGTTTTAAGATTCATGGGAAGATTTTATATACAAAAATTAATTATAAATTCATTATTTCAAGTTTTAGAAAAATTATGGCCAATTATGCAAGTTTTATAAAAACTCAAGTTTATGATCCATGATTTCAAGTATGATAAGATATCTAGCATGATTGAATGTTTATAAATTACCCATGTATAAATATATGATTTTGACTTATGAAGTCTTGTTGAAGTATGCATGATTTTTTGATTTGGTCAAACCCACACATGTTAAGTATGTTTCATGATTTAGACAAGGCTAATAAGATCAGCGTATGATATGTTTTGAGTCAAGACTCCCCATGTTCGATTTTAGACTATGCATGTGATTATGACTTCATCTTTGTTGAAAAGCGATGGAATTATATGATTTTGAGAGTAATGATGTCTGCAGTGACAGGGTTTTAATGTTCCTGGTCTCGAACTAAATGTCACATAGGTATATTTATCTTAGGGACCTCTCAAGATAGTTTTCCCCTACCCTAAAGGGGGACTTTATATTTGATATCAATATCATGAAATGCGAATCCTTATCCCTAGCTTGATGTCAATATCATGGTAATGTTCTTATCCACAACAAGGTTTCAGACGGTATACCCTTGAGTGTGATGGACATCACTTAGCTGTCCACGATGGTGTCAGTTATGGAGGCCTTTATCCCATTGTTCCTAAACGATTTTGTTATTCATGTTCATTACTTATGATATTATGTTTCTGACGGGTTCAACTTGATGATTAGTTTATGAGCTTTTACACTATGATTTAAAGTATGACAAGTCATGATTTCTATTTTACTCTTTTGGTCATTCTATTTGATACAATATTTAGTATGATTTTACATGATTGATTGATTAAGATTTCAACATGCGAGTCCCTTACTCTTATGATCTTATGAATTATGTTTTATATGCATGATTTTAGTTAACATTTACCTCGACATGTTTTGGTTACCTTGCATACTCGTTACATTCCAAGTCTGTCCCATTACTCCATATTTGTATTTCGCCAGTAGAGTCCGGACGATCGGAGCTCGATTTATTTTGTTAGTCCGGCTCATGACCTAGCTCAATTTCCCATCATTGGTGAGTACTCATCTTGGGGACCTTCAATTTAGTGATGATTTATGTTATTTTCCAATTTTCAAAGTTTAGCGAGCTAGTTGGGGATGTTGTCTATCAGGTTCATCGGAGCGGTTTAGAGGCTTATCGGGCCATTTGTAGATTTTCAACTTTGTTGAGTGTTGACTCTTGCTTATGATTGTTATGTTATTGAGACTTTTCTTGATTCATGTTTCTTATTATAAGATTTCTCTTGATGCATGCTCTTTAGTTGTTATGTTCGTGCCATGGTTTGACTTGCGCATTCATGGTTCTAGATCTCGTGTCTCGATCGAGTCCCATTTCAGTCGTGACAAACTTGGCACATCGAGCAAAAGGTTTTGGAGTGTCGTAGGGTGTGCGAAAGCTACGTGTGAGGTAGAGTCTTTTCCATGGAACGAAGCTTACACCGCTTGAGAAGGCTAATAGATGTTTAGGAAATTTCCCTTTTTCATGAAGTCTTAGTCATGCGATGAGGTATCTCTCTTTATCCTTGCCTTTCGTGCTATATGAAATTGATGAAATATGCCTCCTCACCGAGTAAATGGAAGAAGGAATGGCAATGGAAATAGCCATGACAATGGAAATAGAGAAGGCGTTAGCAAGCCCTCCAACACCGGCGAGATCTATGCCGTCATATCACTCATACTTGAGTTTAGATAGGCATTTTAGATGTTGGCACGAGGCAATGACCGCTTAAGTCGATCAACAGAGTGGTGGCTCATGTTCACGGAATGGGAACACGGTGGCGGCTAGAGTTCGGGACTTTCTCGGGATGAATCCACGGAGTTTCTATGGTCAAAAATGGATAAGGACGCATGAGTTTATTGAGGAAGTGCGAAGATCACCCGATTTATGGGGATAATTGGAGAAGAGAGTGAAGATTTGGCACCTATGAAGTAAGGGGTTCTTTACATATGAATGCAGCTAGTGGAAGGATGGTAGGGGCGGTGGGAGCGGTTCCATTGAGTTTGGGAGTTCGTGTTGCCTTCTTGGATAAGGTTCTTCCCTTAGAGAGTTGAGGAAGTGAAGGCGGTGGAATTTTTCAACTTGAAGTAGTACCAAAGGATTGTCCACGAGTATTCCTTAGGTTACTAGGTTGTCAAGTATGCTCTCTTGGAAATGGTTGCAAATCGGAGGCTCGTATGAAGCCAGGCTTGTAAATGGAAGATCAAACTTCTATTGGTTAAGGAGTGCGGGACCATTTATCTTGAAACGATGATCTATACTTCTCACGATTGGTCGTATATGCCCGACAAATAGAGGTGGATCGGATGAAGGAAAGGAGAGGAGCCAAAGATGTCGAGACGAGTTACGGATAATTTCAACGGAGGTCAGTGGAGGGACAGTCGATAGGTACCACTAGAGGTAAGTGACCGGCTCCATCGTCAACCGAGTGTTCCATCTGGCGACGTGGTTAAAGGGGTGGGGCATTAGGCTCCGAGGAGGTCGGGGACCTTGGTCGAGTGAGCAGAGCATTCCAGGTTGCGGCAAGTGTGGCGGGAGGCACCCACAGAAGAGTGCCTAGCGTGTTCATGCATGTTTTGGGTGTGGGAAGCTTGGACATGCGCACCGGAGACTTCCACCACCCCCGTCAGTGAGGCCACTAGTAGAGGCGTGACCTAGCCACCGGTTCGGCGGCTCCATAGCATGCTCATTTCGGTAGGAGTGCATCCACTTCAGGTGCGGTGGTGGTTGGTGTTAGAATAGATTCTATGCCCTCATCTCGTTAGGAGCGAGAAGGTCTTCGCGAGACGTGGTCACTGGTATTTTACAAGTATTCCATCTTGATGTATATGAATTGTTAGATCCGGGGGATACCTTATCTTTGTGACTCCTTATCTTGCTATTAGTTTGAGTTAGTCTCAAATCAATAGAATCCTTCTCGGTCTACCCTAGGCGGTGAGTGGGTTATGGCGCGATGGGTATACAGAATTTCCCTATCCCACGGGTTTGTTAGAAAGTCACCTCAGCCCAGAGCTTAGTAGAGTTACATATGGCCAGGATTTTGATGTTATCTTTAGTGGATTGTTTACATACATATTATGCCTCGATGCCAAGGGAATCGCGATGCGGTAGAGTTCCAATTCAGGGTGAGCAGTGGGATTGCTTTGTTTCCTATATCAAGGCCGGGAAGATGATTTCTAAAGGTTGTGTGTAGTCTGGTTTGGGTTAAGGATGCGAGTACGAGACCCAGACTCTTGATCAGTTCCTATAGTGTGTGAGTATTCGGAGGTGTTTTAGATGATGCGCCGGGGGTCACTCCCAAGGTGGAGATTGACTTTGATATCGATCTTACGCTTGATACGCAACCTATATCCATTCCTCCTTACAAAATAGCTCTATCAAAGTTGCAAGGAGTTGAAAAGAGCAGTTGAAGGATCTCTAGATAAAGGGTTTCATGAGGCCTAGTAAATCTCAGTGGGTTGCAGGTTCTCTTTATTCTATAGAAGGATGGTTCTCTTAGAATGTGCATTGATTATCGATAGTTGAACAAGGTCACAATCAAGAACAAACATCCCCTCCCCGAGTCATTGACTTGTTTGACCAACATAAGGGTGCTAAATGCTTCTCAAAGATAGACCAGTCCACGGCTATCATTAGATTAGAGTTAGAAGTGACATTCCAAAATAGCTTTCAAGACTCGGTATGGTCAATATAAGTTTGTAGTTATGTATTTTGTACTAACGAATGCTCACGCAGCTTTTATGGATTTGATGGAACGAGGGTTTGAGCCATATTTGGATATGTTCCCGTGTTTTCTTCATAGACGATATTCCCATATACTCTTTGAAGCGAGGAGGAGCATGCCTCTTATATGAGGATTGTCTTCTGAAACTCTCGAGGATCGCCCAGTTGTTTGTTAAGTTCAGTAAATGTGAGTTTGGGTTGAACTCGGTAAGCATTTTTGGGTCGTGTGGTATCACACGGGTTGTGTAGGTGGACTCTCAAAGATAGAGGAGGTGAAGAATTGGCCTAGACAGTTAAGTCCTTCGGATATTAGGAGCTCTTTAGGTTTAGTGGCTACCTGAGAGGTTGTTGAAAGATTTTCATCAATTGCGGCACGATTGGCTTAAGTTGACCCGGAAGAAGGTCAAATTTCAATGGTTGGATTCCTCTAAGAAGAGTTTTCAGAAACTAAAGACCAGGCAAACATCGGTCTAGTATTGATTCTAATGCTTAAAGATGGATATGTGAGTGTATTATTATGCTTCAAGGGTTGGTCTTGGTTGTGTGGTGATGCGGCATGGTAAGGCCATTGCATATGCCTACGAAAACTTAAGATTCGCAAGAAAAATTACTCGGCAGCATGACTGGGGTTTAGCGTGATGGTGTTGCATTGAAGATTTGGGACCTTGCTTGTATGGGGTGCATGTGGAGCGTGTTCACGGACCACAAAGAGCCTTCGGTATGTGTTCACTCAAAAGCACACCGAACTTGCGATAAAGGAGGTGGTTAGAGCTTCTCAAAGGACTATGACATGAGTGTCCTTTATCATTCGGGGAAAGGCCAATATAGTGGTGGATGCGCTTAGTAGGTTGTCCATGGAGGGTGTGTCTCATGTTAAGGATAGGAGGAAAAGGAGTTGTCAAAAGGATGTCTATAGGGTTACTCGTTTAGGGGTTCGCCTTATTATTCGGCGGACGGTGGTGTCATTATTCAAAATGGTTCGGAGATCTTCATTGCGGCTAAGGTCGAGGCAGGAAGAAAGGAGCACATCTTAGTGAAATTAAAGGAAGCTTTCCAAGAATCAGAAGGTGAGGTCTTCTCCCGAGGGAGATGGTGTACTTTATAATGGTCATTTATGTATTTTGGGTGTTGATGATAAGAGAGCGTATGTTGGGTGGCTCATTGATGAAGGGCATATTTACGCAACTTCTTAGCCATATTTGCCCATACTTTACTATGTTTTGAGAACAAATTATGTGTGTTAGTATGTGTTTATTATATATATATTTGTGAAAAGAGCTAACACACATGATTAGATGTTTCGAGATAAAAGTGATGATGGATTTGGGAATTGTATTTGAGGCTTTTGGAACGAATGTGAATAAGATGGAATAGACAAAGCATGATCAAGGCATGAAACGATTGCCTTGGAACACATGCACGACCGGTAGCCGCAGGCCCGATCTTGCGGTGCGATGAGAGGCACGAGGCGCCGGTGTTGCAGCGCGATGAGGCGTGAGGCACGGGCTTTCTGTGCAATCGTTTGTGCGAGGTGACATCAAACGGTGCGCGATGGCCGGTGCGGGCGCCGGCCTTGTCGGATGCTGATAAGTCTAATCGGCTTGGTAGTAAAAGGAGCTACAATTCCAAATCAAATCCGCAAAAGATCAAAGAAGGCATAAATATATTAAATATTACTCCCTTTATTTTATGTAATGAGGGGCGAACTTTTAGAGAACTTACAACTTAGAATTGAGTTAGAAATACATTTGAGATACTTGTTGAATTGTTTTTTTTTTTTTGTAATAATCAAGTGAGATTTCTTCCGATCATCATTGTAAGTATTAATTTATGATTTTGTCTACGAATCTTATTAATTTACTAATAAACATGATAGATTAAAACTTCCACAACTAGGAATTATGAGAACCATGGTGAATTAATGAACTAGGGTTTGCACAACGTGATTCTAAACCAATACTATATACTTGTATTGTCTTATCTTCGTCTTAAATGTTTCTTAGAGTCCACAACATTAGGACTTGCACAAAATTCTTTACTTGCTTGAACCTAGAGAAGTAGAGATTAGAAAAGTACAACAAAGACTTGGTCTTTATGATTGTGTATTAATTTGAGTTGTGGTCACGGGATAGTTAAATTTGGGTCAAATTGATAATGGTTAAATTGAAATCACTGGAGAGACCTAACCCGGTGATTGAGTATAGTCATCGATAGGGAGAACCGATCTTTTGAATGACCCTAGTTATTAGTTCTACAAGTAACGTATTGGGATAGAACAGTATAAAACTCAAGACATTATGAGTCCACGGCGGGAACACTCACCTATTTTATTGCATTAATTTGGAATCAACCTTCAATTTCTAAACCATATTAATTGTTACCTTTACAAATCCCCCTTTAGGAGATAATTGACTTAAAAGCTTAAATACCGACGTGCTTTCTATATCCTTTCATATTTCCTATGGATTCGACCCCAACCTCTTTGTTGGGTTCTTTATTTACAACGTTCGCTTCATACATTGTTAGAAAGTGTGAGTTTGAGAGTTATCAAAAAATGGCACTGTTCTTTGGGAATACGACTTAGGATTAGAATAATTGCTTGCGTTTAACTTTTAGTCTTCATCCTTACATTTTACGTTTTCTTTATTTCTACGACATGTCATAGGTTAGCATGGAAAAATAGGCGACAAAATGTGGCCCACGGTCCAAAAAGTATCTTGATGATGTGCAGTAATCCAAGATACCGCGTCGTCTTTGCAACATTAAATCGAGGCACTACTTGAGAGGCAACCAGAGATAAAATTTTTCATTTTTATGTGTTTTCTCAAGTGTGCGGTGATAGGTCATAATTTTCAATAAAGATTGGCGCATGAACATTAAAAACGGGGAGAAAAACAATTGAGAATGAGAGCATAAGGCATCGCGCTAGTAGGCTAAATTAGCGCAAGGCTGCGTGAGCACGAACCTGAAGTGTCCGTGACACAGTACAACGCGCGGTAGACAACATAGTGAAAGCCCGACGCACATGACGGGCGATCGTCCGGGCCGCTGACGCTGCTTGATGAGAGTGCTTTGAGCGTCACGGCAAAGACGAGTTCCCAGTCAGAAAAATTAAGGTCAAAACATAGAATTCCAGCCCATGTGGATACTTTAAAAGACTAGACCTAAAATTACAGCTTATTTAGAAGAGAAGGCAGCACCACGCACCTAGAATTCTCAGAAACTCTCTCAAAAGTTCATATCTTCTTCAAATTCCTCCAACTTTTTGCACCAAGAAAATCACAAAATATACCCTTTTTCTTGTGAAACCTACGCCAAATGGCACAAAAATAAGAAAGGGGAAAGGTGTGGCTTCTTCAAGCTAGGGGTCAAAAGAGAATGAAGAACTAGTGAAGGAGAATGAGGGATTTGAGAATAGCACCATAACCATTGAGCGTTATGGGCTCCCGTTGAATCACGGAAGCGAGAAGGTAAAAAAATGGTTCAAAGAATAAAGAATTCAAATACTCACATGATATATTTATTGATAGGAAATTGCTTGTCACTAGTTTCCCTCACATGGTAGATAAATTACACATTCTTGGTGGGTTTTATGTTTGATGCTCAGAGTGATTGTAATTTGAATATGGTGGGGGAATTCCTTACAAATTGGATGTCAAGGAGAGGTCAAACCAAGTCAAAATTAAGGGTCAAATTATCAATTTCTTTTTTATTTCTTTGAATAGATTACTTGGGACGCCTCGTATTTGACGCACAACCCTTTGTTAACATTGTGAAGAAACCTCCATGTAAATTAGACATACTCTATTTGGCCCAAACTCTATTGTAAGGTGGGCTCTACCAACAATTTGGAGTATCATGTTTCGTTCCTATATGCTCACTTTGGTAGAGAGGCACGTGTGCAGTTAAAAATTATTTGTGCTTGTTTAGTGCTCGAAAAGCATGTAACCCATGTATTTAGTCTTCGGTGTGTCTTTTCTATGTGCTAATAGTAGGATGCCCGATTAATATGGGAGTGATCATTTTAAAATATGTTGAAGAGAAACGAGGGTGAAAAAGGGCCAAACTTTGGGCTTGGGGTCTCTTAACACGATTTACGCGTGGGAATGGTCTAGAGGAGGAGGCGTACTATAGACCTACTTATGATCCTAGGATAATTGACGCATGACTAAGACTAAGGAACCCAGGGGTATAAATAGTCTAGTCCTTTACGCTCGATGAGCGCGATGCGAATTGATAATATGTTGAGCCACTTGTATGGTATGCAAATGCTCCGATTGAGGAAGAGTGGTGTCAGCGGAGCATCTACAGCAACTTAACATGGATTACCCTACGGTGAACACTTGTGAGCCCTTTGCAAAGTTGGACACGGATTCACGAAGCCCCTTGATGATGATGTGGCCACGAGGGATTGAGATGACGAGAGTAGACTCGGATAGCAAAGTCTAGTGATGATAATGAGGAGGTTTCTAAGATGGGGAAGAGGCTGCTCTTTCCCCCACGGACGATGAGGGTAGAGTGCGGAGTAGTTCTTTCACTCTTTTTACTTTATGCTTTATTGTTTAGCCTTTGGGGATAGTGTTACTAATTATGTGTCGGGTGGGAGAAGTGAACTTCGTATTACCGTACATGCCTTAATTACTAAATTTGTACATGTTAGGCTAGTTTTTTTGAGATTCATGACTTATTTACATGCTTATTGGTTTGAAGTATTTTTTTGTGATTTTATTTTATTTTGGATTTCTCGATTTTGTTTTTCGGTACTTTTTCTATGGATAGTCCCTTAGAGCCCAGATTAGAGTCTAGATTTTTATTTTTATTTTTTTAGTCATTGAAGTCATGACTTTACCTAATGATGGATGGATGATGACCATCTTAAGGGTAAATTAGTCATTAGGAAGAAAAAGAACTTGGACCTTACGAATCTTAGGTGCTTTACTTTAGGTATCATTGAGACTTTATAAAATTCACTCAAAAATGCATGAAAAAGGTAGAAACACTTAGTCTTTTGGAACTTGACTCTTGTGCTTGAAAAATTGAGCTTTATTATGTTATGCATGAAATATGAATATATGTGTTTGTGTGATCTTGATTTCCATTGTTAATTCATTTTGTGCCATTGTATGAGAGGAATTTTGATATACTCCATGTTTGCAAATTGATGTCTAGAACTTACTAGGTGTGTTTGCAAAATGAAATAAGAATGATAGATTTAGGAAGTGATATAGGTGTTTCTTTGGTAGCCTTGTTTTTATCCTATATTACCTACCTTAATGTAATTGTCTAAGTTAGCCATTTGAGACTTAGCCTATTCTTTTGAAAGCCATATTACAAGTTTAAATCCCTTTTTGTTCTATTGACTTGTATTTGATCCAAATGACTCCTAGAACACTTTAATTGAAATTTTGTATAAAAGGAGCATAATTGGAGAATGAAGGAAAAAAAGCTAATAAAAGTGTGGAAATTAGAAGAAAGAAAAGGGTAAAAATTGCTAAGCAAGGGAGGGTGATATTGGTGAGAAAACAAAAAGAAGAAATAGCTTTAAAAATGATGAAAAAAAATGTGAATGAACTCGGTGTTGAAAAAAAATCCCACTAGTCATCTAGGGTGAAAAATTTAAAAATAAAAAGGGAGGTATAAGAAGAAAAATGGGAAATTATGAAGAAAGTGCTAAAATCTGAAAGTGTTGTGAAGTATTAAAGTAATTGGGAGCTTAGTCTTCTTGGCCAAATAGTTCCTATCCATCCCTTAGCCTACATTACAACCAAATTTAAGTCCTAATTGATCCTTGATTCAAGATTCTATATTAGTGAAGTCTACACTAAGGGCAAGCCTATGGGTAGGTCTTTTTTGCATTATGTTGAGTTCTTTGGGAGAGTGAGCGGAAGTGGCTATTTATGCCCATGGTCATGTTGATTTCTAACTTGAGTGAGAAGGGCATCTCTCGAAAATTGTGAGGAGACACAAATGTTAAGGCTTTGGTATATCTTGATTTGTAAATTGCATATGATTCATGTTGACCCAAAATATGTCTTTATGAGTTAGTTTTAAAAAGCTAAGTGATTTTGAACTTTGACATTTTAATATTGATCCTATATGCATGTGAGTGAAGCTTGTTAGATCTTTATTGATTTGTCTCATGATCCTAATGAAAGTAGACCTATTCGTAGGATGAATTTTGTTCCAAAATTTGAGAGGGGAAGTAGTAGATTGTATGAGGATGAACAATAGTTTAAGTGTAGGTGGTGATGAAGGCATACTTATGCACTTATTAGCTATATTTTGCCTATACTTTACTATGTTTTGAGAACAAATTATATGTGTTAGCATATGTTTATGATATGCTATTTGTGAAGAAGCTCACACACATGATTAGATTCTTTCAGGGCTAAAGATGGATTTGGTGTATTTAAGGCTTTTGGAATGAATGTGAATAAGTTGGAATGAACAAAGCGAAGATCGAAACATGAAGCAGTGCCTTTGGCACACATGCGCTACCGATGGCGCGAGGTGCAGTGTTGCGGTGCAAATGAGAGGTGCGGGTGCCGAGTGTTGCGGAACGATGAGAGGCGCTAGGCGCCAGGAGCTTTCCTACACAATCAGCTGCGCGATGCGACATCAAGTCAGTGTGATGGCCGGTGCGGCGCGCCGGCCTTGCGGATGCCATCCAAGTCTATTCAACTTCAACTAGAAGGAGCTACAAATTCCAAATCGATACGTGAAGGAACAAGAAAGGCGTAAATCTACTATTATAAACACCTTTATTTTATGTAATGAGGGAGAACTTTAGAGAACTTAGAACTTAGAATTGAGAGTTAAAAATACATTTGAGATACTTGTTGTTGAATTGTTCTTCCCTTATTTTACCAATAATCAAGTGAGTTTCTTTCTATCGTAGTTGTAAGTATTAATTTATGATTTTGTCATGAATGCTATTAATTTACTTATAAACATGATGAGTAAAACTTCCATAACTAGGGGTTGTGGGAACCATGGTGAATTAACGATCTTGGTTTACCTGACGTGATTCTAAGCCAATACTAAATGCTTGCATTTCTTCTCCTCATCTTAAACGTTTCTTGACGGTGTCTGATGTTAGGACTTGCCTAAATTCTTTACTTGCTTGAACCATACAAGTAGGGTGGGAAAGAAATTTACAACAAAGCCTTGGTCTTTATGATCATTGTATTAGGAGTGCGTGGTCACAAGATAGTTAAAATTTGGGACAAATTGATAATGGTTAAGTGAAATTGCTCATGAGACCTAACCCGGTCATTGAGGTATAGTGTCTAATAGGGATGAACCGGATGTGCGGATGAACCCTAGTTATGAGTTCTGAAAAGTATTGGGATAAATCACAAGTGTAAAACACAGTTGTTATGAATCATGGGGAACACTCACCTAGTTAATTGCATTAATTTGGAATAAACCTTCAATTTCTCAACAATATTAGTTGTTACCTTTAAAAAATACCCCACTTTAGGAGATAATTGAATTACAAGCTTAAATACTAGCATTCTTATATCCTTCCATATTTCTTGTAGGTTTGAACCCAACTTTCTTTTGTTGGGTTTCTTTATTGTTAATGTATGCTTCATACTTTGTCGGAAGTGTGGTTTGAGAGTGTTATCACTCATGATTCTCGATGTTACATCACCTAGGTTCCACGAATTTATTGTGATCTACGGGAAGTTTATTGGTGAAGCTTACGCTTGAAGAAGGACATAATGGAGTTTATGGCTAAGTAGGCCAAATTGTCAACAAGTGAAAGTTGAGCATCGAGAGGTATGGAGGTATGCGGCGAGATAGTAGTATCCCTACTTAGAGTAGGAAGAGATCAATATGGACTTCATCGTAGGGTTTCCTACGTACACAAATGACAATATGACTCTATTTGTGTGGTTGTAGAGGTTGACCAAAGAAGCACATTTTTACGGATCAAAACTACATATTGGTAAAGGTATGATAGATTGTACATTTGGAAGTTAGTTCGGTGTACGAGTTCCCTTTTCCATCATCTTGTATAGAATTTTCGGTTTACCTTACGATTTTGTAGAGATCTTCGAAAGGACTTGGTACTCGGATCCAAGCTTACACCAAACTTTTCACACGCGGACGGATGGTCGTCTTTGGTGGACCGTTTAGACTCTTGAGGATATATTGAGAGCATGTGATTGATTTCAAGGGTAGTTGGGATGATCATTTCCTCTCATTGAAGATGCGCACAATAAGCGTGCCACTACAGCATTCGAGATGGCTGAGGCTCTACATGGGTAGAGGTGTAGATCGCACATTTGTTGGTTCAAAGTAGGTGAGGCTACATTGATAGGGCAGGAACCCAGTTCACGAGGCCATGGAGAAAGTTTAGCTTATTAGTGAAAATTTGAAAAAAAACTTCAGTTGTCGAAATCTATACGGATGTTAGATGAAGAGAGCTCGAGTTCGAGGTTGATGATTGGGTATTTAAGATATGTCTTCTATAAAGGGAGTGATATGAGGTTACGGAAGAAAGGGAAGCTTAGTCCAGATTATCTTTGGTCCTTATAGGATTCTAAGACGAGTTGGAAAGGTGACATATGAGTTGGAGCTACCGGCGGAGTTAGCTTCGGTATATCGATTTTCATGTATCTCTATTGAAAAAGTGCATTGGTGACTGACCTTGGATTTGTTAGATAGGAAAGCATAGGTGTAAAGGATAGCCTTACCTGAGGAGGTTTCGGTTGGGACCCTTTGATCATCGGGTCGGAAGTTAAGAAGCGAAGTGGCTTTGGTGAAGGTTTTATGAAGGAATCAACTTGTTGGAGGAACTACGTAGGGGCCCAGTGACATGTTTGTCTTTTCCCGGACTCGATTCGGCATGAGGTATTAGTTTCCTCCTTAGTACTCTCTATTCGGTTTCATGTGGCCAAGTTCACGTCTCTCGGTTCTTTTCATGTTTTAACATGTATGTATGAATCATGAATTTAGTTCATTACATTGTATGTCTGATGCAGTAAGTCACTCCATCAGTTATCAGCAGGATGTTTAGTATTTGGGATTTCGGTTCTTTCCCCGGCCTTTTCGTAGCTTAGTCCACGTCGAGGAAGAATATTCCCCGAGGAAAGATATTATAATACTAAAGTCCATAAGACTAGACTTCCGGGATTTGAGCCTTGATCGGCGAAAGAAGTTTAAAATGCCTCGGAATGACTCGTGGTACAAGTAGTAGGACATAATGTAGGATCATAGAGTACGAGTCATGGTAAAATTTTAGTTGATGATCCACAGGACTAACGATCCATAGAATGATTCATGGGTCCTGTAATGGGTCATGGGTTGGAGTCGTCCTTTGGTTCTATGTGTCCCGAGGTGGATGGTGCAGTCGTGATTTGACTTGTTGTGAGAACCGATGAGTCATGGTTAGTACTCGCTGAGAAGTTGCGATGTAAAGTTGGTGCCGGTGACAACGGATGGTCCAATGACCCATTGTGACGTGTAGCGATTAGGTGGTTTGTACCCGTTGGGGAAATTCCGGAAGCTAAGTATATTAGGTCGGTGGTGATGATGAGAGGAAGTAGCAGTCGTTGTTTCTTGCTTAACGACCCATCTGTCCGTCATTTCTTGAAGATCAAATACTAGGGGAAAAGTGGAGGTTGTAACTTGAGTCATGGTATTGAAGGACGACTCGTTGCACATGATTCGTGGAACCTAGCGAGTGATTTTTCCTACACAAAATCGGTAAGGGCATTTTGTAATTACAAATATCCCTAAAATACATCATATTAATCCATGAAAAAGTTTATTAGGAGTTTAACCTATCCTAATTCATTAAATCCCATGCATGCAAGTTTAGAAGATCCTTTTTGAAGATCGACTTGAATCCTATCAATTCTTCTCAATTCTCTTGGGCTTTCAAAGTCAAGTTAAGATTCATCTTACCTAGAGTATGTGGTATGAATGGGAGTTTCGTTTCACTCTCATGCCCAAATTTCTCCTCAAGTTCATGGATTCAGAAGTCTTAATTCAAGTTTATGATCTTATGGGGATTTTAGCCCAATTTGCATACAGTCTCTATGATTTGTTTATGGATCAATTCCCTTATTGTTTTAAAAGCATGTATTAATATTTATGGGAAGATTTTATATACAAATTGATTATAAATTCCTTGATTTCAAGTTTTAGAAAAATTATGCCCCAGTGTAAGTTTCATGAAAACTCAAGTTTATAATCCATGATTTCAAGTATGATGAGATATCTAGCATGATTGAATGTTTATAAATTATCCATGTATGAATCTCGATTTTGACTTATAAGTCTATTTCAAGTATGCATGATTTTAAGATTTAAGCAAACGCACATGTTAAATAGGTTTCTTGGTTTAGCCACGACTAATAAGATCGGCTTATGATATGTTTTGGATTCAAGACTCATGTTACGATTTGAGACTATGCATGTGATATTGAAAAATGATGGAGCATTATGCATGTTTTTTGGAGTAGTGTGACAGAGTAGGCTTGGGGTTCCCGAGGTTCCCGAATCTTGAAACTATGTGCCAACATAGGTATATTTATACTCAATATTTACTCAATATTTTTACTTACCTTGCATACTCTCGGTACATTCCAAAGTGTTGATCGCATACTTTATGTTGTATCGTTTCATGATACAGTTCAGACGTCGGAACTTAGTTATCTTTGTTAGTCTAGCTCAGGTAGCTAAATCAATTTCCCATCATCGGTAAGTCCTGCGTCTTCGGGGACCTTCAATTTAGTGTTGAGTTATGTTTTAGTTTGATTTTATGAGATAGTTGGGGATGTTGTCATTGGCTCATCGACCGGTTTAGAGGCTTGTAGGGCCGATATGTAGATTTTCGACTTTGTTAACTCTTGATTTTTTTAATGATTGATATATTTATCGAAATTCTTCTTATTCTTGTTTTCGTTATCAAATTCCTATTGATGTATGATCTTTAGTTGTAATATTCATGTCATGGGTTGACTTGGAGTAATTCATGGTTTTAGGTCCACGTGATGTGTCTCGTCAAGGTCAGGCTCGAGTTGTGATAGTTAGTAGTGCTTTTGATTTTCTAGTTAACCCAATCCTATCGATGCCACGGCAAGCTTACGGTCTAGTGTTCACTTATATTGTTACTTCAAAGAGTTGATTGCCTTGTTTCTTTGTTGACTTTTAATTCAAGTGTGATCTTGCAAACTGATATTTACTTTCATAGTTCTAATACAATGTTGCCATTTTGATTCAATTTGATAGATGAATTTTTTTCCAATCTTCATTCCTATTGGATTCAACCTGACTCACCCGGTCGGATAAATTATATTGAGGCAATGTGTACACTTTCTCTATCGAGGAATGGATTTGGACGTTATCGATTCTTAGACTCATCCCTAGTCTGATGAGATCAATAAACTATGCTTTGATACTATCTTTGTCTTGTGAGCGTGATTGGGGCGCCACACTAATCCCCATGGTGGCGAACCAACGTGTCCCGAATAACTACTCATTGGCGATATTCATACTAATATAGTTAAATACTCGCCAACATATAAGAAAATCCTTACAAAAATAAAAGAATGCGCATATTAGTCTATCATTATATTTTGAAATTGAAAGTCATTGTATGAGGACATCTAACTTAGCCATTGTCTACGAGTAGTGAAACAAAATAAACAACAAGATAACATTTGGAATTAAAGACATGGCACCATTTAGGAGGATTTGCGGCGGCCGAGAGGAAATCGGCTCACCCTCGGATAACTCACTATTGCTACTATAGATGCGGTCGAGTAGAACATCTTGGAGTCTGATCACGCACTTAGAAAATAGGCGCGGAGCAACATTAGTATAAACACAATATGCGGTAGGCATCATCGTCGACCTTACATAATAGCACATATATATATATGTAAACTAAACAACATGCAACTATTGAAACAAATAATCACCAGGCAATATGACTTCTAGAATGATTTAGGTTAAGGTTAAAAGTTGGCTGCTCATTTGGATTAGGCCTTCTTTGCGGCCCAGTGGCTAGACCACTGACGGCGGTCTCGCTACAACGCTAAAGGCCCTTCATTTTGCCATTGTTAATTACTACGTAGGAAGGAATTCGACCAAGCTAACAACCTTAAGTTCTCAATTAGAATTTCTTAAGCGATTATGTAACACCCCAAAAAGTTTCTAAGATTAGGGCCCGAGACTTAAGAATTCGAAGGAAAGTGGAAATTTGCCTCGGGAATGAGGTCGTGGTCGGACTCGTGGCAAGCGATCAGAGGTGCAAGTGAGGCTCGGTTTCATCAAACGACATGACGGAGGTCGTTAGGCGAAATGACTCGTTACGTCGATACGTCGAAGAATGATGGAAATCAAAGGGGTCAGGGATATGAGTGACAGCAAGAGGGAAAGAACAAGTCATCGTATCAAGTAGCAGTCGCCATGTCCAATCGTAAGGTGAAGGATGAGAAAGAAGAAAAAAAATCGGCTCTAGATGCCAACTTGAGATGGCTCCACTTGGGCATTAGGCCCGATAGCGACTCGTTAAGTCGGTTATTGGGCCACTGATGAAATTTTTAGGTGAGTCTCTGCAGGGGCATTTTAGTAATTTCCTATACTTTTAACTCTTAAGTGACGTCGTTTTGGGTATTGTAACGGTCAAATTAAAAGGGTTTTTTCTATCTAAGACCCTTATTCTCCAAATCATCAAGTAAGGTTCTTTCTTCCTCTCTTTCTCTCAAGCTTCCAAAGGCACCAAGGAGTTTCTCTACAGAGCAAGTTCCAAGATCATTAAGAAAGTTTTCTAATGATCCCGATAGTAATGGGACAACGAAAATTTTCTTTCATCCTTGTATCCCAATTTTTTTATATTAAAGTCCAAACCTTTGATTAGAAAAAAAACATGCATAGGGTTTCAAATTGATGCATGAATTTTCATATGTCTCTATGGATTTAAAGACCCTCATTATAAATAGCCATGTATGGCTGTAAAATTACTTTCAAATTCACGAATTATGTACATGATATAGAATAGCATGATTATAGCATTTTTACCATGAGTTAGCACTAACTTTGGAATATATCCTTATTAATTATTCACATGCTCTTACCATGAATTCGTTATATATGTATAAAGCATGATTCGAACATATGGATTTCCATAAATCTAGAACATATGATTTTTATATGTGTTGTTAAAGAATGACTTGAACCTATGGGCTAGGGACATGAAACACATGAGTTATATTATGTTTTGGAACTATAATGTTATCGATTTCGATGATAAAGCATGATCATGATTGCGAGACTTTGGAGCCTGCGATAGTAGAAAGTAGCCTTGATCGTACTATAATGATCGTATGTTATGACTAGTTGAATGCTCAAGTCTTTGATTAGGCTGATAGCCTAGACTGAACAAATGATGTCGGTTACGCTGATTATTAGTTCGATCGGGGATTCTCGATGGCAGAGTGTTTTCCGCATAGCTCGGTCGGGGATTCTAGATGACGAGAAAATGTTTCCCTTAGCTCGGTCGGGGATTCTTAATGAAGAGAATGTTTCCCTTAGTTCGAGTCGATTCTCAATAGCGAGAGAATGTTCCCTTAGCACGATCGAGGATTCTCAATATGAGAGAATGTTTCCTTTAGCTCGATGAGATCCTCTATAGGAGAGAATGTTTCCCTTAGTTAAGTCGGGGACTCTCGATGATGAGAATGTCTCCCTTAGTTTACGATTTCGGTTCTTTCTCGGCTCAGGTATAGTCTCGGACTTCGAGTTCAAATCAATCTTAGCGAATTTAGTCTCGGTTGTCGTGAGATAGTCATCATAGTGTGTGATGTCGATTGTAACTTTAGTTCTCGGTATATGTACGTGACCCATATGCATCGAGTTTTGATTAATACTTCATTAAATTTTTTCGAATAAAAGCATCATGTAAGTATTTATATGTCTCGAGATAGGGTTTGGTATTCTAGTTCAATTATATATATTCGGTGATGTACTCGATTTACTTATCCCAGTATACTTGCATGTTTTAGTTTCCTTTATATTTCATACTTGGTACATTCCTAGTCTTTTGACATACTTTATGTGCTATATCATTTTATGATATAGATGGAGTTTTCCAGGACTTCGGCTCACTTTCATTAGACACACACTCTATTCCCGGTTGGTGAAATTGTGGTGAGTCACTTATCTCAGGGACAAGATCTATTTTTTTCCCTATTTCGATTATATTTAGTCTTCAGACTTTAGAAGTTAGTTGGGGACTTGGCCCGAGTTCATCGGTGTAGTGGAGGCTTTCGAGATATGTATAAGCAAGATTCAACTTATGATTTAGAGTTTTAATAGACTATGTTCGTATGGGTTTTGATTAGACTTTTAAGCTAGCTTCCTCTCAGTTATGATTTTGTTAGAGCTGTTATCTTGCTAGTGTTATTCTATGATTATGCCATCACGTCAACTTGGAGCCTCTCGGGGTTCGTTGTCCGTGTGTCTGAAGCAAGACTATGTTGGTCGTGACAAATTAGTTAATCAACTTAGTACGAGGTTTGTGCATGGCTGAATTCTCAACGATCAATTCATCAACTTGTCACAAACGGTATATAAGCCCAGTCCTTAACAATCGATTGATCAACTTCGTCACATATTTATACACTAACCTTTCAAGTATAAAAATGAGCATAGACAAGTGTAACAAGTTAAAATCCACATGTAAACCACACAGTCCCACGGATTCGATTCAAATAGTTCACATATTTTCGAATCAATCTTGACCTCGTCAGGCCCTTTTCGGTATCATACCACTAGTAATGTGATAGGCACATGCATCCATCACATCATAATATAACACTAATCACTTTGTATATCCGCGTACACGTACGAGAGGGTCTTGTTACATCCTTCCAATCATGACTGCGGGGACTCTAGAAATCATATACTATCTGGCCATTAGTATTCGCTCCCCACTCATATACTCATTTTGATTCTCCCCTTGGAATGATCCAAACACATCATAATCGTGTGCCAGAATACACACACACAGGGCATGGGCCTCTACGTTACGAATAAAATATTTTATTATCTACTTTTATTTCCTTTTTTTCTATGTACCTTGATCGGTCAATTAGGATGACCATTCGAGGTATTAATTTACCTTAACCTTCTTGACCATTTAGGGGTTTCACTCACCATCATTTAGTCATTCATGAGAAAATCATGAAACATTGAACATCCGCAAGCCGACTTATATTTCATACAAACTTTTCTGTAACCAAGATCTCAAGTTTGATTTATCAATATAACAAATCATCATACTCTAGCATCAGTGTGTTCAAAGACCAATTAAGCATATTTGTAAATCACACATGTCCATGCCACTATAAAGTCTAACTCCTCGTAACTATCATAACCTATCTCGATTAACGGGATAAGAGGAAGCAACTATTGTAGGAGCTTTCCCTTTTATTAGTACCCTCTAAATGTTCAAGGTCTAAACACAAGAAAATAACATAACATTGATTATCTACTCTTCATTTTGGATTAGAAATTGATTCCCCAATATCCTCTGAATATAACCATTTAGTGTAGCAAGCGAAGGGTGAGCCACGTAACACGTAACATACCACTATATTACGCGATACCTACATCTCAGGCAGTCTCTTCTACTTGAATTATCTCCCGATTAATTGGTCTCGACACACCCAAGATCCGCACTCCTGACTTAAACCTAGTATTTGAAATTTTCTATATATCATAGATATCCCATATAATTTTGTAGTTTCAACTTTCTTATCGTGTCCTTTCTTTGTTGTTCAACTTCGTAAATCCCAGTCAATTTTTTGATCCTCATAATCGTAGACCATTCCTCCACTCGCTCTTCATTGTGAGACAACCTGTTTCTCTAGATTTACACTTCGTCTGGTGAAATATGATCGTTGTCAAAGTGATGATCCCTATTGCAAATACGTGATCTCTCCCTCTTGATCTTGAGATCATTTCCCATTCTTACGTACAGTTTTATTTTCTCCTTGGGTGAGTTGTCCCCTTTGCATCTATCACTTAATCAACCCAACCAATTGAGTTCTCTTGGGACTTAGTTGCAGTATTATCCTTGGAATTGGTTTGCTTTTTGTTGGATTTATTTGTGAACTTGTTTGGCTCACTTGTTTTTCGCTAGTCTTTTTTGGTAGGTGGTTTTAGTAGCCTCCCGATGGTAAGGTGCATGATGTGATGGCATGCGGCGGGGAGACAAAACCTAGCACATAACTTCAATTTAAATTAAATTATCATTTTAAACTAATAATTTCATATTATTTTGATGTTTAATTTTTATGTATTTTTATGTCTGTTAGCAATATCGATAATTTATTTATTTAATTCAATTTTAGAAGGAATTTGAACTGAATCACCCAGAAAATAAGATTAAGAAACTAATAACTTGATAGTTTTTCTTTTAATAGAAAATATGTTTTCTTATTTATTATCTACTAATGGATCTAAAGTTTTCTCTTCAGTAGTTAACTTAAGCTATTTTTCTTGTTGCTTTGTTGATTAGCACGGGAATGTTCATAGGTCATTTGACCTAGTTTTGTTGAATTTGTAACTAATTTTTTTTTTTTTGAAGAGTATAATTTTTAGTTATTTCTTATATTGTTTTAGTAGTTTTCTCTTAGTTGCTGCGTTTCAAGGCGAGTTTGATATTTTATTGATAATTTTCATTTTACTTTTTCAATATTGTATGGAATTAAACACCTTTTGATTTTTATATGAATTTAATCTAAACTCATTTTTCTACGTGTAGTTGGTTTACTACTTATTATCATGTATTTAATTTATTTGTAATATATATTTGTATTTTTATTTAATCTAGAAAAGCAAGTGATACATAATTTAGTTTTAATTTTGATTTAATTTGATCAACATTTTTAAATTACATTTGAAATAGTTGAAATGTGAAAGAAATTGATTTTCAACTTTAAAATTAGTTATTTTGACAATGAGAATGGCTACAATTGAAATAATAAGCACGTGGATTATGCTTTTATTTTTGATCAGTCCATCATTTTTTATCAAACGGTCATAGATATCACTTCTTTTATATATATATATATATATATATATATATATATATATATATATATATATATATATATATATATATATATATATATATATATAAACACATATATACATATACATATACATATAATTCTAGAAATAATCGTAGCTATGCAGTCATTTGATCGGACAACCAAAATCCTCCATCACATAATATAAAAGGGAATTTTGTCTTTTCATCATTTTCTCCTTTCTTTTTTTCCCTCACAGGAATTCTCCATGGCGCTCCCCCATCTTCCCTAAATCCAAGCATCTTTTGGGGGCTAATTCCAAGCATAAATATCGAGTACTTTCCATGATTGATCCATACTCGCCAAATCGAGCAAGTAATGCAATAGCATTTGGCCATTAGCTTCGGCAAACTTGCCTTCAAGCTCCTATTTTCTCTTCTCTTTTTTTTCATATTTTTTATTTGAAAAATGAGTAAAAAAGACCAATGATCTTTGTCTTTTCTATTTTAATTCCTCTTTCAGAGTTGAACAAAATTAAATATGAACTCAAGGATTCAAAAACCCTAGCTTTTGGGGTTCTATAAATAGATCCATAGGTGTCGGCTTTATCAATGATTTTTACATATAAATTACAATCTTTAACACTCAATGATACAACTTTTGTCGGACTAAAATTTGACACTGGCACAATTGGCATTCAATGCTACAAAATTACATTGAAACACCATATAGATGCTGAAACACTCTGATTGCTCTATTCTCGTGATTAATTAGTGAAGCATAATTAAGATCAATGGCAGAGTATTTAGTGGAAACACTTTAACTCATATAAATAATCAAAATATGAAATATCCTCTAAGTAGGACAAAACATAACAAATTCAAATTCATATTCTATAGATAATTACTATCCATAACATGAACAAATGTGAAGCCTCATAAAGAATAAGAATTGACTTATCTATGGGTACTCTTATGACATTTCTAATGATCGATGGATAGGTAAGTCTCTGGGGCAAGTCTTTGACATGTCGGATAACTTATGTTATACATTTACAAGTAGTTAGGACTCATAAGTCTTGTAGCATATAAACATACGTGTCACACGATTGAGTGGAATCCCGGATCAGTATACGAGACCTAGAAATAATGAATGGCTCCAAGCTAACCTATGGTACATACATAGCATGACTAAGAGAATAATCAAGTAGAAATTAACATAAGCATGAATAAACGAAGTATAAATATAATAAAGCATATACAAAAGCGATAATTTCTAGCGTTGAGTCAAATGGTGAACATGCTAAGTCCATATCTGAAAGCCTCTACTATCGTGAGATATTAGGACAAACCTCAACTAACTCCAAGTCTTAAACTAAACAAAATATAACAAGTCTAAATTGATAGATGTCCTCGGATGATGAGGAATCACCTAAAGCATAATGGAGGTTTGAATTGAGCCGGGCGAGCTAGTGATGGCCAGGAGGGATCACGAGACTTTATATCATGAGACGATATAACAGAGAGTATGCGGTTAGTACTTTGAATGTGCGAGTATGTAAGATAAATAAAACATGCTTAGTAAAACATTAGTTGAAATCATGCATATAAATCAAATGAGATCATGAGAGTAAGCATGAGAGTAAGGACTGCATGCTCAAGGCCACATATATGAGATATTCATAATCAAAAGCTATTCATCATAAATTGAACATAATGACCCAAGGTTTAAAAATAGAAATCATATGACTTGTTAGGCTTGAAATCGTAATTGAAAGCTCGCAAATTGATCATTGGGTCAAACATGCTATAAAAAATAATACTATAAGTCATGAACATTAGTAACTAAAATCATGAGGAACAATGGGAGACTCATCATAATCGAAAATCACTATGTATAAGCGCATGATGATCCCTCTTCTTGCCCACGTGGAGGAGAGCCATCCTAAGCCTTGCAAAGGCAAAGGACGAATAAGGTGTGATATCACGGTGTGCCCTCGAGTGAGGGAAGCACTCTCTTGAGAGGTCCCAATAAGAATATATCCTATATTGGCGCGTAGTTTAGAGACCGGGGACCTCGAAACCCCTGGCCAACTCGGTACTAGACTCTACTCCCAAACATGCATATTTCTCATATAATCATATTCTCAAAAACATAGATTAAATCTGAACATTTGGAATCTTGATTCCAAAACATATCATAAACTGATTTTATTAGCCTTGGCTAAAATCATAATAAACATGCTTAACTTGCATGGGCTTGCCCAAATTATAAAATTATGCATACTTGAAACAGACTTCATAAGTCAAAATCATGAAATCATAAGTTGAGAGTTCATAAATATTCATGCATACTACATAACTCATCATACTTAAAATCATAGGTCATATAATTGAATTTTCATAAAATATGCATAATAGAGCATAATTTCTAATAACTTGAGAACATGAATTTATAATCAAATTGAGTGTAAAATCTGCCCATTAGACTTAATTCACACATTAGAACATGAGGGAATTTGACCTATAAACATAACATAGATAATTTCATAGATTTGGTTAAAATCCTAGAAATTAATACACTTGATTAGAAACTTGAATTCATGAATTAGAGGGGAAATTTGGGCATGAGGGTGGAAGAAATCCCCYATTCATGGCCCTACATACCTGGGTAAACTGATTTYCAAACTGGTCTTGGAAGCCCAAGAGAATTGAGGAGGAATTCTAGTTTGATCTCGAAAGAGGATTTCAATTCAATGCATGCATGGGAACATAATGACTTAGGCTAGGGTAAACCCTCTTAAAACACTCACTACAAGAATCAAAATGACGTCATTAAAGATTTAGGAGCTTGTAAATTTACAAAACTACCACAAAAAATTGCATAAAATTCAGACTGCCATCTACAACGTCCCATCCAATGAGTCGTTATAGGACTTGACGACTCGTTATACCGTTGTTTCCTGGGGTATTTTTGGTAATCAGCTGACACCAATGATCAAATAGGATGAGTCGTTATATAAAACAATTACTTGTCACTCCTGTCGTTGTTACCGCTCTCCTCACCTACCTTTCTTCCAAACTCCAGACAATGGATCCACACAACGGGTCGTTACTTGCCCCAATAGGTCATTATATCTACCAATTGTCTCTGAACCAACTTCGACCCTTTCTTTTGAACTCCACTTAATGACTCCTTAGGACGACCCGTTGGATCATCCAACGAGTCATTGCTATGCTTGTTGTTTTTGGGAGGCTTGACTGAGGCTTATAATGAGGCGTTACAATGGGTTGTTCTTTGCTACAATGAGTCGTTCTGTGACCCTAGTGAATTTTTTCCTATTTTCTCTATTTCAACCCTCAGGTATGATCTTAAGGACTTTTGGGGTATTACAGTTGGCCTCTAAAGGCACAACAAGTGAGGACCAACTCATAGGCAACTACACCATAGTGTTTCACCAAATGAAATAGTAGAACAAGTGTATCATTTTCCAATTGATCAAAATGTACAAGTATATAATTCCATAATGGGAAGGTAAGCCAGTAGGCTCACAAATGAGGATTAGAGTCTCAATCCCATGCACAAGATTAGCATCGCGTAGTTAAATTATCACATATCTACGCTCCTTTACTTTTTAGGTTTGTTATCTAATGAAGCCATAAGGCATAAAAAAAGTGAACAATGTAGCAAGTGATCCATATAGACATATAACAAGTGAATCAGTGGAACAAGTACATCATGTTACCTATTGATCAATGTACAAGTGATGATAATACTTTGGCAAGTAATTCCTTTTAAAACATGTGTTAGATAGAGTATGTGAGACATGTGACTACTTCAAGTGAAGGCTATCACAACCATATGAGACATGTGAATACTTTAAGTGAAGACACGTTTAATCACGTGAAACATGTGAATACTTAACTGAAGACAAGTATGACCATGTAAGATAATATGAACATCTGAATTTTAAGGAGTAATAATATGTGATAAGTATTCATAAACATGTATACAAATACAATATGAAGCCAAGTAAGGCAAAGATCATGTAAATAGCATGTGAAGGAGATATGGCTTTGTTATTTGGACCTCGCTGACCCATGTAAGTAAAACAAGTGACATGGGTTCGTTCCTTATAGCAAAGGAGATTTTAACCTTACATATCTCAATTTCAATTTTCATAAATAAATAATGGACTGTCCCTATCTTACAACATGTAATATACAAATAATTAAGTGTTACGATCATTACAATTAGCCCATTAAAATACTCGGGCCATATCATCCATATGTTGGCTACTAGGTTACCGACTTGCTAGTCAGACTTTTTCTATACATATGCTTCTTTATACTTTCTTCTCCACATTATATCCATAAGTTAAATGCACAATGAACATATTTCTATCAGCTAATAACAAGGTGGTTCCCACAAAATTTTCCGCCATAAGAAAATGGGGAAGCATGCTTGTATAACAATAAAATAAATAGTGTATTACCACACTTTCCTTTTTAAACCCAAAACAACAACAACCAAGATTTATTAAAAGGTTTCCAACATTTTAAAGACAACAATACATAAAAAAATTTCCTAAACTCAAAAACACAATAAGAAAACTTTCATGCACGACTTTCTATTACCATTCCATGAGTTCTAGTAACAAATACGTCTAAAATTTCTTATTCAATTTCATAGAGAAGAATGGGTGGAGAGGGGAAGAACCTTACCTAAAATCTGTAGGAAATTATACTACCTTAACTTGTACCCTTCAATTCTTAAGAATGCCTTCAATACTACATCTTGGGAGAAGAAGAAAACAACTTGAGAATTCAAGAACATCAAGTGAGGGCGGCCTAGAGTGATTATGCTCTAGGGGATGCCCCATGATCTTCAACGTGCATAAACATATTGTAAAAACCCTGAAACATCTCTAAGATCAGATCCTAGACATTAAATAGAAAAGATAATTTTCTACAAAGAGAATCACATCATGATTTGTGGTGAGTGACCACGATTAGTGATATGGTCCGTGATGAGCAGTACCAAGTTTCCTAGTCCCTGTCCCAAAAGTCAAGTAAAGACTCTTTACATCATGTAATTACTCGTACTAACGAGTCGTGGTGTGAGACTCAGAAAGGTGAAAATGGCTCCAGATATAACAGGTAGAGATCACGAGCCATGGTCATGAGTAATGACTCGTCACTATGAGTCGTGAGAAGGGAATCAGAGATTGAACAACTTGACTCCAGTAACCATGAGGGGTCACCATAAGTCGTGGTTAGTAATCATGAGTTGTGTGATGACTCATCGTCACTGGACAAGAAGATTTCACAAACGGGATCCCTAGGGTATTTTAGTAATTTTCTATATTTTTATCACCTAAATTAGAATATTTTGAAATTTCTAAGGAGTATATTTAAGGGTTTAATTAGTATAAACTCTTGTTCCATCTCCTAACAACGTATGTTCAAAATTATCAACCTCACAAGCTCTCAAGGAAGGTCAGGGATTCTTCATCTTCAAACTAGGGTTCTTCAAGCTTGAGTCAAGAGTTCTTTATTCTAGGTATGTAAGACTAACCTAAGTGAGGATTTGTATTCTTTCTCATGCCCTATATCTACATGAGAATTCATTAAGATTAAAGCTAGGGGTTTTCCCCAATTCTTGATTTGGTCTTCTTCCCTATTGTTGAATTAATTCATTGTTGTTTCCTTATTTTATTGTGATATATCTATTGTATTTGTTGATTGTTGATCATAATTCTATTCACTTTATTGATGAAATCTATTGATTCTTGATTGGTTGATTGATGAGGGTTCATGTTTCTTATCCTACGAACCTAATTGCATAAAAGTCATTATTTTTAAAAGTATTGTAATTTGAGATGAATGTATTATTTCCATTGAGTTGAGTAGATTTTTAAAAGAGTTTTCTTAAAAAGATTTTGAGAATGAAAGTACAGTTTATAGCATGATTTTCAAAAGCTAAAGTAATGTCTTATTTTTTAAAATCAAATGTTTTGAGCATAGAATCCCACAAGTTTTCAAAGTATTGTTTTAAGCCAAGGATCATGAGTAAAGTACAGAGATTTTGAGCCAAGGCTTAATAAGAGTTTTTAAACATCAATTATATCTATAGATAAAGTATTTTATAAAAGATGTTTTCAGTTGCCTCAGTATAATACCCCAAAATTTCTTAAGACTAGATTCGAGATTTGAAGTATGTTTCAGCAGAAAATCTGAAAGTTTCTCTTAGTATGACTCATTGTACGAGTCGTAAGATGGTTTTACGGGTCATAGGATGACCCGTGGTTAAGAGCCAGAAGTTCACCCTCCCAATCACGAGTCCCCACTATGAGTCGTAGTGAGTGGGTACGGCTAGTGGTCAGGAGTCATAGCAGGTCATTGGATTTTTCAGGTGCTGTTATACGACTCGTAATATGGAGTTAAGGGTTGTGATAGGTGATCATGGAAATCTTTAGAGAGATGGAGAAAATTGGAATGGCTAGTTACGGAAGCTAACCTCGAGTGGTAGAAGGATTGTATGACTCGTTATATAGGTCGTAGCAACTAGAAGTGTAGCTTTTCTTACTAAATTATTAAGAGTATTTTTGTAAATCCTAAGCTCCCAAATCCTAAACTACGTCATTTTAAGTCATGAAAGGAGTGTTTTAAGAGGGTTTGGCCTATGTCAAGTCATTAGGCTTTCCCATGCATGTAAAGTTTTGATTCCCTTGGAAGATCAATCATGAAGTTCTATCAATTCTTCCCCAATTCTCTTGGGCTTTCAAAGACAAGTTGAGAATCAATTTATCCAAGTATCTAGGGCTATGAATGAGAGTTTCCTTTTACTCTCATGCCCAAATTTATCCCCAAGTTCATAAATTCAAATCTAAATTCAAGTTTATGATCTTATAGGGTTTTAACCAAATTTTATGAATTTCTCTATGATTTATCTATGGATCAATTTTTCTCATGTTATAAAGCATGTTTTAAGATTTATGGGCTGATTTTATATACAAATTGATTATAAATTCATTCTTTCAAGTTTTAGAAAATTATTCCTTATCATGCAAGTTTGATGAAAAGCCAAATTTATATGACTGATGATTTCAAGTATGATGAGATATCTAGCCTGAATGAATGTTTATAAATTACCCAAGTATGAATCTATGATTTTGAGTTATGAAGTTTATTTCAAGTATGTATGATTTTAATATTTGGGCACGCCTCCACAGATTAAGCATGTTTTCATGATATAGCTTAGTTTTATAAAATCAGCTTACCATATGGTTTAGAGTCAATACTCCCATATTCAGCTTATGGTATGTTTGGAGCCAGAACTCCCAAATGTTCAAATATCAGATTGCATATAATTATGATTTCATATTCGTTGAAAAAGGATGGGAGCACCTTGCATTGGGAGTAGTGTCTAGCACCAAGTAGTCCAGAGGTATAGGTAAATCCCAGATCTCAAAATAACGTGCCAAAGTAGGTGCGTGTGTGTGTGTGTGTGTATATTGGGACCTCCCTTGAGAGTTATCCCTGCTCGTAAGGGGCCTTTAGCTTGATATTAATATCATGGTAGTGTAATACCTCGAAAATTCTAAGATCAGACCCGAGATTCGAAACGGAGAAAATAGAAATTTCTACACCAGGTCACATGAAGAGTCGTCCAGTGACCCATCAGGAACCCCACGAGTCGTTAAGTGACCCATGGGGAAAGGATGGGACTTTGTTGGAAATTTTGGTTTTTTAGGTGACCACGGATGTGACCACGAGTCATGGTCAGCATCACAACTCGTCATATCGGCCGTGGTCAAGGGTTGTTGAAGGATGATGGAAATTCGACAGTGTACCTAACGGGTCATCACCACAACTCGTCGGGTACACCGCGAGTCGTGGTGTCCCCCATGGGGACCCTAAGAGGAAATGTGGCAGTGCAGGTAACGACTGCTGACCACGAGTCGTGGTCACTGGAAATGATTCGTCCAGTCCCTCGTGGGGACTGGCAGTGTATATTTTTCTGCGAATTTATTAATGGCTTTTCTGTAATTCCTAAGTTCCTAAGGCCTAAACTATATTTTTTTAAGCTCAGTTAGAAGGGTTTTAAGAGAGTTAAACCTACCCTAAGACTTACCGTTCCATGCATGCATGTCAC